>MU551534.1:2805705-2901764 GCA_024362625.1 Silurus asotus
GCTACTCGATGATGCGAAACCAACAAAAACAATCTTCTACCTGCAGAAAGATATCAAGAAATATCTAAATGTTAAAAGCTTTTTAAATCTCTATTGTTTTGCCTTTTCTCTATTTTTAATTGCTTTTCTGCAAATATTAGACTATCAAGCACATTTCTTGATATCGTAAAAAAAACGTTCTTTCGGCTTCTCCCGTTAGGGGTCGCCATGGCGGATCCTCCGCACGTTTGATTTGGCACATGTTTTACACTGGATGCCCTTCCTAACGCAACCCTCCCCAATTTATCTGGGCTTGGGACTGGCACTGAGAGGGGCTGGGGATGGATCCCTGACTGGGAATCAAACCCGTGTCGCAGCAGCGAGAGCGCTGCATCTTAACCACTAGACCAGCAGGGGACCAACATTTCTTGATATCGTGAATAACAATAATTAAATTGAACCTTGAAATCCTATGATGTTTGTTTGATGGAAATATTTAATTGTCAGTTTTTCCCAGTTGCTTTGGAGCATTTATTTAGATCAGAAATTAAATACATCATTTAGTCACTTGTGCACATGATAAAATCATTTATTGTTGTTTTGATCAAATAGCGAATGCTTTGGTACATTCCTACTGTTCCTACTGCTGTCTCCTTCATTATCAGTTGTTTATATCATGTTGATGAAAAGATATTATACCGGTTTCACCTGAATAGTCTTAACCCACAAAACATCTCGGCATCATTTCACTTTATAAATCATTGAATGCAAAATGGTTAAACCAGTTGTCATCATTTGTCAAATTTCTATTAAACATTTTTTTGGAAATGTGTCTTGAATTGATGAATTGCGCAGATGAATCTTGAATGTCACTAATAAAGGAAAGTGAACAACATCAGATCAACCAATGATCAACTAGTTCTCTAAAACAGGTCAAAGGTGAATCTTGTGAACCTTCAATTGGCAACAGAGCAAAACACAGAATTCTTCTTCGTCTTCACGTTTCACTGCTGTCACACTGTCCTCATACATGTCCTGCACCACCCTCACATACTACTCTAAAACACCTGACTTCCTCATACAATACCACAACTCCTCTCTCCACCCTGTCATATGCTTTCTCTTAATTCACAAGCACACAATGCAACTCCTTCTGACCTTCTCTATACTTCTTTATCAAGATTCTCAAAGCAAATAATGCATCTGTGGTGGTCTTCCTCGCCATGAAACCATAATATTGCTCACAGATGGTCACCTCTTCTCTCAGCCTGGCCTGACTCTTTCCCATAACTTCATGGTGTGACTGATCAACTTTATTCCCCTGTTGTTACTGCAGCTCTGCACATCTCCCTTATTCTTCAAGATTGGGACCAGCACACTCCTTCTCCATTCCTCAGGCATCTTCTCACCTTCCAAAATCTTGTTGAACAATCTTGTTAAAAACTCCACTGCCATCTCTTCTAAACATCTCCACACTTTAACTGGTCATCTGGTCCAGCCGACTTTCCACTCTTCATCCTCTTAATCGCTGCTCTCACTTCTCACTTACTAATCCTATCCACCTCATGCTTTACCATCTCCACACCATCCAACCATCTCTTTCTCGTTTTCCTCGTTCAGCAGCTGCTCAAAATACTCCCTCCACCTTCTCAGCACACTCTCCTCACTCAGTCCCTCATAGCCAATATCCTGTTGGCTAACAATACCTGTGGCAGTCGTTGGTCTGCATATTTGATTTGGCACATGTTTTACGCTGGATGCCCTTCCTAACACATCCCTCCCCATTTATCCGAGCTTGGAACCGGCACTAAGAGTGCACTGGCTTGTGCAACCACAATTACAATTTAAAAAAATGGATGAACAACCAAGAAATTAACAAACACTATTACAGTACAGTAAAAGTGTGAATCATGTCCAGTCTCTTGTAGTCAAATATGCCTTAAAATTTGATAGATGCCGTACTCAAGAAATTCTAATTTTGTGCAGTTTCAATCAGTGTAACCTAAATCGTAGTTTATATCAAAAAATACTAAAACTGTGCAGCATCATACTGACAACATGACTAAACATTTTGACGATCTTTGACGAGACTTTTCATTCGCTCCAAAGCAGCTGAGAAAAACCGTAATCATGCAATTATCAGAAATATTAGTTGACCCACTTATATGTAAGATCTAACACATTTACTGAGCTTTCCCAGAAGCTAAGAAAGCATTGTGGTGGTGTGAATTGTGATGCATGAGAGACTCTCATTGCAGCTTCATATTAGTATGTCTAGAAATAGACATAAGGTTTTTATATATGCTATAAAAGAAGCTGTGCAAAACAGATTTTTTTTTTCATATTTATTCGAAGGATATCTTCACTTGCAGTCCAGAAGTGGAATTGACAATCATGAAGTACAATAGTAAAAGGAATAACAAAAAGGAAAGAAAGTACCTTATACAATCTCAAGTGCAATTTTTTTGTTATTTTTGATAATGAATAAATGTTAAACAAAGCGTTGTTTTTATCACTTTTATGATAAGGGTGTGCATTTATACATATATATATATATGACAAGGACATTATGATTTTTGGTAAAACAATTTTAAATTAGATAAATACAGTTTAATAGACACATCATGCATTGCCAACAAAAGAAAAATATATGTGCGTTTCCTCTGTCTTTCTATTATATTCTTAAAAAATGATGTTTTCAAAGAAGCTTCACATAGAAGATCCATTGTTTGGATTTTATATACAATCTTCTGATGGATGAATCTTCAAGCACGTTTGTGGCTACTGCCAAAAACTTCCGAACTCCCACTGTAAATGTTACCATCATGTGACAGGATCTGTGCAGGAAATGATTTTTCAGTTTATTTTGGCAAAAAATGAAAAAATATACAGGCAGACAGATCAACGAAAAATGGATCCTCGGTTGCTTTTCTGGCACTTTTAGATTTAGGAGTCTATTTATTATCTTTCTAATTTCCCTTATACAATAAATCACCTACAGTATAATCTGACTCAAAATTCAGGCCCACACTCATACACTCATAACGTCAATCGCTTAGTCACACATTTATTCCATATATATGGATATGGAGTAAATCCCTCTTCTTTGAGAATTGTATTATTGTATCGTAAGTACAGTGGGCATATGTGGCCTCTTTTCATTCCGTGCAAATCCTCTTTTCCGTAACACTTTTGTTAATGTAGCAGGACTGAAGAGGAGATAAGATACTGTAGAGCCGGCATTCCCACTTCCAGCTGCTGCAGCACCAAAGCCCAAATTAACTACCGTGCCCGTGTTAATTGCTTCCTGCTTAATGTGCTTCTCGAATGTGCTCCTCTTTGCCCCATAGCAGCCTGAAAACTCCAGGACGGGAGATCCATGGCTGGCTGAAATGACAGATTCACCTTTTCGTCTGCTATCTCGCTATTTTAGTCGTCCCAAGCATGAGTGGGTATAAGTGAGCCTGGTGGAAAATAACTGAAATGGTGACATTAGGCACCTGTTCCTGAAGCACAGCGTTTTCTGAAATGAGTGGTAATTATTGCCGGATATTAAACTCTGCATTAAGCAGGCGCCATTTTTACAGAACAATCATCTGTCTCCAATATGCTATGAGATCTCCTTTTAAACAGCACTGGAGGAAAGATAGGAGAAGGAAAAAAGCAAATTGCATCGCTCTCTTTTTTACCCTTTTTTTGTGGCTACCTGTTGTTTGGGTAATAATCAAAATCTTTTATCATGTAGTGATAGATAGTGTAGATCAGATTGTTTTATGGCTTCTTTTTTTCTTTCCCTAAAAACCTTTCTGTACAAAGCATGTTGATTTCATTCTTGCTAATTAAATCTTCACAGAATGGATCCACTTTGATTTTAGAAGACAGTGTTTGTGTGTGTTTGTGTGTGTGTGTGTGTGTGTGTGTGTGTGTGTGTGTGTGTGTGTATGACTGCACATGTGCTGTCCCCTTTATGTACCCATTTTTATGTCCCCTGGGCTTCAGCAGGCAGTAATTGATGCTGTAAAACATTAATATGAACCAGATGAAGAAGGAAGGGATTTCTGGCATCTCCGTTTTATGGATAATTTGAGGTTATTTACACGGGATAATTGAGACTGGAAAGAACCGCAGGCTAAGCTGTACAGGACACACGGCGCATGCACATTGCGACTTCCCCGACGTACCTATTCCAGCATTCATTTGCATTCGAAGTAAACTGATCACTTTATATTTAATTAATAATTATATTACATTAGAAGATGATCCCAGGACATCATATGTGACACCAGGATATTTCATGGTTCAGTCAATTTGTTTTCCTAGACAATAGATATAATTATTCCACAGCACTGTTGAATTTTACATTCTGATTATTTAGAAAATTTGAGAAGTTTCTATAACAGCAGTCAGTAATAATGTATACAGAAGTTATATCAATGTGGAATTTAACAGGAATAGAAGGAATTGTATGGAAAATGTTTAAAGTAAATGTTTAGCTATTATTATTTATTAATTTATTGTCAAATATTTATCATTATGAATGTTTTTCTCGTCTTAGAGCGAAACTCTGAGCTGTAAATTAATCACCTAATGTATTACAGTTGGTTATTGTCATAGGTAAAGAAAAATTGGTTCAAGAGAAATTCCACAACATTAAATGTAAATATAATTGGATAAAATGAAATGTTTGTCATGTCATACATTTATAAATTGCTCTAGTTAAAGTTGACTACAAAACACTTATGAATACCCAGTTTTTAGATTCGGAATCACAATTTTTTGTATTAATCCCACAGAGAAACTGTTGAATTGCAGTTGCTCATAATAAAATTGAAGCAAAGATTAAAGTAAAACAAAATATAAAACATTTAAAATATACATATAAAGTTATGTATTATGTATAGATGCTGTACAATCAATGTTAATGTAATAATCTCATATATTACTTCATGCTAGAAACAGTAACAGTAAGCTTTGTATGAGGCTGCATCACACCACTCAGATCACAGATCCATGAGTGTGTGAAGGTTGGACATAAAGGCCTGGAATTGGCCTCAGCTCAACTGGGATACACTGGAACAATGACTGAATCTCAGATCTCCTCATTTAACCTTAGTGCCTGACCTCATTAATGCTGTTGTGGCCG
Organism: Silurus asotus; assembly: GCA_024362625.1. NCBI lineage: Eukaryota > Metazoa > Chordata > Actinopteri > Siluriformes > Siluridae > Silurus > Silurus asotus. The sequence goes on from MU551534.1 coordinate 2,810,828, forward strand.
AATGAACATAAATCACCACAGCAAAGTTTTAAAATCTAGTTGAAAGTCTTCCCAGAGGAGTACAGGTTATTATACTAGCAATGCAGGGACAACATTTCTTTTGTTCAACAAGAACATATAAGTTTTGAACATATTTTTGGCCATACAGAATATTTGTTTTTCATCTTTGTTACTGTTGCTTGCTCCAGGTCTTCACCAAACTCGCTGACATCTGTTCCATTGCTGTCCATTAGATGGCTGACTTGTTCAACATACCCAGCGTCTTTAGCACTTTACACACGTTACTGTACCTGTGACTCTGTGGGCTGTAGTATTTTCTGCAGCAGATACAAACATTCAATATATGAATACATAAGATCGAGTCATATCTGCAGTGCTGGTAATTATGCCAAGAAATAGATTTGCTGAGGAAATCAGATAATGATGCACAGAAGAATGATCACAATAGAGCATTTGTGCCTTTGGAAGACGTAAAAAAAAAAGTGCTTCTTGAAAAAATATGAACATAAAGTCGACTACAAACTACAAGGCTTACAGTCAATTCTCATGGATTTTCTGCTTAAAACATATTAAACGAATAAATAAATACGTATAAATATGTTGTGATCTAAATGTTTGAATCTACACTGCAGAAAACTCCTGCAAAGAAAGAAATTTGAGTCGATCTCTTCATTATGCAGACGTCTGGCGGGTCTGATCAAAAACCTATTGAAATCAATACCTCCGATCACTGGCTGGAATTGGACACTGCGTCAATGCTTAGCACTTCTTGCCATCATTTAAATGGTGAAGGAGAACGATAACCCAAAATAGCTGGAAACATGCATCTCTTCGCAGACGTTATGAATAACTAAACATCTACGTGTCTCTCTTTTTTTTTTTTTTTTTGCATTTCCACTGTCTTTCCTAATGCCTGTGCTTTCAAGATGCATATTGCGTCATGCATAAAACATTTTCTATTCCGCAATCATGATAAATGATTGAAGGAACCACATATGCGCCAAAACGCCTCATTTGGAAGGAGAAGTAGAAAGAGGGAGATGGAGATACGACAAGTCAGAGCTGCTTTATCGTCATCTCGTCATCATATTTAAATTTAGGTTTTTGCTTATGCAAACAAAAAAGAAACCATTTTGATTTTTCTTTTGATTTGAACTCGAATATTACACCAGTCTCTGAAAGACTGTAACTTTACACTACACCCCCCTTATTGAGTGCGGAAATGATTAAATCAATTTATGTTGTTTTAGTATTTACTGCTTATGCGGCCGGAGTCATTTGTAATTAGCTTATTGCTTTTGATGTGATGTAATTCAATGAGAGGTTTTGAAGAGGACCAACAGCCTGTGAGAGTCTCAAAGATGGAGCGAGGGAGAGAAAGAGAGAAAGTCAGGCGCCAGTATTACTGGGCTTTTGGTCATCCCTTTGTTCGGACCCAGCCGGAGGTGAAGAGGTGGGTTCTACCTGAGTAACGGAGGATAGAAGTAGAGAAAGACGATCTGAGTGTTGGGTTATGGGGCGCTCAAGCTGGGGAAGGACCACCCAAATGTCTGGCGTCAACCCTCCACAAGTGCTCATTACACCTACAAAGTCTTTCTCCATCCTCTTTCCATCTCATACATGCACACAATTACCCCTAAGAGTGGGTTACTGCTGTCCCCTCCTTCTTTCTTACTCTCTCTGTCTGTTATGGTGTCTCTCGCTCTCTTTCTCGTTTTCAGCATGGAGGCCTGTGTTATTGGCTTGATTGATGTAGGTGGCCACAGTTCTGAGGTTAGAGGGATAGAGGTGAGGGTTAGTGGTGTGTCCAGTATGGAAAGAGCTACCTGAAGATATCAGGTGACCTGAGAGTGAGAAGAGAGAGAGAGAGAGAGAGAGAGAGAGAGAGAGAGAGAAAGAGAGAGAGAGGAAGAGAAAAGACTCATCAATCTCAGACACCCAACTACTGTGCAAACTATTTTTCATTTTCTGACTCACACGAAAACCTACAGTAGTAGTTTTAGAGAAAAATCCTGGGTTTCCATTTAATGATACGGTGCTGAGAATATATCTTAATGTTCCACCATAGGAACTTTTTTAAAAACATATATCTTTTGTATTTTTCACCACATGAACTCTTTTAAAAACTGCGAACAATTAGGCACATTTTCACAAATGGAATCTTCCCAGAAACCCAAAAGCTTCCTCAGGAATTTCTTTTACAGAAACTGTGTTCATTTCCACCACAGAAACCTTTTGTGGAACATTTTTAGAACTTGAATATGTTTTTAACAAAATTTGTGAATTTAGGTGCATTTCCACAAGGAGGAACCAGCACAGGTTTTAATCACCTAAGCCATAGTTTCTGAAACACTTCTGCTCCAGAGCCTATACTTTTCCACAGAACAGGAACTACTGGACTACATTTAGGGGTGAAACTCATTTTGAACATTTCCTTCAAATACTTTCATCTTGGTGGAAAAAAACATATTAGTTTTAAGTATCTAACTGTCTGAATGTAATGGTTTACAGGAGTAATTTTTGGTAAACAATCAGGATAACCTGTAATGATGCCAATATTTATTTAATTATTTGAGCTAGGTACTGTAGTTGCTTAAAAGGTTCAGGTTTCAAAAGGTTCCTCAAAACTAATGCAGAGTTTGACTGAAGTTATATTTAGCATGGAACTTCTGAGGGTTAGAACGAAAAATAATATGCTGCAAATACACACTTTAACGTACTGTATGCGAACATACCCATGCACACGCGCGTACACAGACACACACAGACACACAGACACACACACACACACACACACACACACACACACACACACACACACACACACACACACACATACACACACACACTCTGCAGCATTTTTGTCAGCATCTAACATATGGCTGAGGCACTAAAATACACATGGTTGCTGCCACGGTTACTAAAAAATGCTTTGCGGCTGTCTGAACATCCCATAATAAAATAAACTCAGCGTATTTTCAAGTTCCTGAGCCTTGGGTTTAATGACTGAAGATTTGAAATGCCGGCCGCATATATACACAGAATAAAGAGAGAATATGAAATCGCATACAGTGCTTTAGAACGTGAAGTAGGCGAGGGCGGTTTGGGTTGGCAGATGGTGTGGTAGTTTTTGTGCTGGAGAAGTGTGTGTCATATGCCTTCGTGTTAAGCCATAGGAAACTCCAAATCATGCCCAAAAATCTAACAAGCAAACTAGCCAACAGCGCTAAACATACATCCAAACAAAAATGATAAGTCGAGTGATATGCATCTATAATGAAACATTATTAATTAGGAACTGTATTTGGACAAGAGCATGCTAGTTTATCATGTGAGCCATATTATTATTAGCTTATTATTATATTTCCAATCATGTGTATCTGTACAGAATCAATTGACACAGCAGCATTATTTATCATTCATATTTAATGTAATTTCATGTTAAAATGTCAGAAGTTTACTTAGGAAAGACATGATAAATAGAAAAATCTGAAATATGACTATATATGGAGTAATTATTATTATCTATATATCAACTATATATTGTATTAATCATCCATATATAATTAGTATAGTGTCCCTGTATGGTAGCAACATATTTACACACACACACACACACACACACACAAAGGTAACTTCACAATATGAATATTTACATGTCAACCATAGACAGCTGGAACAACTGTCAGAGCTGCTGTTATAGATAAATAACTCTAACAGATTCTGTCCAATCAGGATAAAGATTGCGACAGAGTAGTGATATAGGTGAGGTGACCGCTCTCCTGAGACCAGATAAAGGGGATACCCAATTTAAATTTTTTTCTTTTGTCTTGGGTGAGATAAAAAAGAGTTGAAGAATGAGTAGGAGGTAAGTTAAGAATCTGAGAATGAAACCATAACACCAGTAATGAGAAAATGAGAAAACATGTGGTATGTCACTTTTGGAAGCCTTGAACAACACTGAATAACAATTACAGTGACCAGATATAAGGGAGAGAAAAAGAAAGAGCATGTGTGTGTGTGTGTGTGTGTGTGTGTGTGTGTGTGTGTGTGTGTGTGTGTGTGTGAGTTAATGTTCCCTGCTGGGGCGGAGCAAGGAGGCGCCTGCACTGGGCCTGTGGTTAGGAGAGATGAAAGGCCTCGTGGGCCAGCAGCCTCCCAGCGTGGCCTGCTGCAGGAATGCACTCACATCATCCAGCAGCGAACCGCAACTCCAAACAACACCCTGAGAACAGCGCCGCTGACAAAATGCCTCTGTCCTCACATACACACAAACACACACACTTGCGCATAAACACAAACAGAAACGAGCAGAAACACAAACATATGCACATGTATATGTGTATATATATATATATATAGAGAGAGAGAGAGAGAGAGAGAGAGAGAGAGAGAGAGAGAGAGAGAGAGATAAATCAACAATATGACCAACCAAGACACACGAGTGAAAATGTATGTTACAATCAGCAATCAGCAGCAGGATACTATACTGGGGTATACACACACACACACACACACACACACACACACACACACACACACACACACACATTCAAATAGAAACACATCTTTAGAAATGTATGCTAATGTATATCAATCAAAATATGGTATCCTATACAGACATACATCATTCAGGGTCAGAAACACATATACACACAGATACATTCATAGCCTCCATTCATGTTTTTCCTCTTTTTCTTCTTAAAAAAAACCCCAATTTCTTGCATGCTCCCCCTGATATATTTAGTCCTCCTTTTTCCAACAAAGCCGCCTTTGTTTTTCTTTTTATTGCGGCCAATTAAGCAAACTTGATATCTGCCACTGAGATGCTACACCGAGGTCAGCTGTCAGTGTGTCGCGAAGGAAAAAGAAAACGAGTCTGCGCCGATTAAGCGAGACACAAGGATCCCTCTGTGAGCTCCCTTCTTATGGGAAATCCACTGACAGCGACCACAGCATGCTGGAGCACTGCTTCAGCAGCTAATGGGCCGGATTTCACTGAGGCATGGACACAGAAATAGAGAGGACAGCTTTCCGTAACGGCCTGTTAAGCACTTATGTTGGAGAAGAGCGGAATAAATTTGATGTTCCTTGTTTGCATCAATGCAGGCAATTGAAACAATGTTAACTTGTTTTACTGTGATGGAAAGGTCAAAGGCTTTATGTAGCTAGATGCTATATTTTCCCTGTATGTGCAAACGGAAGCTGTAGAATTGTCCGAGGTTTAGATATTTGCGTTGTTAAGTATGTAGTAGATGCCAAAATCTGTCAGGATGCTTTCAACCAAATAGCATATTTATTCAATCTGCCAGACTTGAATAGAAAATTATGACCATTGGGAGGCAGCATGCACTAGCAAATCAGGATATATGCACATATACACTGTATACTGTGTTTACACACACACACACACACACACACACACACACACACACACACACACACACACACACACACACACACTGGCACAGAGCACAGAGACACAGACAGAGAGAAAGCATACAAATGAAATAAAATACACCTTTTCAGAAGTGTAGTAAACTGTCCTTTATTGCCTCAGGCCTGTTTGTTCTGCCGAGAAGTATCCCAAATTCACACACACACACACACACACACACACACACACACACACACACACACACACACACACACACAAAAATCTCTGAAGCTGATCGTATGGCCATGGGCAAGGCAAGAAAGCAGGCCGGTGTCCAAGCTGACAGAAAGAGAAATGACAGATCAGACAGAAAGTGTGTGCTTTAACCGAGTCTTCAGTGTGTACACTTCAGTTGCTTTTACTTATTTGTTTTTCTCTTCATGTCTCCTTTTCTCCATCCTCTCCAACTCTTTTTTTGTGTCATACATCTCTCCCTGCATATCTGTCTCTCTCTCTCTCTTTTCTGTTCTTACTACTGCAGCAGACAAGCTTTACCTGCTTACACTGTTGCAAGTTGCTGTTTGTAGCTATAATGCTAGATGCTAAATTAGCTGCATTTGTTAACTACTTCTGAAAGAAAAACACGTGAAAGTGTGACGCTCTACAGTTCAAGTGTCTGAAGAAATCTCTAAATCCTAATAAAATCACCCAAATGCTCAGACACGCTTTGCTATAGCATCATAGGTTTCTAAGAGGCTTTAAGCTAACACTAGCTAACATAAGTTATAGTATATACACACCCTACAAACCAAGCAAACACTGCTCAATCACAAAAACACTAATTAACCTTACTTTACTTTACACATTTTAACAATATTATCTACCTTTAGTTTTCATACTCTGATCAAATATAAACACATTATCCAAGAATGTGGACTTTTTTGAAACATTTGAATGGTAGACTGCAGGCTAGCAGGGCATACTGTGCATACAGGAAATGTCTTAACTTATGAATTATTAGTATAATTACTACTTAATTATTTAAAAAATTACGAAATTATTAAATAGAAATATTTAGTATAATGTTACTAAACAGCTAATAAATCATACCGGCTACTTCAGTTCTGTCGCAACTTACAAAGATGTCTAGTGTTTATATGCTAATTTTTAATACTATGTAATATGATAAAAATACATTAAAATAGCAGCAATTTTCATCTAGTAAACAGAATAGAAATGTGCAATTTCCTATAATGTGTAAAAAAAAATATTGTGTGGTATTTTCAATTATTTAACATGGCATTAAATAAAACACCCAATTCTAATCATGTATTTAGAATCACTAGCCTCACACACCAATCCAACAAAACAGAAACACACCAGGATGTGAACATTGCTTTACTACATTATTAATAAAAATTTTATTCTATATTGCCTTGTCTATCCAGCAGTAAAAATGGTGAAAAGTCATTCGTGACTTGTGATTCTTTTGCCCCACCACAAGAGCAATGTGCCAGTTAAGGACTGGAAATGTTTTTAAAGATGGTCAGTAACCAAAAGCACAAGATGACAGATCGCTGCTCATCCTCTTTTTCAGCTTTCCCAAAGTATAATTTCTGCACACCACAAAAGCCCAAATTGATTCTTAAATTTAGTTGGGTTAAAGATGGAGACTTGAACTTTGTCACCTCACTGCAGGATATATGTTACTATATGATTTTCTGTAATTCTCATGGCCGATCACATTGTAATACAGTAGCTGATATTCCTGTTAATGTAAATGAATCAGTAAACCATCCTGGGAGTTTGTTGGAAATTAGGATATATTTGAATTATTATTTTATTATTCAGTAACTACAGTATAGGATAAGTAAGTGGGACTTTCCTGGATGCAATGTAATTTTTTTAGTTGCAGTCCAAACATCGTGTTAAAGTACATAAGTATACATAGAGGTGATAAGTAACTGATTTTAGTATTATTACAAAGCATGAGATTAGCAAATTCTTTTTTCCATGGAGATATGCTTTATATGGGTTGGAGTGGAAGATCTTGAATGGCTTGCTATAGAGCTCTGAACTCAATCCTATCAACATCTATTGTGGTGATTTAAAACACTGACAGCACTCCATGCTCTCTCACCCTACATCAGAATCTGACCTTAATAATTTCCTCGCAGCTGAATGAGCACAAAATTTCCACCAGCAGAATCCAAAGAGTAGAGGTTATTATAATGGAAAATAGGGACTAAATGTGGAATGGGATGTCCAACACATACAAATCCAGTATAATACAGTATCTCACAAATTGTGTACACCCCTCACATTTCAGCAACCATTTTTAGTAGATCTTCCCAAGGGACAATACTATGGAAATTAATCTTGGATATATTTTAGTGTAGTCAATTTGCAGCTTGTATAGCAGTGTATATTTACTGCCCTTTGGAAAAAAAACATTATCAAGATAGCTGGCAACAAAAGTAAGTACACCCTAAGTGATAACAGCTGTACGTTGTTTAACCATGCAGATGGTGTTCAGCATGTGTGGTGACGCCCTGGTAAGGAGTATCAAGAAAATTGTGTGTTGCCTTCAGTCAAGCATGGTGGTGGTAGCATCATGGTCTGAGGCTGCATGAGTGCTGCTGGTATTGGGAAGCTGCGGTTCATTAAGGGAAACATGGATTCCAACTTTCATTAACAGTTCATACCAACTGTGACATTTTGAAGCAGAACATGATGACCTTAAATCAGAAACTGGGCTAAATGGCAGTTTTCCAACATATTAACGAGATGCTGCCTTGCTGAGGAAGGTGAAGGTGATGGAGTTGCCAAGTTTGTCTTCGAACCTGAACCCTATTAAGCACCTGTGGGGCATCCTAAAGCAGAAAGTGGAGAAGCAGTAGGTGTCTAACATCCAGCAGCTCTGTGATGTTATTATTAAAGCTGTATTGTACGTAGTGAAGTGTTTTAGAGCAGCTGATTATCAGTATCAATTATTATTTTATTAATAAAAATTTGCACAGACACAAACATGACAAAAGAGTGATTGCATAGTGTGAGGTCGGATGATACATAAGGTCAGACCTGCATTGGCATTCAGAGATTAAAGACTGTGTTCTAATCTGGCCAATAATCTGATGTATACAGCTCATTGCTGTATTTATGTCACCGACAGCTTCTCTTTTCATCATTCCTTACAGCCAAGGATAATAAGTGGAAAATGATTCTGAAATGGAATTGGTTTAAAAACAGAGAATTGTGACCTCACGCCGGATAAAAGTTAACGTGGTAATGTCTAAAAGGAACCGTACACCTCTTCATCTGTGTAATTGGTAAATTTGTCAGCCTTTCTAGCCCTAATCAGACCTCAATAATGTCTAGAAGTGTGTGAGTTTAACTGAGGTGATATCGTGTGTCTGCTCATGCAGCTCATGCAGCAAATTGGCTATTAGATATAAAGTGGTGAGGCAGAGGAAGAACCATGGAAAAAAGAAAGAGAGAGCAATATGGGGGGGGTGACAAATGAGGACATCAAACCCTAAAATACATCCGAACGTCTGTCTCCATTCAAAACACATATGCACTGCCGTTTTTGGTCTATGATTTTACGTTAGCAATTAAACCCTCATTGGACCGTAGGGTAATTTACTGAAATAACGCCTTAAATCAAGCGTTTCCCTCCTTGAAAACTCCCATCTTTATCTCACTCTCTAGGGACCGATGCGTGATTTATAAAAAGGAAAACACAGTCTGCCATCCTTGTGTCATCTCTTGTCTCCCAACATGGCTGACTAATCACTGGCTGAGGCTCCGTCATGGCTGTGTTTTTTTTTTGCAACACACTGTTTGCACAAAGTGCTTCTCTTGAATTTTTAATCACAGATAAATTATGAGACCACAAGCCCAGGATGTAGGCGAGGAAAAAAAAGGTCGCGTCAGGTTTATCATCCCACCATGTACCGCAAAACTAAAACGGCCAAAAAGTGTCAACAGTTTGCTATTCGTGGTTCAGGATGAGATGAGAGACGGCCATTGTTTCGCTAACCAATTTATTTTTTACTGTTTACACACATGGCCTGATTTCTACCCAGTTATTACTGTTTCACAACCACACAGCAACACTTTGATTGCTAACCAGCAAATAATTAAGCTTCCAGAATAAATATTTTAAGAAAGGTCTCCCTGAACATGTCATTATAATTTTTAAATGTCATTTATATAGAAAAATAAACTATTTACAATGTTTCTAATGCATTAGAAATTACTTAATGGCTAAGGAACATTTTTAAACTCCTAACATCAAACACTGGCATATTTAAACCACCAGCATTAGCTTAACGTTACAATAATGAACCAAAAAATAAACTAGTGATTAGATTTTTGCTTATTTGCTCTATGTAGTTAATATATGCAGCTAAAACCTAAAATGTAAATTTTAGTTACTTTACTGGGTTCAATTTAAGCTTATTTTGTTAAAAGCTCAGAAAAAAGAAGTACCATCTCTTCTGCAAGTCTATATATTTTATTTATTTTTTACTCTGTTTGGAAGTAAAAAGATTATTAGTGGTCATAGTTGTAATAATAATTTTAAGAAGATGTAGAAGAGTGCAGAAATTGATGTTAGCAAAATCTTACGTAATTTTTAAGTTTAAAAGTAGATTTTAAAAAGATGTTACAAGCAAACAGAAGTCATCAAAGTAGATCTAGCAATCTGACTGTCAACCTCACTGTCATTGTCTGGATTGCATGCAGGCACACTCACCCACACAACACACACACACACACACACCATACACCTGACTGAAAATCAAAAAAAGGCTGAACCAAGAAAACTTAGACCGTAAACTAAAGAAAACCCTATTATCAAGTAATAATGCAATAGCTCTCAACCTTAAAGTCACACACATGACAACAGGACAAAACATTAAATACTGAAAACACAATCTACTTTAGTGTACAAAGAGTTTACTCTGTGTCAAAGTGCAAAATATGAATACATTTAACCCAGTAAAAGTAATTAAAGTAAAATACATACTTTACATATGTTTTTTAGCTGCATAGTTATTATTAGCTCTGGACAAAAAACACAATTGCCAAAAATAAAGTAAAGTACAAATTCCCTCTTAAATATTATTCCGGAAAAAAATACAGTACTTCTTTACCACTCTACTTGAGTAGTCTATTGATCAGACAAACAGTCAAAGTACACTTACTCCAAACACACTCCCACTCCCAGAACTGTCAATCTGAAAAACACACTTGAAAATGTACTTAAAACAGTAATAAAGTAACTTACTGTCCATCACTGATAAATAAATAGCAATTCTGACCCAAAAATAATCTCTTTTACCAGAGTCAGAGTGTGAGGTACAGTACATAAAGTTAAAAGACTGTACCTGTATATTCATGTGAAATCAACAGCTATCTAGCTTCCTGTTTTGATGAATGACCCCCAAAGAGATCAAATACGCTGGATGCTGAAAAAAAGAAAAAGTTTTGCAATGCAGTGAAACAATAGCAAGATCGAGTCTTTGATTTATAGCCAACTTTATATGTGTATATTAAAAAAAAGAACAAATTTGTATCAGCAATCACCAGATTTTTTGCCTTCTAATTTGAATTGCTTTCTATCATTGTCAAAAAAAACTTTACTAATCACTATAATCCATTTAATTATCATATGGTCTTGTATTATCATGAAAGAGATGATGATGCAGTCTCTGGTTTAGTCCTGAGTTTGGGTTAAGGAATAGCTCATGTTCTTCCCATGTCCTGTTAAAAAAAAGTTACAACAATTATATATATATATATATTCAACTATCAAACTTATTAAATATCAAACTTTAACTTTTGATATTGCATCCAGGTCTGCTTATTATATTTTTTGCAGCTTTTACATAGTAATATAATGTAATACTAATTAAATAAAAGTAAATGGACATATTGGACAAGTGGAAATTTGACCATTTATTTAAATACATCATGTAGAATAATTTTCTTTTTAGTATACACGCTTTTGAATGGTGACTTCTTTAACATGACAGACGTGGTGATGTAATCACTGTAGTTTAGATATTTGCGTAACGAGCAATGTTCTACAAGCTCTCAATTATTCCAGCTGCAGACATCAGTCTTGGCTTGTAAGATCAAGCCCACAAAAAAAGAAATGCCTGTTTGCATTTCAGTTGCCCTGCTTTTTTTCTGGAACAATAGGAAAATATCCAGAAATTCCCATTTCACAAAGAAAAAAAAAAGAAAGTTCCCCACACACACATCAAATGAAACCCATGGCCACCATAAAAGTTAAAAGTAATGTTACGATTTTTTTCGTCCTCTTTAATGATAAGAGGAACGTTCTGTGCGGTCACCAGCATGGTCACGCATTCGACATTCGAATGCCACCTGCAAATTATTGGCCCATGCCGAGCCCCCACTCTTAACACACACTAATGTATTGTGTGTTCTGTATCGGCGCTGACAAAATAAAAGAACAGTCGCTAATCTGAGTCTGGTTCAGGCAGCGGACGCCCACCGCTAGCACATCTGGGGAGCAGCTGAGAGCTTCTGCCCCAAAAACCCGACACTCTCCCGCCTCAGCAGATCGCAGGAGCCTAAGGGCGCCTTGGCGCTGCTTCTACAGTTGTCCTTTTTATAAAAGACAAATAAGCACAAATTCTGGGCTGCCGTCCAAATCGCTTTCCCTGATACCACACTGGAAAGAAGACTCTGGCTGCCCTGACGTGTGATCTCAGAGTGTTAAAAGGCCATAGCTTTTTTTTTTTCGCACCACTTTTCTTCAGTGTCTTGGTGCAGCCACACATCCACACTCTACATTCCTTAATTAATCTTTGCCTTCAGCACAACACAGCGTAATTTGCAAAACCACTTGATGACCTCAAAAGGTTTTAGACGCTGACAAGTTTTTGGAATTCGGAAAATTGTTAGCACTAGATGTGTGGTGGGCCTGTTGGATTCTTCTTTTCAAACATGTGTGTACATGTTGTTAGTAATCCAGCTGTCCTTCTGGCATTGAGATTTCTGTGATCTCTATAAGAAACTGCCATTCAGTTTTGGCTTCAACTTTGTCTTCTTTTAGAGTGTTAATGTTGGAACCAATGGCGAATTGGGAATCCAGGGACAAAAGGAAAAGTTTTTAGAAAGTAATTAAATGTGCACTATGTTGGTATTATTAAAGCATTTCTTAAATAGGGGGTTCTATTTTTAAACAGAATGGAAAATTTCTGGGAAATTACAGATGAAACAAACCCCCCAGAAATAACTGAACATAATTATTACTAATAATATGATTCATCTCTAAATAAGGATTAGTGAGCACCAAAAACAGGTTTATCTTGGATTTTGCTGCTGGAGTTTACAACCTAATCATAATTGACTGATTGGATTATTTGACTTAGTTTAAAAAAATAAACTGAAAAAGAAAAAGAAAACTAAAAACACTCAAAGACATCTGTTTTGGGATAAATATTTAGGGATGTCAAGCTGTCTTTTTTGAAAGTTTGAGAAGCACCGCTGTAAACGACAATATTATTTGTATCATATATACAATGCTTGTAACGCACATATACACATGCACACACACAAACACACACACACACACACACACACACACACACACACACACACACACACACACACACAAACGCTCCCACACACACACAAGTTCCACTAAGTAAACTCATCATTGTTTGTTAATAAAAGGCATCATGTTGAACACATGCAGACACACACACACACACACACACACACACACACACACACACACACACACACACACACACACAACATACTTCCCCTGAATCCGCCTCACACACCAACAGCCTTTAAATGGAAACAAGAAGCTTTTGGGTTTCGGCATCAAAGCCATTAATAAGCGATGGATAACCAGAAGCCACTCTGGAGCCCAGGCCAAACCAAACACACAATTAAACACATGCCTAGCGGTGCCGGAAAACTGCTTTCAATACCGCTTGAAGCCAGCACGAGTGGTTGCTGAAAACCTCAAACCCAAACTAATGAAAGACAACGCCACTCCATCAGCGTACGGAACGAAGGGGAGGCCGCAGCTCTAGCGAAAACATGCGGTGTCAGAGATCTCATTACGCTGACCTTTTCAGCCAAGAGACAGCAGGATTTTAGAAGCTTCATTTACTGAGAGGAAGTGAGGTTCCAAGAAATCCTTACAATGCTTTCTTAAATTACAAAAAGAAGCAAAATAGCTCAAAACAATATCCTACTTGATATAAAAGAAAACATAAGTCAAGGACATTTTTGCAAGAAATTAATATAAGATAAACAAGATTTTTAATATTTGACAAAATAAAGTCAAATTATGAAGCAAATGCACATTTGTATTTTTTATATTTATATATATATTGTTTTTCCTCATCTCTTTTCTATTATCTAATTTTTCTTTTTCTGCTTGGAAAGCGCTTTGAGATGCTACTTTTCTAGGCGTTTAAATAAAATAAAGATTATTGTTACAAAGCTCATTAAGAAATAAATGAATAGTAATAAGCAGCAGTCCCTAATGATGCAGGGAGTTGATTAGTCACATACTTGTGATCATATGTAATTGGTTAATAGAAGACATCATGCACCAGGTGTGACTCTCAAACTAGTTTGATGTCATGCAGTAAATTAAATAACAATTCTTTTGTGTTCTATAGAATTACGTCTTAATTAATTACATTGTTCGAATCTGCCTCATGTATTGTTCTGATCTCTGTGGATTAGTACGCCACTACAGAGGAGGCTGTTGCCACACGTGAAGCTCTCCATGGTGTGAAATGGCCCTCTAGCAACCCCAAAGTGCTCCGGGTGGACTTCTGTGAACAAAAGGAGGTACATGCAGCTCTTTTTGCAAAACAGAGGCAAAAAAACTCTCTTCTATTTGATAAACAGGCAGATTAATTGTTCTTTCGTTTCTTCCTCTTGCTATTCTTTTCATATGTCCCACACCCCCTCCAGCTGGATTTCCATAAAGGGCTTCTAACCGGTGAAGACCCACGAGCTGTTGCAGCACCTCCGACTCGGCCTGTAGCCCCACCTCCGCTCCTGCCCCCCACTCGGGAAAAGGAGCGCGAGCGAGAGAAAGACGGGGCGACGACAAATGTTCGGGACCAGTGGGCCGAGAGAGAGCGAGAGATGGAGCGAAGAGAAAGGACACGCTCAGAGAGGGAGTGGGACAGGGACAAAGTGCGCGACTTCAACAGAGATGAACGGGAAGCAGCCAGGAGGTCACGATCACGTGACCGGGACAGGAGACGCAAAGAGCGAGGAAAGAGCAAAGAGAAGAAGTCTGAGAAAAAAGGTGCGGGTGAGTTAATTTTCTTTTGAATGTTTGTTGTAGCTGTAAGTAACTGGGTTTCCCCTCCCCGGTTTATAGTGGCTGATTAACACTTGATTAATCAGTGTATATAAAATTATTATTAGTAGTATTTATCCAGTGGGTGTCAGAAGGTTCTCCTTTTGCGTTGTGTGTTAAGACTCGTTCAATATTGCAGCACAGTCTCTATTCATAACCAGGCACATTTTGCAAGTATGTACCATTTATTAGTGAAGTTAAATTTGTATTTATTTTTTAATTGTACTGTAGTTGTACTAATAAAATGTAGTTTCAAAACTTAAAATTGGCGCTGCAACGAGCGAGTTTTCTTTTTAATAATTGGATATAACTGTATAAATTCCTAATGAAACGTATTTATGTATAAAAGTGTACTTAAAAAATGCAAAAGCCACATATTGAGTTTGAACATCTTTAATGTTTACATTTTAAAGTTTATGCATGCATTTGAGGTGTAAATTGTAAAAATCAACATTTGTATTGTTTTTACACAATTATTGTTAGAATTATTTCCTGAAAACCACAACAGTGACTAAAAATGTAATCGTTCACTGCTGCTTTTAGATTTACTGTTTGTTCACACAGTTATAATTGAATTGATGACGGTTGACCCTGCACTTGCCACCATTTCCCAAGTGGCTCTGTTCTCTTACACGCTAAACCATAACTTCAGCAGCCCAACTCATCCATAATGCCATTCATTGCAGACCGAATTTCTTTATCGATTATTTGTTGTTAATGTTTTTACTTCAGCTGGTGGTGTTTTCTTTTGATAATTCATATATATATATATATATACACACACACACACACACACACACACACACACACACATATATTACAACATATAAATAGTGTGTATGGTGTCTTGCACAGCGTTGGAGTTCCTTTAAAGATGTATTCCCACGTTACACCCAGTATTTCCAGATCCACCACAACCCTCACCAGGATAAAGCGTTTAATTAAGCATAATGTCATAACCATGTCAAAGGATAGTGTATGTAGACAAAAAAACAACAACGTAAACAGCCGACTCTTGTTGGTGAACTGAGCCAGTTGTTTTGACTTACATAAAATCTAGGGCTTTAGGAATTTAATTAATTTCTCCAAAACACATCAGATAATATTCCACTACTTGTGCTGTGCAGTCATGGAACATGGACAACAAAAGCAGATGACTTAAATCAAGCGCTCCGGTGCTTGTTGTAAAAACGTTGCAATTTTAGGAGAGACAATTATGGTCACCTAACCTCCCTTTTTTTTCCCCTCAGCACAAGGGGATGTGTGTTTCGCTATATACAGACTTTTATATAATGTCTTTCAGCCTGCCATTTTTGCATGAGGTTGAAAACAGGGGCCCTTTTGTATGTCAAACCTCACGTTTTAATGGCGCACCAATAAAACTGCTCCCTGATCATGGTATTGAAATCACAGGGCCGAGGAAATGCTTCCCTCTCATGCCGTCTGGAAGTGATCCTAGCCGAGGAGGTACACCACATCTTACAACAGGCTGCCTGCGTTTCTGCTGTGGTGGTATGTGTGTATGTGTGTGTGAGTGTGTGTGTGTGTGTGTGTGTGTGTGTGTGTGTGTGTGTGTGTGTGTGTGTGTGGGTGGGTGGGTGGTTGTGTGTCTGTGTATGTGTGAGCCCTCGTTTATAGGGGCATAATCTACATGTATTAAGTGGTGAATGTATTTTGTGAATCAGTTTTATGGTCTCCGG
The DNA here is from genome assembly GCA_024362625.1 of Silurus asotus. Classification (NCBI taxonomy): domain Eukaryota; kingdom Metazoa; phylum Chordata; class Actinopteri; order Siluriformes; family Siluridae; genus Silurus; species Silurus asotus. Next base: position 2,827,287 of record MU551534.1, read on the forward strand.
TCAGCACTTTGTGGCGTGGGCCAAACAAGGTCATGTCAGAGTTTAGAGTTTGGTGAAACATAAATGGCCACCGGGAATTTCAAACGGCAGGATCGTTAATCTTAAAACCTTCAAATTAGAAGCTTGTTTATCAGAAGGTATTGTGAGAGGCAATAAATTATATTTTGACCAAGGAGCAATTTATTAAGCAGAACCCATTTTAGTTCCAATGTACAATAGCTTAGGGTTCATTCACAATTCTATATTGGGGAAAAACAGATAAACAAATATTAATGAAAAAGCTTTGCTGCTATACCACACTAATTACACGCCAAATACAATAATGTACAATAACATAACGATACATATTTTCAGTATAATCGTATTAAACAAAAAGAAACCCTACATCTCATATGTACATACAGACAACCATGGCTTTCTCTTTCAGAAAACAGTCTATTACTGTAAGAGCCATTTAAGGAAACTAATTCACGACACAGCCCCCAAAATAACCTTTTCTGTTCTGAGTTGTTAAGATTATAATACACAAAAACATTCGGTAGAGGGAGATGAATAAAAATTGAATTTTAATATCTACTTGAGGTTGTCGCAATGGTTACAAGCATTAATCAAAGTCATCCAAAATTCACGATAGCGTCCCTGGTGGTGCACCAAGTCTGTATATTGGTATAATACCTCTAATACCAGCTAATTGAAATTGCTTAAAAGTGCCTGAATCTTCTTTTTCTTTTTCTTTCGGCTTCTCCCATTAGGGGTCGCCACAGCGGATCACGTAAAAGTGCCTGAAAGAAAAACTAAATGTGTCATTAGCAAATATAGTAAACTTGTAAAGAGGCATGCATGATTCGACTTCTTTAGAAAAATGTTCCACTACAAATCAATACAAAGTTCTTCTGACTGCTCATCTTTATTACCAATGCTATTCTGGTGGGCATGGTCTCTTCCAGGATGACTCCACCCAATCCATGAGGACACAGTGAATGGTTGGAGCCTGAAGATTTTACCAAATGCCATGGACTTCACCCTCACCAGGTCTTAACCCAGAAGAACAGCTACAGGAGATTTTGAGTGATGTGTTAGACAGCGCTCAAGACCACCATCTTCACAACACTGACTGTTTTCATCAGCATGGTGTTCATCAGCGCCAGTGTAGAGACTCGACAAACCTGTGCCAGGGAGCGGTGAAGCTGTTCTGGCGGCTCATGGTAGACTAACACCATATATAAAGAACAGAACTGGCCTGCAAAACAGACTTTCACAGGGAGATGAACTCAAACACAAGCACTTTTCCTGTGTTCTGTTCCTTTACTTGCAGGGAGCAAAAAGTCACGCTTTGTCATCTGTCACTTCACATCATATATGATGAACACGGCGCTCAAGCAAAAACCGGCATCCAGTACTAAAGAGGATTTTTTTTTTAGAAAATTATCCACGTACCAAAAATAGAACACCAGTGAGAAAAGAACCCTGTGACTGTAATCAATCCAGGGACTCCAGCATGGAGGAGCTAAATAATGGAGTTCAGGTTTTGATATAACTATTACTGCCAGCGAATGGAGCTTTGATGTTAATGGAAACCACTGGGCAGCAATCTGCTTTACAGTACTGACAAATAACAGCTTCCTATGGTGCAGCATTGAAAAGTTAGGGTACAGCCGAGACACATTCACTCCACATGCTCATTAATACAAATAAAAAATCACTCTCATTGTCTCCAAGTCCATTGTGGGTAGAATGTGGCGTAAGAGTTTGCTTTTCAAGGCAAGACCCTGAGATTCGCTAATGCTACTGGACAATGTTGGCTTGTTTTTCTGGAATCTTCAACTTCTTTTGAAGAAACCACATCACAATATGGTGATATATTAATAAAGCATAGGTGGCCCTATTTTAAAAAAAAAACCCACAGGGGAAGTCTATCATTATAGTAGGCAAATGTATTTAAGTCTGTTTCTAATATAAATCTCTACAATGGCCTGCTTTAGACTCTGTTTCCTGCTACAAGCATGTTTCACCTTTGATTTTGTCCGTTTGCGTTCATTCTTTGCTTTGTTCCTTCTCTATATTTTTATACGCTCATTATATCATCAATGGCTAGAACACAGCCTCATGAGAGGGTCATCCTGCGGTGATGCAATGCGCAGTAACGCAAAACATCTCCTGCGATGTAAAGTGGGAACAGAAATTTGGCCAGACAAAAGACGTTGGAGGATTTGATGGGCTACAGAAGGTCGTTTTTTCCCTCTTTGCCTTTTTTTTTTTTGTTCAAGCAAGTGCCATACATGAGCAAACAGAGGTTCCTGAACATAAAGCATTGTAAAGATCGGACGCAGAAAAGACGGGGGTCAATCCACGGCTCACAAAGTCCAGGACACTTGACAAGACATGCAGACTCCACATGATTGACAATTGTAATATTTGGAACGTAAACCGTACAAGATCGCAGATTGAGACGAGACGAGCAGAATTAACAGTCGTGAACTTTACTATGTTAAAAAATTGGTAACAGAATAACAACTTCCTTACAGCTAAGCAATGGAAAGTACTATTACACACACGGCACACACACTTTATATGTTCTTTTATGCATATGGATTCGGTTTGGACTAGGTATTTCTCAAACAGATCCTTTCTTCTGAGGCTGAAAGGAGAAAGGAGGAAATGTAGGTTATAAATAGGAATCAAACGAGCCTTGCCGTTTATTGCGATAGGATGCCAGAGACACCGAGATCTTTGAACGTACGAGAGCTTTGAGCTTTTTACAAGACAGGTGAAAGGAACACATGTGTTAAATCACCGTACCCGCCTGGCCTTGGTCAAGCGTGCCATAAAAGAAAAGAGATTACAAAGAGGTCTAATGAAGACACTGATCAAAGCCTGTAATGGTAATATGTAACAGGTGTTTTCAAACCTTCAGCACAGAAGGGGGCCACGGCTTATGTCTTTCGCAGACGTGCTTTTTTTTGTCTTCAGCTGAAACGAATAACTGCCTGAGCACTTTTCAACACTCAGAAAAAAAGATTATGAGGTATCTGCTGTCCTTCCAACCCCCCCACCCCACACATATACACACACACACACCCAATGTGTGCTCATTTGATACATACAGAAATGTTCCTACATATTTCTTCACAGTTTAAAGTGTTGTGTGTGGGAAAAATGCACACAGCAATTCTTCGTGGAGTTTCTGGCTGTGAAGCACCTGGCTGCGATCTGCGAAGAGTTGAAAGAGACTTGGCAGGACTCATTGCTGGAATATGTTCAAAGAATGATTGTATTTTATACGAGCTACAAAGTCCTGCTTCTGATTTGAAACCTACTGAAGCTAAAGTGAAATGACGTGTGTGCATATCATGTAACGTACGATTTGAAGTATTTGTATAATATGACTTTGTTTGTCGCAGGGTGGCATGACTGAGCAGAGGCAGCATTTAGCGATGATGCCAGGTCACAGCTCCAGGGTCAAGATTACCGGGTTTGATCCTGAGCTCGGTTTACTGTCTTGGTTTGCTTTTTCTGGGCATTGTTCTCTGAATTTCCCAAAACTTGCTGCCAAGTGACTTCGCAATGATAAAACGTGTGAATTATTGTGTGTGTGATATCCAGCAATTGACTGGCATTCAATCCGGCACAGATTCCCGGATAGCGTTCGGATCCACTGCCATCCTCAGCAGGATAAAGGACTTACTGAAGACAAATGGATTTTTCAGTACAAAAATAAACCCCAAACTCCCCAACCCCCCCACCAAAAAAAAAACCCAACGCTATCAACACAGACTTTATTTTACATATTTATACCGAGATGTTCAGATAAAACCATTTTATTTAATTTTATTTGCATTCAATTACACTTTATTTAATTTTATTTAAACATGACATTCACGCTTTCATATCACTTTCATAACGTCTACACTTTGCAAAGCGTGAAGAAACGGCATACTTCCGGCTTCCGGTTTAAAAAATCTGAGCGTGACGTCTTGGTGCCGCAAGATACCTGGGAAATGTAGTGCGCGTTCAGAATCTGTGTGAATTTCTACAACGTGGGAGGCAAACAAACAACTATACAACACCACAATTATACATTTAGCAGCAATACTAAAAATGTGCTCGTAGTTATATAGTTTAATTATCGCAAAAATGCGGACTTTAATAGAATCGCGGAAGTGGATGCGAACTACAAGTCCCGCGCCGACGCCGTGGCGAACTCGAGGCAGTGTAAACAGTGCTCCAGGAACATGAAGAGATCGGATGACAGTGAGAGGGAAAAGAGGAGAAAGGTATCGCTTGTACTTTTCTCTCAGTTAATCCGACAGCACGCACACACTTGCAGAGATGCTGAGGGGTGTGTATGGGTGTGTGTGTCGGTTTGTGTGTGTGTGTGTGCGCGCGCGCGCGTCCACGATGCAGTTGCATGCTCAGCTTCTCTGTATGCAGGAGCTTTTCCAAGCCTGCGCGTCTCCCCTTACTGGCGTTTTCCATGTTTTAATTTATTTGGTTTATTTGTTATTATTAGATCTTCCAACATTTGAATGCTGAAAAGCTAGAAAAAGAACATACTGCGAGATCGCCCTGTACAATATCTTTGTGTTGTTTGGTTGTTCAGTATAGTTTGGCAAACAGCTGCGAATGGACTGTTGAGAGATGAGAGATCGTAGAGAAATAATCGTGACAATGAATGAAAACAGAAGATACAATTGCTCTTTCTTTCATCCAGCACTAAACAGTAACATTCACACCTCCAGATATCTGCAGCAACCCTTTAAAACACAATCTGAAGGGAGAAAAGTCTTCATGTAATCATGTAATCTACCATTTTTGCTTCAAAAAGACATTAATGATTTCATTCCAGTTGCCATTATTACCATTTGTTTTCCATTATTCCCACTGCTCCGGTTATCCCTCTTTATTCTACACTTAATATCAATCAGGTTTTGTCAGAAATCCATGAAGTACTGAATTATTGATCCTTTTTTGAAAAACTGTCACTCAACAGATCATCATCTTGTCACTGCATCACCAAATGTGTAAAACCAATAAGAAAATAATTTGCTGTGTGATTTCGGGGTGAAGAAATCTAAACTTGTCCCTCACTTGCCCCCACTGCCAGACTGATAAAGCCATGAGTGAATGTCTTCGATCCCAAAACAAGAAAATGAAACAGTTGTTTTTGCTCATAATGTGAAATATTAAATATTATGCTTAATTTCTTGCCATCTTCTGTTTGGAGTTATTCAGCTTTATGTTGCTCCTAAACGACCTGGATGTAAAATAACCAGTCAGCACATCATTCTGCATTCTGAGTATTTCACATGGATCACTGTGTGTTTTTCAAAAGCAGCAGGAGAGTAAAAAGGAGTCAGACTCGTGTTGTGGCATAAAATCATAACAAAATCTTCACACACTCATTACAGAACAACTTCAAACAACCCCTGTCCCACACCCTGTCCCACACCCTGTCCCGCACCCTGTCCCGCACCCTGTCCTGCACCCTGTCCTGCACCCTGTCCTGCACCCTGTCCTGCACCCTGTCCTATTATATTAGATAAAAGTCATTGTGCAGAGTAAACATACAGAGCCAATGGACTGCAAATGTGTCTCTCTCTCTCTCTCTCTCTCTCTCTCTCTCTCTCTCTCTCTCTCTCTCTCTCTCTCTCTCTCTCTGTCTGTCTGTCTGTCTGTCTGTCTCTCTCTCTCTCTCTCTCTCTCTCTCTATGTCTCTCACTCCCTTTTACTCTCTCTGTCTGTCTGTCTGTCTGTCTCTGTCTTTCTCTCTTACATTCTCACTTTATGGCTTTTCTCTCTCTCTCTCTCTCTCTGTCACTTTTTCTCTCTTACTCTCTCTCTCTCTCTCTCTCTCTCTCTCTCTCTCTCTCTCTATGTCTCTCTCTCCCTTTTACTCTCTCTGTTTGTCTGTCTGTCTCTGTCTTTCTCTCTGTCTTTCTCTCTGTCACTCTCTCTCTTTCTCTCTGTCTCTCTCTCTGTCTCTCTCTCTCTCTCTCTCTCTCTCTCTCTCTCTCTCTCTCTACACATGTATACTTTTTCCATGTGGAACATAGTTAAAATCTGAGTTCCCCCAGGAATATATTAAGTGATGAATTTCAAGTTTGTTTAGTCTCTGCCTTGCACTTTGAGCGCATTATTATTTGTATTATTATTATTATTATTATTATTATTATTGCGATTATTAGACTTGAAAACATACACAACACTATTATTATTATTATTATTATTATTATTATTATTATTATTATTGCGATTATTAGACTTGAAAACATACACAACACTGCCAGGGTATAAAAAAAAGAATCTAAAGTTAGCACAGTGTCACTGTGGTTACTCACTCTGTACTAGAAATAAGATTTGTTTTGCACATGCATGAAAACGCTAAAGAATCCATAGTGCTGATGTTAGCTGCTAAGCAGGAAGTGGCTAGCTGCTAATGCTAGCACTATTGATGTCCAGCTTTAAGAATTTCTCTCAGAAAAACCTGACACTTCCACATATCGAGGGAGTGAATGAATGAAGGATGGAACATATATTAGTATGCTGAATTAAGAGAAACAATTAAGTAGATCATATTTTTTGAAAATGAAATATTAAATATTAAACACGTACACATCTGTGTTACCCAAATAGAGTGTAATAAATGTAAAATATTAAAACAATTTTTTCCATTTAATCAATTTAATTAGGGAAAAATTATTCGATTACTAAACTTAATCAATTAAAAAAAAAGTGTGTTGCATTAATTTGATTTAATTTTATTTTAATTGTATAATATATTCTTTTTTATATATTATTCCCCCAAGCAGGCATTTTATTTAAAATTGGTGTCATGTAATGTAAACTGTTGCTCACAAATGTTAATAATTATAAAAAAACCACATTGATGAAGAAATGACGAGCAGTTTTATGTTTTGCATTTCTTCCTCCTGACTGTAAAGAAATTCAACCGAAACGTGATTTAAAAATCGAGAAACGTACCGAACCATGAGTTTTGTGTACCATTGCAGCCTCTAACACACCCCTCACATTTCAGCAAACATTTTATTACATGTTCTCAAGAGACAATACTATAGAAATGAGTTTTGGAGTAGTCAATGTGCAGTTTGTATAAAAGTAAAGATTTACTGTCCTCTGAAAAATAACTCATTAAATAAAAAAAAAAATAAAATGAATTAACTGGCAACAAAAGTAAGTACACCCTTAGTATACATGTCAGAACTGTGTCTAAAGTGTACAATGTTTGTGAGCACCATTGTTATCTGGCACTGTTTTAAACTTCCTGGGCATGAAATTCACCACAGCTGCACAGGTTATTGCTGGGATCCTCTTCCACTCCTCCATAATCACATCCTTTTCTGTTGTATGGACCTTCTTTGCCCCCGTAATCCACCTTTCCTGTCAAAATCTATGCCGTATACCCCGATCAGCCGTAACATTAAAACCACTGACAGATGCAGTAAATAACACCTAATTATCTTGTTACCGTGGCACCTGTCAAGGGGTGGAATATATTAGGCAGCAATTGAACAGTCAGCTCTTAAATTAATGCTTTGGAAGCATAAAAATGGGTAAAGATCATAGACTTTAACCAAATTCTTATGACTATTTAACTGAGTCAGAGAAACTCTAGAGCAAATTGTATGCAGTGGTTTAAAACTACCAAAGGTGGTCCATTGAAGGACAACAGGTGAACCAATGATGGTTATATGGATTGACAATCGTGACATACTCTCTACCCGTACTTTGCTGCTGACCATGTATACCCCTTAACAACAACAGTATTCTCTAATGGCAGTGGCCTCATTAACAAGGACCCCATAGCAAACATTGTTTAGGTTTAAGGAATATGAAGAACTAGCATACCTTGCCCCAATAGGTGTAGTTGTGACAGCATAAGGGAACCTACACAATATTAGTCCGGTGGTCTTATTGTATTGGCTGATCGGTGGCTTTTGCTACATAATCATTACCTGTGCAAGATCTTAATGGCATCACAGTATTCCAAACTAGCTTAATCTGGCAAGACTATTATCTGTTCTGTTTGCTACTTTTAACTTGAACATGAGACAGGGTGATTTCTACCCAAAAAATGTCTGCAGTTCTCATTCTTGACCACTGGGGGCAGTAAGATCTCTGTAGAGCTAAATAGGACAGTAAGTTGTCTGCCCTTCAACACCTCGAAATGCGAACGAATCGGATAAACGTATTAAATCAAATGCATGGAACAGGGAATAAGGACTTTATGATCATTAACATTCGCTAAATAAATGAAATCCTGCTCTTACATAGGGAATGCCACACAGTTTAGTATCTGATATTTCAATATCCAATCCTCATGCCACAGTAACTGAGCCAGTTTTCTTTTCGCAAACAATGTGAAACGATAAAGCTGTGAAACCGCTCAGACAGTTTCCTAAATCTGATAGTTATTGATCAAGTTTGTATTGGATCAGCGCATCTTAATTGCAGTCGAGACTCTTGATTACAAACGTTTTTTAATGCTTTTAATGCAAAAAGATTTTTTTGATGCTTTTTTATAATTCTATGAGGGACTAAAACTTAGAGCTTTGTATATATATGTGTGTGTGTGTATATATATATATATATATATATATGTTTAGCTTTATATATACTGATTGCATACAAGCGTTAATATTAGGATCATGTGCTTTTAAAATTGTTTTTGTAAAATTGGCATAAAGCCTTTATTAAACGTGTCGTATTTGCAGCATGTTTTTCAGCTCTATCACGCCGCTCCATCACACTTTGCTCATATGCAGTCTGTTAGAAAGCCATGTTGACAGCATGGACAAAAACATGTAACATTTGTTGTTGATGTCATTGTCACTCCAGGCCTCTAATCGAGCTCCACCTCGTTGTGATATTTTTTTTTTCCCCCTTTGCTTCGTTTTTTTTCTTACCATGTCCTTTAAAGGGGTGTGAGATTGAAGTCATAGATATGGAGTAGTATTTCCCTTTTAACTAGCATTTTTATGTTCTTTTATAAAGAAGTTTATTGGGCTTGTGGACCTGCTTGTTTCTTTCATTGGTTTGAAAAATGGACTGATGTTAATTTAATAATAATAATGTTGCCATTGTCATGTTCTGTCCTGATACCATTAGGAAGTTTTTTGTTTATTAGTAACCTGCTTGTTTATGTCAATAGAAGGCATAAAAAAAGTTGTATTAAGTATAAGGGTGTACTTTTTTCATTGCATTTTGTGGTTAACTGTTAACTGTGGTCCTCTGGTTCCAACTACCGACAACATGCCGATTTGTGGATCGGTGACTCTGAATGGTGCCTAGGTGTGAATGAGTGTGTGTTATGCAGTAGTGGATTAGGAAAGTACCATTCCTGAAATTAATGTACAAATTCCCTGCTTAAATGTGTTTTTACGTTTCTAGGTGGAGTTCAAAAATCCCCCCACTGTGGGACAAATAAAGGTATATCTTAAATAGATAGGGCTGAATTGAGAATGTACAAGTTTTATAGAAATATATTTTAATATTGACCCAGAAATTGAATTCGAGCATAGTGGTCTTATATGAGCACCAGAGCTTTATCCGATTATTCATCCTGAAGCGTTATGTGGTAACGTTTGGTCAGTTCTGATCGCAGTGAAGTTACAGAACGAAGGAGGTGAAAGAAAAACCCCACAGAGATCAGATAATCAGATCCATGCAGATCCTTTTCAATTCTTTCTCGCTCGATCACCTTTCTGCTCTTTCTCTTAAGAACAAATACCCTCTTTTTCCTTTTCTTCCTCCTGACGAACAAAAGACGTAAGGAAAGGGAAAAAAACTCCATGACTCCATGTCCAAATGGCTGAAAAACCACAGAATAGTCAAATCAGAGGACTGGGTTTTCTGCCTGCAGCTTGTTACAGGGAAAAACTGCTCTACTTTATCATAATAAGTAATAAGTGTGGACACAGGCTGTAGTCTTAAACGAAGACATGTTTGCTGTTATTGCTCAGCCACTTGGACGTAACCTGGTGTGTCCTTTCGCATGTCTCAGAAGAGACTGTGAACGATTTGTCTTTTAAAGCTTTTTTTTCCCCCTTCCTTCTAAAAACGCCTTGTCCTCGGTTCAGCTTTGCAGGGATTTCCTACCCATATGTGGCGCACATGCATGATGAAAAGCCTGTTCTAATTATCATCCTGTACCATAAAAAAGGCATGTTGTTGGCTAATAGACTATTAACGGATGACTTCATCGCTTAAGAAGTGCCCTTACACGGCCCTTTACCCATAGAAATCCAGTCAGCGTTATTATTTGATCTAAAAAGCGCCGGACAAAGCGACCGGTTTTGACTTCTACAAAGCCGGCTGCCTGCTGAGGCTCAATTAAAGTAGATTACCATAAATACCGCTTATTGGACACGCTGTTCCATGTACAGACAGGGCCGTGGATGTGTTTTTTGCATTAAAACAGTGGTTTCGGTTTCTTAACCATGTGGGAAACACACACTGTATCATAGCACATGTAACCGGTGAAGGATCCACTACTCCATTTGACGCTTTGTTGACAGGATAACCTTGTCCTGTGATGAAATGTGCTTTTGACACAAAAAAGAAGGTTGAGGAAGGAAAGATAAAGGAGTTTTTCACCTGACTGGACTATAAGTAACGACAGCAGAGGGTTGCCAGATGTTCCGGAGCTTTATTTATTTATTTTTTTTCTCCCCTTTTTTTTTTATTTCATCCCCCTCTTCTCCCATCAGTCGAAGTGGCTTTGGCTCATTGGCTTTCTAGGCTCGTGTGTTTGCCGGAGCAAGCCGTTTAGGCTATTTAATTCCTAAACACTCATTAAAATGGTTTGTGTTCCCCTTGGCAATTCTGTTAAATTAACAACTAGCCCCGGCTACAGGCTGATTATGTGACCACACAGCCCGTCTCGGTTAATCGATTCCCCTCCCTGCTAAAATGGCTCCCTGTAAATTAGTGTAAAGCTAACGATTTACGGGCCCTTGCGTCCAGGCGCTGTCGTGTCGGAGCCGATGTTTTAGCGTGGAGCGGTGTCACTTTCGGCCTAATCAGCAGCTTTCTCCGCCTCTCCCTCCCTCCATTACCCGGCACGTGGCCGGCCTCTATTAATGACTCTATAATAGAGAAATAGTGCATGCTGTTGGCGTAAAGCACACTCAGGAATACATAAAAACCAACTACGTGCAGGCAGACACTTCTACATTGGAAAATGACAAAAAGGAGAGACGAAGAAGGATCAAGGGTGGTAATGCTCCGTAAAGCTCCAGATTTCATCAGGCGGCCTGTCCATAAAGAGTGAGAAAGGAGAGGGGAAACAAGGTGGTGGAGCAGGGTTAGAAAAATACTGCCCCAGCTGATAATGATACCATTACACTAATGGAGGTAGCAAATGAAGTAGCAGCTCGACACTCGTGCTTTATTACCGCAGAGCAGAGGGGGGACTTCCTGCTGCATTCCTAATGGCCGCAGCAGCAAGTATTGATCAGGCCATCATACCGCTAATCCACACACACATTACCTGCTGCCACAATGACATGTCAATCCTGTCAGCCTTGCCGAAAGCTACAGCTCACCGTGGCCTTTACCACATGGGGCCTCTGTCTGTTCCCTCTACTGCTAACCCATTCCCTCGTCCACTCTGATTTAGGGCTGGAGCGGGAACGTTGGGATGGTTTTATTTTTGAAAGGAAGGGAAAAAAGAACTAAGAAAATAGCAGGCAGGGAAGTGCAGTCGAGCATGATTAAGAGTATAGATATAAAGATCTAAAAAACAAACAGAAATGATAAGGTGGGTTGTATTTAATGGCATTTGAAATAAATAAATCATTGGAATGGATAAAGCATAGGAAATGATTAAGGCTGAAGTGCAATCGGTAAAGCATGGTTAGGATGGTTTTACGTTGGGAATAGAACAAGGTAATGGGGATCCATGATTAAAAACACTCAGCGCTGACTTTGATTTTAAAGAGCAGCAAGTCTCCGAAGGATAATACACAGTACACAGTGATTAAGTAAAAGCAGTTCGGTTTGTTTAATTAAGGACTAAGGAATTATCTGGTCTCCTGGCTTTTTATGGCTGGTCAGTGTTTGAGCTGAAGTAATGAGGGAGCTGCTGTCTTCACTAATGACCTTGTGCTGTAAATAAGGACAGGCTCAGCTGACTGCGTACCAGCTCTTTGTTTGGCGTTTCTGACATGTGCAATTACGCCGTGCTGTTTTGTAATAGGAGTGTAATGACTAAACATAGTAACTTTCTGTACAGTCAAAATCCCTATAGCCACAATTTAAGATGTGATTGCATGACGTCACTTTTTTGTGTATTCCTGTAGGAACTCGAAAGTGTGTATTGCTACAGGAATTCACAAAATCTCATAACTCGAATGATTTCTAGGTTGAAGGCACCATTACAAACAGCTTCAATAAAATAATATGTAGTCGAAAATTCCAGTTTTTATAAATGTAGCAAATAAGGGTTTGTTTTATTCATTATGAAGCTACAAGACATACTTAGAAACAAGCAATGGATGATTGTTTAGCTTGTTTTTCATAGATACTTTTCATAAATACCCAAATTCCCATAATGTTACTTCAGGCAACACTATATGGAGTTCGTGGACATCTGACCGTATGTGTCATATGTGAGATCCTGTTTCAAATTCGTCTCCTTTTGCTGTTCCAATAACCTCCACTCTTCCGGGAAAGGATGTTTCACAAGATTTTTGAGTGTTCCTGTAGAGATTTGTGCTCATTCAGCCACAAGGGTGTTAGTAAAGTCAGGAACTGGTGAGGGCGTAGGAGGCCTCGGGTGCAGTCAGAGTTCCAATTCTTCTACTCCAAATCATGAAAACCATATCTTCCAGGAGCAACGTTGTCTTGTTGGGTCTCTTTCATACACAGCGTGCCTCTAAATTACAACCCATGTCTGGGGAAAAGTCAGTTGTCCCAATACTTTTGACTATAGAGTCTATGATACAATCCGCCGACTTAGTGAAAAGCTATAATGCCTTGTAACGGAGCAGGTTTCAAATGTGTGTTTTCGGCGACTTGCTATCATTTTTGCATAGGAATACTGCTGGAGCTCCTGCACCATGTTTAGCCTTTGGGGTTTTATCCTGGGAAGTTCAGAGTGGCATCACTTAACGGATTAAAGTTCGATTAACACGACTGGAAGAGCTCTCACTCGGGTGCAGCAGTCCTCCATGCCGCCCTGATTGCTCAGTGCAAACTTTCGCAATTAGTGTTCTCCAATATTTCCTCCCCTCTGTATCAGCACATCCAGCGCTAACCTCTGCTCTGGCGCTAATCAAACGCTTTACCTTAAGGGGAGCACTCATTCAAGCCTCTCATTATGAATGCTCCCGTAGCCATAAAGATGTATATTTATATATCTCCATCTCGCTGCCTGTCGTGGTGGTAACTAGTTATTGATCTGGATATTTAGTCATTTCTTTCTGCTTGGCCATCAATATTCGGCTAACGTGCGTGTGTATATATATATATATATATATATATATATATATATATATATATGTGTGTGTGTGTGTGTGTGTGTGTGTGTGTGCTATGCTTGACCCTGGCCTCCGCTTCTGTCTTGGATCCCATCGGAGTTTAGTGATATACTATTTGGAAAAGCAAATCAATGAGTGAATATGAAGTTTGTGGTGTAATATAGGGCGACCCCGGGGCCTGTGGTGCTCGCATTGATCCCTTATGTGGACTTAGCTTGATTTGTCTGTCGCGAGGCTTCTATACACTGCGGGGGATCAAACCTCTACCATGACTTATGTACAGGTCTTTAAAATTCAGACCCATATCTTTTATTATTCATGGTCCTTCGGAAATATGGATATTGCTGAAGGAGCTAACATAATGACAGTGATATTTTATTCTCTTAGCTAAGTGCCACGCTCATACACGTGCCTGGTGAGTAGCCGATCACACAAACACAGTTCCTGGTTTAAAGCTGTTTTCCTTCCGCGCTTCGCTTTTCCCGAGCACCAGGTTTACTCGACGTCCTAACAACATTGGCACCTGTCATTAGAATGAGCGAGCATGTGCACTCCTATGGGGTGAAATGTTATATTTAGATTCATTGATGTTTCTTTTTTGGCTTTTACATCTTGAAGAAGTTTTCTGGAGGACCATAAAACAGAGGGTTACCACATCAGACAGGGTTCCTTAACATTTCTCTTAATTAGTGAAACCCTTTTAAACTTTGTATACATTTAAGGATCGGGTGATGGATATCATTCGATTATCATGATATCATGGAAAATGTTATGCATCACGATATATGGGTTTGGTAATAAACTGCCAACAAAACAAAATCTTTGCCAAAAAGAAGTATGTGATTGGAACAGTTGTTTTTAAGGTTAACAAAAAAAAAATATGTACTGCAGAGGTGAACTTTCAGTCTGGTCATGATATCAGCTGCTTTTTTTAAAGAAAAAAAATAAAACGATAGTGGAAAAATATAATATAATAAAAAGTCAGTACAATTGTGTATTTATTTAAATATTATTTCGAAAAGATGTTATAAAACATTCTTATACAATGTTCCTTTGATAATGACAATTTTTACAATGATAGTTCAAACAAATGTATAGTCACAGATTATTATATCTTGTATTCAAATATTATGATTTGCGCTAAATAATTTTGTAGCCCTAATGTGTATTTGTTTGCTTATTTGATTAAAATTAAATTTAGATAAAGATTAAGTTTAGAAGAGTTATAAACATGTTCCACACTGCCGTTTGTATCCTATTAAAAAAAACTAAACAAATAAACAAACAAACCAAAAAAATCTATGTTATATTGCCTAGTCGTAGTGTGTATTTATTTCTCTATTAAATCAGTTTGAGGATTCTCTCTCTCTCTCTCTCTCTCTCTCTCTCTCTCTCTCTCTCTCTCTCTCTCTCTCTCTCTCTCTCTCTCGATTATTCCCAAACTTGCACCATGTTGTATTCACAAGATGTATTTTCTGAGATTTAATAATTACACTTCATACCCTACTCCAGTTCATAGCACGCAGTGAATTTGTTTGTTTTTTTTGGTTCAGACAGACTGTGTGCACGTGCACAGGGGGCACTTTGTTAAATATAAGTGAAAATACAGAGAGCTACATGAAACATGTCAGCCTTAGTGAGTAACTGTCCTCACTGCCCTGTCCAACTAGAGTTCATCTGTCAGCATTGTCGTGATCGGTGTTAATATACAGTCAATAATCAATACTCTCAGTAAGCATAGGAGCGTCCCAGAGGACTAGTGAATACACACAGGATTGATCTAGTACCCTAGACATGGATGGTTTATCTGCTGTGTGTGTGTGTGTGTGTGTGTGTGTGTGTGTGTGTGTGTGTGTGTGTGTGTGTGTGTGTGCATTTTATGTGTTTGAGTTGGACTCATCTTCTTTTACACAATAATCAATTTCTCTAATATATCACTTATATTTCACTCTCACTTTAGCATTTCTGACCTTTGGTGTGGCTTTTGTTTCTAACAGCAGTGCTTTCAGTGCAAAATAATATTCTGCAGTGACGCAGTGATTGTGTTTCTAACACAAATGAATTCTTTTTCAGTGCTTTATTCCACTTGTACTGCAGCAGCATCTTTCACAAAGCCTTGCAAATGCATCTGCACTGTTTGCCTGTTTATAGTCACGTTTAAAGTTGGGTAACTTATTCAAAGCAAGTTCCTGTTATCAGTTTGGAGATGATGACTATTTGACAATAGGTTCTTCATGAGGTCTTCAAAACAAAAGAAAAACTCAGCTTGTCATGAAGATTGAGGACTTTTGACAAAAAACGTACTATAAAGTACACTGAAAAAGTATATAAAAGGTTTTTGTCCGTTAAGATAATTTTAGCACTATTATAATTAATATTATAAGCTCTTTATTTCTTTTAAGCTGCTTTGGAGCAACTCTCACTGTTAAAAGTGATCTGATAGTCAAATAGTTTAGAATTTGCTTGGCAAAATATCACATTGTTATTTAATGAAGCCGTGCCTTACAATGGCCTCGCTATGTGCATTACATTGTATGGCGTATAAACGATCCGTCATCCAGAGAGGCTTCTAGCTTTCTCACTTCACTCAGGTTTGGGGCCTTGCTCAAGGGCCCAGCTGTAGCAGCTTTAGTGGTGCTGGGATTTAAACTCACAACATTCGTGTTGAAAGTCCAGAGTTTTAACCAGCGAGTTTCCCTTTGATCTACAGCTAAAGCTGCTTTTATTTTGTTCGAAAACTAATCAACAACTTCTGACGAATCAGAATTGAGAATTCAATACCGCTGCTGTAAAAGCGTGTATAAATATTTCACAGAGCCTCTCATGCAGTTCTTTGTACTATTTTTTCCCCCCACCTGCTCTGGCACACATCGAGGCCCCACTCTTGGCTGTTTATTTGCGAATTTATTTTCCTCTGTAACAGCTCACCTTTTCTTGTAAAGGGAAACGGCGGGGCTTTTGCCTGACATCTGCTTCCCATCGCTGGACCGAAAGCCCTTGCTGGCTCCAGCTACAGGAGGCCTTTTTCACAAGGTGCTGTAAATGCTAACTGTTAATTTGTACATCATAAGTTTGTTTCTATAAATGGGAAGGGAATGAAAGTGACTGTAAGTACCTGGAGTGTGAGTCGGTGCCTCAGGCAGGAGACGGGGCAGTACCACGTCATACCCCCTGCCGAATATAAGAGAACGCGAGAGCATGCCAGCTACAGAGGAGCGTAGTTTAGAGCTCATGCCAGCTAGGAAATCCTGAGCAGGCCACGATCCACCTGTGAGCATTAGACAGAGGAACAGGCCAAGTCTGCTTTATAGACTTGTTTTATGGCAGCTAATGGAGTAAATGGAGTAGCTTCCTGTTGTTTATGATGGATGCGGCTTTTATTGAGACGGATGGTGGTTATTGTTGCCTCCCGGTAACCTGTCGCTGAAATATACTGCACAGACAACAACGCCAGCTATAAAAGTGGGAAAGGACACAAAAAATAGAGATCACGAGGATAGGTTTTCATCACCACACGTACAGCGTACGGCTGAAAATCTGCAGAAGCTCAACCATTGCCCCCATACGTATTCCTTTCTCGAACTTTTACTTTCAGCACCAATGTCTTCATACGTTTATCGAATTACAATTTCTCTTCGCTGGAACTAAGAAGCCCAAACCTGTTTTAAAGCCAGCACTGTAAAGACATTGCCAACGTGGAAGAGCTCGAGTGTCCTACAAAATTGACCAGGATTTGAATACTCAGCACAATATTTGACCCATTATTTTGAAGGGGGCGTGTACACGTCTGTCAGTTCATATTAGAACGAAATCTCCCTGTTTGCTTATCAGCACAACTTCGGCTCCTGCTTTTTAAGAGTAGGATCGGCACGCCGACGGTTTGACGGGCGGTCTGTCAGAAACGAGGTGTTCGCAGTGGTGCGCTTTTTATTTGTGCAAAAAGAGAGAAAGAGAAAGAAGGAAAGAAAGAGTGGCACTTGAGTGGTCAGTGGTGCATAACACTTGCCTCTCAATACTGTCTCCTCTTCACTTAACCTTTAACCATTAACACACACACACACACACACACACACACACACACGCACACACACTTTTCTGAATGACGACAGGTTGTTGTTGAAGTGCTTGTCATGGTTCCTCTGTCAAAAGCAGGCTGATTTAAGTGTTCTCTCAGACACTCTGTCTCACAGACTTTTCTTTCTCTTCTCTTTTGTTCAACCAGCCATAAGTTTATCTAAAGCTGCTGTCATCCACATGATCAGACCTGCATAAAAAAGTGCCCCCTTCCAATCCGCCTGTCTCTGGTCATAGTCTTCGGTGTAGATTTGAATGAGATCCGGAGGGGTCGGTAGGTCAAGAGCTCTGTGTGTGTGTGTGTGTGTGTGTGTGTGCAAAATCGCCTGATAGTGAGACGGCTATAATACTAGAGAATATACCCAGCATGCATTTCTGAAATCAGTAGCTGTATTTTATGCACAATATGTATATTGGTTTGCTTGTATCTTAATGTTATTTCTATTTTTTTTTATTTCGATATCCAACATTGTTTTTTTTTTCTTCTCCGTTCTTTCACCAAATCACCGTTTGCTACTTATCAATTTGCCCATATGAGGAAATACGTAATAGAAATTTCCATATTAAATTCACTCAGGAAAGCATTTTTGCGACAAGCTCCAGTAAAAATGGTGCAAGCTGCAAAGCCATAAACGATCACAATTATGTGAATTGTTAAACGTGTGAAGCGCAGGAAGCGTGAATGCGGATTCATTATTGCGCTGAGTGATTCACAGCAGCCCGAATGCAACACTGCGAACGAGTGCGATCGAAGTGCAGTTATTATATATGCTGCACTCAGTTTCCTGTGGTCAGATTCGGTTTCAATTCTTGGTTTCGAATCTTTTAGAGATGAACTTAACATCTGTAATGAGAACAAATTACACACTGAAAAAAACTCAATGCATTTGCACTAATAGGCAGTGTTAGCATTTTTTAAAAGATTGGGACACTAGACAAAATACAGACGTTTTGATAAAAGCTAGTGATTCATTTTTTTGTTGTTGTATTGATGTAAGTTTGATGTGTAAATTTTTTTTATGAATTGATTGATATATTTAAAAAATATTTGAATAAATGAAGCAAAAACAAAAACCAGAACTATAAGATTAATGATAAAAGTAACAGTATATTATTCCCCACTGTGCTACTAGTGCTAATAGTACCTGTCTCACATCTCATTAATATGTGAATCAGTCGTACACGTATTTCACAATTTGAATGCAGTTTTAAACCTGATTTCTGTGTGTGTCCGTTTGTGTGTGTGTGTGTGTGTGTGTGTGTGATGCACTTTATTTTCCCTTTTCTCTTTAGACTCTGTATGAACACACTGACAGCACGATGTCAGCCTCGTGACTAAAAGAACACGCGGCTCTTGCTAATCCAACCCTCCAATGTTGCGCACACACACACACACACACACACACACACACGTCACACACTCTTTACTAAGCGCCACTCAGTGTTCAGTCTATCGCTGTTTGGAGGTGCTGCAAGTACTTCAGCTGCTTTGTCACAACAATACGGATTAATACGGCAGATTTTTAAACTATGTGCGTGTGTGTGTGTGTGTGTGTGTGTGTGTGTGTGTGTGTGTGCTGTCTTATCGACTCAAATAGGAAGGATCCTGTGTCATCCTCCTCGCCTCCACTGCCAATTACACAGCGGATCATTAACTTCAAGGGTTTAAATGTTCCTACACTGGTATTACCACACTGAGCCTGGGCTCTGACAGATTTCTTCTCCCCCTTTTCTCTCTCCCCCTCATCCCGTAATTAATTTATGTATCGTCTCCTTTTTTTTGCGTCGTTCGTAGTAATCAGGTTTGCCATGGCAGGAGGAGAGGCGCTTCTCCGTTGTCATGTCGCTGATTTATTCCGAGCTTCAGTCAGCTAATGTATTCAGTGAATGAAAGGTAAACACTATAATTGAGCGCGCACAAGTTTGCGGATCACACGCAGTCACCGACTGACACGTTCGCCCGAAGGCTTTTTGACGATCGACAGGGGGAAAGCGATGGAATATTGTACTTTGGAATCAGTGAAACTCGTGTTATTTAGTTGTGTTTTAATACAGAAAGTGTGAGAAGACTAAGCATCGGTTCCTTGTTGTTGTAGTTGTTGTTGTTGTTGTATGAACACGTGAAAAGAAGTGCCATGTGTTGAACTTTTCTGCGAGGACCTATTTATTTTTTTGTGTGTGTAAGGAGTCTCCAGTGTCAGAGCTTTGCAGCATTCAGAAGTAAAGCTAAAACTAAGTTTAGAAATGAGAGTTATACGACTTTCCTGATTCTTAAGTAACGTGGAAATTATTTTTTTCTTAGTGTGTATACTGAACATTATGACATTCTAACACTATAAGTGGTGAAGTGAACAACACTGATTATCTCTTTATCATGTCACCTGTTAGTGGGTGGGAGATATTTATTAGGCAGCAGTTGAACTTTTTTCCTCAAAGT
The DNA here is from genome assembly GCA_024362625.1 of Silurus asotus. NCBI lineage: Eukaryota > Metazoa > Chordata > Actinopteri > Siluriformes > Siluridae > Silurus > Silurus asotus. The sequence continues at coordinate 2,847,297 of MU551534.1, forward strand.
TGACATGTTAAAAGCAGGAAAAATGGGCAAGCCAGATCGGGACGTCTAGACGACTGGGACGACTGCAGCTCGGGCGGTCGAGGCTCATTAATGCACGTAGGGAGCGAAGGCTGGCGGTGAGGTCAACAGACGCTGAAGAAGTTAATGTTTTTAATGTTCGATGGGTCAAAACTGTTTTTGCAGCAAAAGGATTACCAACACAAAATTGAGCAGGTGGTCATAAAGTTATGCCTGATCAGTGTATAGTGTAAAAACCTGATTATATGCTATATAAGTGGCAAGGATGTTCCAAGGATGTTCCACAACATCAAGTGTAACAAAAATGGATAAAAATGTTACGTATTTACTCGATAAAAAAGTTTAGGTTTTTCCTCTGGTTGTAGAGAAACACATCAGCATAATCTATTATATAAAAAAAGTCATATCAGCAGACCCCTAGGTGTTCTCCATCCCAGATCTGTAACAGGGTTTTTCCATTTACTCATAGAGGCTGAGAGAAATTTGTCGGCCGTGTGCATGATGGCACTCAGTCACCACATGGCCATAACTCTCCCCTGCACCCTCACTGTTCAAGCTGCGCTGCAAATTGACCAGGTTTGACCGCTGGTCATGCGGCATTACATGGGTCAGATTGAGTAATTATTTCTAGGCCGTTGACTACACGCAAGATGAATAGTTTTTGAAGAGAGCGTAATGGGGGGCTGACCCCGTGTGACACCTGCATTATTTCACCCTGGCTTTTGACTCCCATCTCTCTCTCTCTCTCTCTCTCTCTCTCTCTCTCTCTCTCTCACACCCCTACAGTAAACACCACCCACACCGCCCACGATTTATGGCTGAGTGTACACAAACGAGCGTGTGGGTGTTAGCGAGGCGAGAACGCCGCCACACGTAGCCTTGTCTCTGTCTTTATTATCGAGCGTGAGGTGCTGTTAAAGAGAGAATGTCAATACGCACGCGTGTTTCACGCTCACGCCGTTCCGTTTCACCGGTTTCGCATCGAGGGCTGACGAACGTCTCTTTAATTACGCGCAAACATCAGTCCAAAACAGGAACTGGTTTTGCAGAGCGTATCCAATAGAAATGTAAGTGAACTATCAAAATAGGATCGACATGAACTTCCAGTCCGAATGAATGTAGTGCAAGAAAAAGGAATTTATTTTAAAAAATGATTCACTTCAGAGTACTAAATATGACCAAAAGTATTCGGACCCCTGATTTTCTAGCCGTATGTGCGCCTTCACTAAACTGTTACTATAAAGTTGGAGGCACACAGTTGTGTAAGATGTCTTTGGATGTTGTAGCATTAAAATTTTCCTTCAAATGAACTACGAACCCCAATTCTTTGCCAGCATGATAGTGCTCCTGTGCACAAAGCCAGCACCTTCAAGATCTCTGCTGTAGAGCTCTGATCTCATCACTATAGAACACTGACTGCACCCTAGGCCTCCTCACTATTCATCAGCACCTGACTCTTATATTATCTTGTTACAGTTTGGTCTGGTTATCTTATATTCAATATGATTTGTGCTAAATTTTGGGCTAAAAGCAGCAGTGAATAGTGAAGACTATACATATATATATATATAGGAATATTGAGTAAGACGATGCTTTCTGCAAATGTCTGAAACAAAAGAGATGAAATTATGAGAATTTGTGGCTATAATTCTCATGTTATTGTGAGTTTTTAGTAAATAAAACCGACTGCACTAACTTTACACAACACTAACACATTCTTACAAAAAACATTTATTGCATCTTCATTATTTATTGCTCTAACTTGCAGCACATCCTTCCCAACTCGGTCCCTCTGCCTGGCCATTCGGTATAAATCCTTTTCTCCTTCTTAGTATCCAACTTTTCCTACAGCTCCTCATATGCCTTTTCCCTGCCTTTTCCCTTTTCCCTGGCTTTTGGAAATTTCCCCACTGTGGGACGAATAAAGGTTTATCTTATCTTATCTTATCTTATCTTATCTTTCGCCACATCCCTCTTTACCTGCTGCTGCATTTCCTTGTACTCCTCCCTACTTTTCTCATCACCCTGTCGATCCCAGTTCTGTTTTGCAAACGGTTATTAAAAGACACCAATTGAAATTGCTGCACTTTAGAATTTGTGGAATTTAGCCTCCTTTCATGAAGATTTCAAATCTTGAAAGAAATTCGAAATAAACGCGCAAGAAAACTGTATTTGCATCAGAATGTCACCCCCCCCCCCACCCCCCCGCCCCCACCCATTTTCATAGATTTTGATGACCTCCACCATTTCTACACCGTTCTAGAAAACAAAGTGCCAAAACCCACTGGCCCCAGTGTCCACTACTGAACTGTCACTAGGTGGCAGCTGGACATCATGAATTTCTTATTTTTCTTGCTTTCCTCTTTTCCCTCTTTTTCCTCCCCTCCTTCCAACATTATCGCTCTCTGCCTCCAAAAAAAAAAAAATGGCCATTGGAAGTTTTTTTTTTGGTTTGTTAAATTCAGGTACATTTCAATCCAGAAATCCATTTCTCCCTCTGCAGGTGTAGCAGTAAAAAGGTCACGACCCTGTCCTTCTTGCTCGGTTGATTCTTATTGGACAGAAAGTTACAAGAGGAATTGTAACAAGCTAGGATGGTTCAGCTGAATTCATACCGATCAATTTGTAAGAGAAAGATACAGGATCCAAGCCTCGATATTTTATTTAAAAGGAAATAAACGTATTTTCATAGGTGTGTTTGCAAACACGCTTACCAGTTTTTGTGTTTTGGTCCGAGGTAAATTATGTTGGAACAATAAAGAAAGACTGGATGAGGATGACTTTACAAAAGCCGGTTTCTGAGGGGTATATAAACGTTCAGGATCTTTTTTGCACGTCCAGAGGAATTGCGACCGTCTATAATTTAGTTCAAGGACGTCCTGAAGAGTAGCAACAAACATGCAATATGAACGCAATTCACTTGAATTACCATGCGTCTGTTTTACATTCAATTATTTACGATTGGGCCGTGATGAGATTTAAGAAGCCAGATAAAATATAAACTGTGATTATTGTACTGTTGAACATGTATATTGTTATTATGGCTAGTAATCAGTGTTAGTTATCTACAGTCGCATTGTACGCTGAGCGATGTTTTGTCGTGGCCATGGCGCAGGTGTAGTGTGATGAGAGCGAGCTGCGATACTGGCCTGAAGCTAACGAGCGTGACGGTCCCGCAAGGCAAAATTTAGCGCCTCAGCAGCTTATTGATCTGCCCTTTGAATGAGGGCAGGAGAGAGAGAGAGTGTGTGTGTGTGTGTGTGTGTGTGTTCATATAGAGCCGGTGTGTGTGGTGTAGAAGGCCCGAGGCTGGACTCTGTCCTTGACTCTTTACCTCTAAAAGGCCCTGGAGGATGACCCACCCTGGCCAGGAGTTTCCCCAGGGCTTGAGTGCACTTTGCAGCAGGATATTGATTTTGTTGGAGGAGGACAGAATGAGAAAGAGGATGGATGGATTGATGGAAGGGGGACTGATGGTGTGGAGAAGGAGATGTAGGAGAAGACAGTGACTTCTCCTTGACTGCTGCTCAGGACAGTGAAGGACAGCTTCACTTTGCAGAAGTGTTCGTCACAGTCACACCCCCTCTGTCTGTCTTTCGCTTTCTTATTCCGCCTATCACTCGTCTTTTCTTTTCTTCTCTCATCTTTTCTTTTATCTTTTCTTCTCTTCTCTTCTTTTCTTTTTTCTCTTCTCTTCTCTTCTTTTCTTTTCTTTTCTTTTCTTTTCTATTCTTCTCTTCTTATCTATCTTTTCTTCTCTTCTCTTCTCTTTTTTTCTTTTTGATATTTTCTTCTCTTCTCTTCTCTTCTCTTCTCTTTTCTTCTTTTCTTTTTTATCTTCTCTTCTCTTCTTTTCTTTTACTATCTTTTCTTCTCTTCTCTTCTCTTCTTTTCTTTTCTTTTCTTTTTTTTCTTGTCCTCTCTTCTCTTCTTTTTTTAACTTCTCTTCTATTCTCTTCTTTTCTTTTTTTCTCTTCTCTTCTCTTCTCTTCTTTTCTTTTCTTTTCTTTTCTTCTCAACAATTCTAAACAATCTAATGGCAAAAGATTATAAAAGACAAACAGCTTTTTATCTCTGGAAAAAAGAGTTGCAGTTTGTGGCTCACTAATGAAGTTTCCCGATCGGAAATTCTCATCACGCTGGATTTCAGGTTGTTAGGAAGCTTTTAGAGATTATTAATAAGCAGGGCTGAGCGATATGATACAGTATGACATGAATATTACGATATATATATATATTTATTATACATTTACATTTATTGTGCAGTATAACATTAAATGTAAAAATTTGGGGTGTGTGTGTGTGTGTGTGTGTGTGTGTGTGTGTGTGTGTGTATTCACAAAACCACTGTAGTTACAATATACACAATTTTCCAGTTTATTTGCATAATACAGATATTTTTTTTTATTTCAATTGTATTTTTTTTCTCAGTTTAAAATTTTTGTCAATAATGTGCACTATTATTATTATTATTATGTAGAAATAAATACATCCGTTCAATTATTGAAATATTTATATAAAAAAAAAAAAATCATTATAATTTATTTCAAATTATTATTTTTTAAATATATCTTTGTGTCACATCTATAAATTAGTCATTTCATATTTCAACTTTAAAACAAAAACAAAAAATAAATCGAATAATAATATTTTAAATGATTACGTAAGTTTCAGAATTTAAAATCTCTGTCATTTCAGTTTATTCTGAAAGCAATCGTTCCTGGTGTGTTTTTGACGTGTCACCTGCACGTCCACGCTGCGGTAAGAACACAACGCACTGAAACTAAACGAATGTGTGTTTTATCACCCGTGTTACTGTGACCTCAGCAGGACGGGTGAACTTCGACCTCTGCTTTTCTCTATGTGGTGAGAAGTTGCAGAAACATATTTTTCTGCTTTTAGATAGAAATGAGTGGGAAATGCTTGTCATCACTACCTGCAGACACACACACACACAAACACACACACACACACACACAAACACACACACACACACACATCTGGGCTGATTGTGTGCATAGAACACATTTTAAAACATTTTTGAATCTATTTTTGTCTTTGAGTTCAAGGTTTAAAACAGGTTATTTGTTTGTGTGTGTGTGTGTGTGTGTGTGTGTGTGTGTGTGTGTGTGTGTATGTTTTAGGTTAAGTGTAGTTTGTTAAAAATACTGTATGTAAGAGGCCCTGGTGTGTGTGTGTGTGTGTGTGTGTGTGTGTGTGTGAGAGTAAATAAAATGCTAGACATTAATATTAATAGCCAGACTTGGATTGTCTCTGTATGCCAGAAATAAGTGTGTGTGAGTGTGTGTGTGTGTGTGTGTGTTTGTGTGTATGTGTGTAACTGTGTATGTGTGTGAATGTGTGTGAATGTGTGTGTGTGTGTGTGTGTGTGTGTGTGTGTGTGTGTGTGTGTGTGTGTGTGTGTTTTTGCGATAGATGGATGAATGTGAGTGAATATTAATAACTCTATCTGTCTCTGACCTGCTGTGGAGTGAAAAGAACAATGATGAAAACTGAGCCCCCTTGCTGCTTAACAACTATCTCAGGCACCAGCTTGACACTGTGGCCATTTTTCATCATCGAAGCACCTGAGTGTGTGTGTGTGTGTGTGTGTGTGTGTGTGTGTGTGCGGAAAACTACACCATTGGTATTCATATCTTAGACATAAATATGAACTTAAGCGCTGCTTAGATGGTTCCATATGTGAGGGCAAATGGAGGTGTGTGTGTGTGTGTGTATGTATATATATATATATATATAATAAACAAAGATGGTCATCATATGATATATGGAGCCTCACACTGTGCACTTCCTCTCCTTCCTGGATAAAAAGAATATATCTTATAGTGATTCATATCATCTATTAATATCATCCATATTGTGTCATAAATAATATTTTAAGCATGTGATTTATGAATTAGGTGGTATTTATGATGATTGTGATTTTAGATGCTAAAAATCTACACTCTGGTTTGTTTAAAGAATTCAAATGTGGCAGGATCTTGTTCAGGCGACGTGGACGAACTGGAGGTCTAATCAGTCTAATCAGATCAGCTTCAAATCACACAACGTGCGTGGACGTTTCCGAGAAACAATATTGGAAAGATGAACGTGTTTCTTCAAGTCATTTACATGCCAATCTCTGAATTTCAAGCACTTTGAAGAGCAAAACAGTTGTATGTCATCAATAAAGGGCTTCATAAAGACTTGTCTGTTTGCCATGATGAAATCTGTGATACATCACTGTCAGCTGCTCTGCCGTTTTCACTTCCTTGGTTTCCTCGCTGTTACCTGGAGACGTTCACACATCGACTATATTTCCATTTTAACATGTCCATGTGTGTGTAGTGTGCAGGCGTGTGTACCAGCACCTAGGTGCAGCGTTTTCACGAGCCGGTCCGATGCTGTCACGCCGCGAGTTTTGGGCATGAGGTACACACGTTTCTGTCTTCGGCTCGTGTTTGCCCAGGTGTTCGCATCATCCTTTCCTCTCCACACCAAGAGCATTCCCTCGATCTTCCAGCCCTCCGTCACATCCTCCACCCCCCTCCCCAGACACCTGCACCACACATTCCACGCCCCGGTGCCAAGGAGGAAGTGTGTTTGAAGACGATGACGGTGTCCGTGTTAGAGTGTGAGCCGCTCGTCAGTTCGTTTGATTCGGAGTGACCTCAGGAGCTTTCGCAGCCCATGAAACACAAGCTCCAACAGTGTGCAGTCCAAACACAATGCTCTATTACATTTTACACACACACACACACACACACACACACACACACACACACGAACACCAGCGTGCCATCTTTTGCTCATCTCTCTGAGCCGTTATGAATCCAATCCCCGCTTATACTTTCACATGTGGCTGAATGATGTCATGATATGAATAATATTGATCTTATGATGTCACAACACACCTTTTGAACAAACCTGCAGGTTTCATGCAAATTTTAATTTTAAATTGCTGTTTTTTTTATTGAAACATTCTGTGCCATTATTGTAAAAATGTATAATTGCATTATCAATTATTTATTTATTATGGTGATTTTTAATTTTTTTTTTACTTTGTGTTTTTCATAGTTTTTTTATTGAAATTAACTTCATACAAAATGATTATATATTGAACAGTAGTTTATATAGTATATTTAGCTAGTAATAAGTCTGCTGCTTAGAGCAGTTGATGTAGAACGTTCACGCCTTTAATGTGAACACCTTTAGAAAGAGTAGTAAGGAAAACTGTTGTATTACAGCTCGACTTTGGTAAAATAGTTTAAGACTCAATAGGCAATAAAAAAAGCAGTATTTTAATTGGTTTAGATTTCCAAAAACATACATTCTAAAAGTTTCTGAATCTCAAGCGGTCTGTTCGAGAGCAGAAAATCGGTCCATCCAATCACTTGCGTTACACCTATACTTTAAAAGTGGAAAAGTGTGTGTATGTATGTGTGCCTTTTAGAAACCCATCTGTGCAGTGAGGTTGCTCTGTCTTCCGTTTTTTTTTTTGCTGGAATTTGTGAGCAGCTTGATGTATTTGACATGTGCGTGACAGGCCGCAGCTCTTCAAACCCAGCACAAGCACTGTGCTATCTATCTACTCCCAGCTGTGTGTGTGTGTGTGTGTGTGTGTGTGTTGTTTCTACATCAGAGAAGCAGAGTATTTTCCATCAGCACTTGGTAGTGAAATTCACACACACGTCTGTGACCATAGGAGGATCTTCCACTGACATCATTTAAAATAATACTGTAGCTAATCAACCCATTATACCTACAACTTCTACAGCTAATCATGACCAACTTTTTCCTGACCTTGTGGACACACACACACACACACACACACACACACACACACACACACACACACACACACACACACACTGGCTTTAAGATTGTCGAGGAAATGTTTACCCTGCTTATGTCTTCTTGCATCTTCTTTCATTTGCCTTTGTTCTCCATTTCTCCCTCTGTTTGTTTCTCTGTTCTTTTCTCTGTCTGTCTGTCTGTCTATCTGTCTGTCTGTCTGTCTGTCTGTCTGTCTCTTTTTCAATTTCTCTATTCATCCCTCTCATTGCCAAATGAGTTTCAGCTTGGTAAGCTCCATTTCTCTCTTTGTTTCTCTCGCCGTCAATTCCTCAATTTTTTCTCTCTCTGTCTATCCATCACTCTTTCTCTTCCTCTTGCACGTTCCACATTTCTCTCTTGCCTATCTGTCTCTTTTCTTTCTTTATTTGTCTGTCTGTAGGTCTTTCCCCTTTCTCTCCCCCGTCTGGTTTTCTCCCTGTCTGTCTACCTGTTTGTCTGTTTCACCCTCTTTTACTCTTCTTCTCTGTCTCTTTCTCTTCCTGTCTGTCTGACTCTTTCTATCTCTCTCTCTGTGCCTCCCTCCCTCTCTGTCTGTCTGTCTGTCTCTATTTCTGTTTCTGTCGCTGTGTCTTTCTCTTCCTGTCTGTCTTTCCGACTCTTACTCTGTCTGTCTGTCTGTCTGTCTGTCTGTCTGTCTGTCTGTCTGTCGCTTTCTTTCTCTCCTTCTCTCTCTCTCTCTCTCTCTCTCTCTCTCTCTCTCTCTCTCTCTCTCTCTCTCTCTCTCTCTCTCTCTATCCCTCCCTCTATAAATAGTGCAGGTTATTTAGTTTTGTAGATGCATCATGTCTATTATGTATTTGTTCATCCCGCTGTAAATAGAATAGCTGAGACCTTAGAGCCCCACACACTCCTCCTTCGCATGAAGGTGTTTAAAGCAGGTGGTTAAATTCAGCGTGGACGTCTGATAAGAAAAAGTGCCCTCCTTCAACCTCCAGTGAGGCATTAATAAATAAACTGGTCATGATCTACACAAAACCTTATAAAAATCATCAAAGACACAGATAACACACACACTCAGCATGCGCAGAGACACACATTCAGTCCTTCTTCCGACCCAGGATTTAACCTTTCTTTTCTCGCCTTTGCTTTCATGTTATTAAAGGAACATTTTATTTTGCCCTAAAAGTCAAGCCCCATTTGAGGAAAAGCGCACACACTCGCTCTATTCCAGTCAGTCATTTGGAGAGCGTTGGCATTATTAGTGCTGCTGAAATGTGAGAACGGGCCTCAGTAAATGTCTCGGAATATATACGAGTCTCTTTTCACCTTAAACATCACAGTAGTGTGTGTGTGTGTGTGTGTGTGTGTGTGTGTGTGTGTGTGTGTGTGTGTGCATGTGTAAGTTTGGTGTAAGTGTGCAAGGGTGTGTAATCGTTTTACCGGACTACTGAGGGGGCGAGAGTGTGCTTCATACAGACTGAATGAGGGTCACTTGACCCTTCTGTGATGTTCCCTCAACCTGAACTGTGCACCTGCATGGACAAGTGTGTGTGTGTGTGTGTGTAGAGGCCCAGGCCATGCTGCCCTTGTGAAATTTATTTGAGTATCAGGATTTTTAGACTGGTTGCCATTGGATTTACAGGTCAAGCTGGAATGTGGGGCCCAATGAAAAGCACTTTGATCGGGCGAGGCGGAGCTGTAAAAACCCAATACCTCCACCAACAGGAGATACGCAAAGGGTTATGGGAACAATCAGAAGGTTTCACGTCAGGCTTTACATGGGTCATTGTGTTTGTTGGCCAAAAGATGAACCCCACATGCCTGTCCATGTATTTATCTATTGAATTATTTATTAACACATTTCACACATTTGTGGAACAGATTGAGAACTGACAGTAAAATAAACCAGAGCCTGTTTTGTTCACAGAAGGTATGAAAATGATTAGCGGGTTCTTTCTAACGGCTGGTTGACATGCCCCATTACTACATTTTCATTTCACAATGACACTCTTCAAACATTATTTTTTAACCTTACAATTCTACAAATCCTATTATATTATATATTATAAAAATTAACACTTTCTCTGTTAATCACCGAAGCGGATCAGCGATTTCGAGGACATTGTTTTGTGCTTTTCTGTCCAAAGGCTCAAATGTTACTTGTTTTGGGTGAGAGAAATCATTTCAACAAGCATGGGATCAAAATGGTTCTGTCAGGTTTTCAGCTGTAGGTCGGTTAATAGGAAATGGCTTGAATTATAAAAGTAAAAAAATTCCACCGCATTGTTATTGCTCAGACAGCATCTATGTTCCGAACTGTCATATACGAGTTACATAAGGGGTTTGACGTAAACGCTATTGGCTATTTAAAAAGGGGGGGGAGGAGCCAATGTAAACGTCTCTCCTTGACTTTACTCAAAACCTTTAAGGCACTTCATTGGACTTAAATACTGAAGTACAAACTTTAAAAACAAAAAAGCCTTTCTAGAATATTACATTCTCAGTTCTGATTGGTCAGAATATATGGATTAGCTAAACACTAAAGATGCTAAGGCAAGATAGTCAAGTGCAATCACAGGTTTCTATCAAATGCACTCCTAAAAAGTTAACATTCGTCATAACAGCTGGTTTAAAAAGACTGTCTGGTTTATAGTCTACATAAACAAATGCTTTTTTAAAAATGTATCGTTTTCAGTAACGGGAAGTTTATTTTCCGTTTATTGAAGGAGTTTCTGGTGTCACAGATTTGTAAGAGTCACATGGAAATATTATAACTGATGTCCAACATTGGGGAAGCCTTTAGGGCTGTACTTTTACTGTATTATTAGGTTCAAGTGCGAAGAAATAGAAACTGTGTGTGTGTGTGTGTATAGCAGGTATAAGATGAGAATATGATGTATATAAGGAATACAACACTTCAGGTTTGCTTTTGCTTTTTATTTATTTATTTTTTATAATAAACACAGCTTATTGTTTAGTGTATTACTAATTATTAACACACATCTGGTACTCGGTCTGAAGATCATTAACATTAATGAAAGGAAATAAAAGATCTCATTTATTTTTAATTGGATACCCGTGTGCTTGATTAAGTTATAAATGATTAATAACATTTAAATAAAGAGTGTCGACTGTGCTTTACTAATATTCCGGTTGTATTTGTGCTGTGCAGAGGCGTAGGCTCCTACAGGAACTTGGCGAGCAGAAGATTCCCTTCCTGTCTCCCTCAGATCCCGGCTTCCAGAAGCTAGTGAGTCCTTCTGCTTCTGATACTGCATTAATCTGCTTAAGTGACTATTAAAAGATATAAAACAATGAAAAGAATAATAATTGATTTCTCTCAACTGATGCATAGGTACATTATACATTAAATACAGTAATCTTCTGGTATATCATTAGACAAACTTATAGAGAAATGTATGTTTCAACATGAGTTTCATGTTGAAATAATAAAATTTATTAATACAAATATAATTAATTATAAAATGAAGTAAAATGTTAATACAGTACAGTACCGTATACATAAAAAAGCATTTTTTTTTATCGCAGGACACCAAACAAAACCTTTGCTGTTTCCACACGGACGGTTTTAATTGCCGGATGTGTGCATAATGGCTGTTTTTTGGGAATAGGGATATAAGTCTCTATTCCATTACCATTAATTTAATTTCGCCTCTTTCATATTTATTTACTCATTTATTAATTTTAGATTTTTGATTAAAATAAAACAAATGTGCGTTGTGTTAATTGGGCGTTAATAAAATCAGTACTGTTAAAATGAATTTGCGTTTATTTTGACAGCCCAATTATTGGCACTTATTTTATATTTATGTACTTGCTGTCTTACTTCCATAGTTTATCAATCAGAGGAGTGATCAGTTTTATTATTCCACACACTAACTTGAATTTATTTGCGAGGTGAAACAAAAACAAAACAAAAGCTTGTTGCTTGTATCTTTGTGTATATGTTATTGCTTCATCATTGCTCCTTTGATGTGAGATGTGATGCATTAATAATTGTGTAAGTGAGATATAAGGCCCTTTACTGCATTATATACTGGTACTGTTGTCAAAAGCTAATGTCTGTTGTGCTGCAGTGGGACACCAGTTATTCGGGATTGATGCTGCGGTGCGCAGGCAGCCTTTCCCCAGGCCTGGACGAGCGTGTTCAATCCGCACTGATCACTCTGCGTGACCGAGGCTGCCTCCTAAGGGATCTGGTGCGCGTGCGAGAGCGTGATGTTTTCACGGCCGTGTCGCGTGCTCTCGTTGGCCAGCCCGGTTGCACCTACCGCTACCTGGACACTCGTCTCTTCACCATCCCCTGGCACTGTGAGGACGACGAGGGCTTGGGACGGAACGAAGGCCTCGGAGACAAACCCTGCTGTGACGCCAGGCTGCGAGCCGCCTGCAAAGCCTTATGGGAGTTGAACCAGTTCTTCTGCTCGGACGTGCAGCAGCATCAGAACGCCCGGGCCAGCAAACGCAAGCGCAGTGAAGAGGAAGAGGGAAAGGAAGAGACCAAACATGAAGGATGTTCTGAGGATCGAACATGCGAAGAAAAGGAAGACAAGAAGGCAGGAGAAGATTCGGATAGCGGACAGGGCTGCTCTCGCTCGTCTCCTCATTCTTCCAAATCCGGCCCGATCCGGTTTAACATCACTCTCATTAACTACATGGACCCGGCCGGCATGAGCCAGCTGAAGGAGGAGCCGTACTACGGCATGGGGAAGATGGCGGTCGGGTGGCACCATGACGAGAATCTCGTTCCTCTTTCCCCTGTCGCTGTTTATAGCTACAGCTGCCCGGGAGAGAGCAAGACTGAAGGTGAGGGCGTGACACAAACAGTGTGTAACACCGAGTTAGTGTGAAACACGATCAAAGAATTGACATGAATCGTTAGCAGAATTGTAGTTTATCATTATTGCATATAATAATTAAAAGATTTCTGCAACTATGAATGACATTTAAAACATAATTGGGGAAAAAAACATCAGTGTGTTAGCAGAGTGCTACCAGATTTTACAGGAATTCTCATGAAATGTACTGAAGCAAGAAAAATGTTTTTTGAAAACATATTCCCTTAGGTGCTGATGGAACGATGTGTTGTTATGGAGAGGATCATTATGTAGGGAAAACTGAATGTGTATAAAAATCTGCTAATTATTTATACTTCACTTCTACTACCAGTAGTAGCCTTCTTCATTCATGGCCTTTGACCCCTGGTTAATGCCTGTACCATTAAAAAAGTAATCAGCTCTTAAAATATAAACCTTTAGTAGGTTCTCCAGTGGTTCTTAAATCAGATATTGTATTTCTTGGTAAAAACACAAAAAGGCAAAAAATGTATGTTTATGGGTTCTAGATTGAATTATTAGATTGAGTTTCTTCATAGATAATTAATTCATCGTTAACTACCCAAAGAAATCCCAAGCAGTCTGAAGCCGGGTTTAATTTAAAAACTTGCTGCGAGCTAGAAAAAGAACTCCAAATCCTCACTAATGTGGACTCACTAATGCAGGACCCTATTTTGGATGGAGACCTTTAAAAGTTTTAAATTAGCAGTTTTAATTTTAACTAATTGAAATTAATTTTAAACAGGTCTTAAAAGTCCGAATGTCCATATAATGGCAACTCTAATGCCCACTGAAATGCTCCCACAGCACTTTAGAAGGTTTGTATGTGTTTTTTTCCGTGGTGTTGTAGTTCTTTCGCTAGTCCTGATATCGTTCGACTTAAATTTAATTCCTGTTGGGCGTAAAAAGGTCTTGAAAAGTCTTCAATTTGCACAAACCCTCTTTTTCCATTTAGGAGCATAAAAACAACACTTTATGCAAAATGTCATATAAAATACTTAATAGCTTTAAAAATAGGCTTCTAGCCTTTCCAATGAAGGATGAGCATTTGATATTAGAATCCGGTCTCACCAGATCTTCACCCATGATATGGTTTGTTCTTGACAATTGGTCTTGAGCAAAAGCAAAGCCAACAAGTGTGCAGACACCCACCACGATTCAGCAACAATTAAGGCAACACACCCAGACTCTACACTTACCCGTTCTCATACATGTTTCTCTAAAGAGAACCACCTGTCTTAGCTTTGTTTCACCCATATCCTACCCACCATTTTGACCTCTGACCTTTCTGGAGTCTGCTTTAAAACACAGTACCTTAATGTGTAGTGTCTGTGTGTGTGAGGCCAAATTGACCTCTCGGTTCACTGACAAAAGCTGTTCCTATGTGAACACACACCAGCTGCAGCGCTCGCTTTAGTGTGTGTCGTTGTGAAGCTCTGCAGAGACGGCTAGACAGAATCACTACCAGGAGGATCGTCTCTTTTTTTTTAATTTTTTTTATGAGATCTTAGGCTATTCCGGCATTAGCATGTGCAGGATTTTCATCGTGCATGCCCCTTTGGGCCTGGTCCTGGATCGATCTGGTTTGTAATACAGTAATGCACTGTGAAGTGAGCAGAGCTTTTAGAAAGCCATTTTCATGAGGACTGGTGTTTTTTTTTTTTTTCTTTACACATTTTCCATACCTCAGCAAAGTTCCTGTGCTTAACACCTCATCTTCAAGTACCAACTTTCATTCAAAATAGGAAACAGCTCGTCTATCTGTTGGTGACTGATTACTTCAGCCCATCTCCAATCTCTGATATGTGGTTACTTGAAAAATAAACAATTCGGACATGATTTTCATCAGATGGAGCAGCGCTCCTGATTGAATCCCGAGCAGGCGCTGATGCTCTCCGTGCTGGCGGCCCTTTGAGAGCTGTGTCAGAGAACACGGGGCTGAAATTAAGTTACTATTTATCCCTGCTGAGCAAAGAGAACGTCCTGCTCTGGGCTTGGCCTCTGAGAGGAATTTAGTATTGATTTTACTCAGCTGCCCTTTGCTTTATGATTTCTTCTTTGGTTATTGTTCTCTCTCTTTTACAAAGGTGAGAAGAGGAAAATGCCTCCAGAGTCGTTTCTTTTCTTTGAACACTATTTGCCCGTTAGCTGTAAATAGCAATGCTGTAGATTCACGTCTGTGCTGATTACAGTGTTAATAATTCTCATGGTTAAAAGTAAGAATACTGATGTAGGTGTCCAGCTTTTATTTTCCAGATTCTTTGGAAGATATATGAAATAGAAATATAATCTTTTCTTCAAATAGAATCGAGGACTTTAGTATTATTTAAGTATTATTTTGGTAATATTTAACAGTAATACTAGTAAAACTTTAGAAATGTAACTATGCTACTATTACTTCTACTGCATACCTCTAGTACTATTACTACTGCAACCAGAACTACATTTAAAGAGATGGCATTTGGCAGACACCTTTATAGAGAGCGACTTACAATTATACAAAAGCAGTTTATGATTAATTAAGGGCCTTGCTAAAGGGCCCAGCAGTGGCAGCCCAGTGGTGGTTAGACCTTTTCATCATAGCCTAGTAGTACTTTCGCTATCACTTTTTACCACTACTATTACTGCTTTTACTACTACTATTTCTAGTGCTATTACTCTAAATACTAATACTAATTGTGCTATTACTTCTACAAATACTGCTACTATTATTATTACTACTACAACTTTCAATATTGCTTTTAATACTATATTACTGTTTCTATGTTGCTACAATATTTACTACTACTTCTAATAATTATACTGCTACTATTACTGAATTAAAATTAACGTTATTACCGATACTACACTAGTGGACTCCAACATTTATGGATCACGGACCAGTTTCATGCAAGACAAACTTGGGGGGGTATTCACACCAATAACATTTAATTATATTGCCATTATACATGTTATATGGTTTAATTATTACATTTAGAAATAAAAATGTGGCTCAATTCGCCAGAATGAAGAATTCATTGGAGCTTAATTTTTGTCGTTGCATAGAAAACACTGAAACGAGTTTTGGAAACGGATGGAAACATTTGGAAATGGAGTCATTAAAAAAAAATAATAAATAAATAACCAAAACATTCTGTTGACTGCAAAACTTAAAAAAAAAAAAAAAAATGTTAAATGGTATTCTCTACGCTCCACTAGATATTTGAATGGTGTAAACACTTTAAAGATGGCTGTATGTCCATCAGTGACGATTCCAGTCATGATGGTGTTGTGGCTGCTACTAGCTATAGTACTATTACTACTGCTGTTACTATTACTATTAATACTACAGTACAGTCATTATGGTACTACTACCACCACTCGCTACTATGCTGTGTGAATATTCCATAGCATCGAATCTCTGTCCCGTGGATCCAAATTTCAATGCAACCCTTTAATATGTGGTAATTTATGTATAAGAGCGATATAGGGGACAGGTATTGATGGTGGGTGAGGTGAGTACCAGTGTTTCAGTTCAACCCAAAGGTGTTGTGCAGGGGTTGATGTTAGAGCTCTGTGCAGGACTCTTGTTGTTCTGGGAGTATGTCATGCTGAAACATGTTTGAGCCACTTAATTACAGTAAAGGGAAAGTGTAATGCTACCACATTTAAAGGCATCCTATGCTACTACTACTGATAATAATAAAATCCAGCAGGAGTTTAGTTTAGACTTTTACTCTGTTGGTGTGTGTTGACAACAGTAAAGCCAGAGAAGAAAGAAGGACAGACATCAAATGAAGGAGAGAAAGGAGATGGAGAAGGAGGAAGCCAAGAAGGAGCGGAAGAAGCAGGGGAGGAGGGGACGAGTCAAAAGGAAGCAGAAGGGAAGAAAGAGAAGGTGTGCTGGCGTGTGGGCTTGAAGGTGGCCTGGGACATCCACACACCAGGGTTAGCGCTGCCACTGCAGTCTGGAGACTGCTATTACATGACAGGTATACACACACACACACACACACACACACACACACAGATACACACATACACACAGACACATAGATACACACTGCATCTTTTGGGCATAAGCCATAACATGCATTTGCAGAGGCAGATGGATGAAAGTGCAATCTGTTTATTGACAATTCAAATCAGCAGTTAAAGTCTGGCAGTAGTCGACTGTGAAAATGTTTAAGAGCCAAAATGTTTGAGCGTCTCTAGATGGGAACAGCATGAACATTTCAAAAAAGGACAGAAAGAAAGACAGAGAGCAAGAGAGAGGTTGACCGATACAGGGAGTCATAGTTAAAGACATAGAATGAAAGGTAGACAGACATAAAGAGTGTAAAAGAGGTGAATAGAGACAGTGAGAGAGAGATAAATAGAGGTATAGACCATGAGAGAAAGGTAGACAGAGACAGATAGAGGTATAGAGAGTGAGAGAGAGATAGACAGAGACAGATAAAGGTATAGAGAGTGAGAGAGAGATAGATCAAGACAGATGGAGGTATAGAGAGTGAGCGAGAGGTAGACAGAGACAGATAGAGGTATAGAAAGTGAGAGAGATATAGACAGAGGCAGATAGAGGTATAGAGAGTGAGAGAGATATAGACAGAGGCAGATAGAGGTATAGAGAGTGAGAGAGAGGTAGACAGAGACAGATAGAGGTATAGAGAGTGAGACAGAGATAGACAGAGACAGATAAAGGTATAGAGAGTGAGAGAGAGATAGATGGAGACAGATGGAGGTATAGAGAGTGAGAGAGAGGTAGACAGAGAAAGATAGAGGTATAGAGAGTGAGAGAGATATAGACAGAGGCAGATAGAGGGAGTTAGACTGAGACATAGAAAGTGAGAGAGTGAAAGAACTAGAGTCCTCTTGATGCTGATGGTTCCAGCAGATGCCCTTATTTTAAACTCATGCCACACACACACACACACACACACACACACACACACACACACACACACACACACTTTATAGTTCTCGGAGGTACTGGATGACCTCAGTAAGGACACTTTTTATGTCTGTCATTTGCTGTGTACGAGCATGACTAATCACAGTTGGCTTATATTTTTTTTCTGCTCTCTGTTGAACACCCACTCTCTACCTCTCTCTCTCTCTCTCTCTCTCTCTCTCTCTCTCTCTCTATTTCTCTCGCTCTCTCTCACACACACCCACCCGTTCACACACTCGCTCACACACACCTTTTATTGTCTCTTGTTAGACATGTTCATCTCTTTAGAACCTGGAATCTTTTTTTATCCCGCATACTTTGATCATTTACAGCGACTCGAGGAAGAAACCAGAGACTAAACGCTCACACGTTTGATGATTGATGAGTTTGTAAACCTGCTTCATGAATAAACGATGTGGACTTAAACCGCTCCCGGGCAGCGGGTTATTAATTAGACTCACCACTACAATTTCAAAATGGCGCCAGTGATTTGCAGCGTTAACTCCGGATGATGTATAAAGAAATCAAATTCCTCTAAAGCTCTGTTCCGGGTTTGAGATTTACGGCTGTCAGGAAGCACAAGACAGCGCCACGCTTTTGCCTTTAATTTCCCGAAACAGTATTTTGTCGCGGCCCGGCTCCTCGATCTGCTAATGCCCGAGCCGCTGAGTGCAAATTGAATCACTTGTATTTGCACCAAATGGAATTTCGAGGCTGGTTAAAGAAGGAACAATGCGGTGGGGCGAGCAGCGAGCCTCAGCCCCGTAATAAGATTTCCAGTTTCGAATGCTCCTGGGAGTGGACAGACGCTTTGACCCAATAGATTTAAAAGCCTGCTTCCTTGCGCAGACAGGAGGCAAGCCTGATGACAAGAGAATAATGATAGATATTTATTACGGGAATTTGTTTCGCCTCATGATTCATTCAAAGAGCGTGAGAGGGCCCGGGTCGAGAGTGATCCCACATTATTGGATATAAAGCGACCTTAAAAGGATGTTATACTAGAGGGAGGTATAAGCAGCCAGGAAAGAAAAGCACACTTTTTTTTTTTTTTTGTTATTTATTTTTTCTGGCCTTTAATCGCACACAGTGCTCAGCAAAGCATGCCACGGTAATCCTTTATCACTTCAGCCAATTTCACAGATCACATTCTAACTTCTTTAAGGCAGATTTTATTAACAAGATATAAATCCAAATATGTGTTTGCACTTCCGGGTTTAAATAAAAGGACAGTGAAATGACAGTAAGAGGACTGTGTTAAATGCCTGTTTTTGTGTTTGTGTAGATGATCTGAACAGGACACACCAGCATTGCGTACTCGCAGGAGACGCGGCCAGATTCAGCTCGACACATCGGGTTGCACAGGTCAGACACTAATCCCTGCCTGTCCTTAGTAGCTGTTGACCTGAAAAAAATACTTTGCAGTGTACGTATTTTGGATGTTTTCATTGGACTGCCGTTTAACACTGTACGCAGCGGTCCCCAAACCCCGGGCCACGGACCGGCACCGGTCTGTGGGTCAATTGGTACCGGGCCACACAGAAAGAATACATAACTTACATTATTTCCATTTTATTTATTATCTGATTCTGAACGATGTTTTATTTTGGACAATTATCGGATTCTCTCCGCCACATCTGTCTGTGACTCACTCTTGATGCATGTCAAGATGTTTGCCTCGGTCACATGTCTTACCTCCATCCAATACCTTTTTAAAGGGGCTGCTCCGGGCGCTAACACATATTACCTTACAGCTAAATTCAAACCCCCAAGCGTGCAAAATTACCAAAAAACAACACAATGGATTCACGTTTTTTATTATTATATTTAGAAAATACCAGTTTTTATTATTATTAATAATAATAATAATAATAAAAAGGAATACAATTATATATTTATCATTTTATTCATTTTTATTATTATTCTTATTATTATTATTTTGTTTGTTCACACACACACACACACACACACACACACACACACACACACATATATATACACACACAAAATACACACACATTTATTTACATTATTTGTGCTATGTAAAAAAAAACCTGGCACTGTATGTCTGCGTCTGGACGCATCATAGAGTAGTCACTCTTCTCAACTTACGACCGTTTTTTTCAGTCCCTATCTATGTCGTAAGTTGGGGTCTACCCGTATACATTTTTTTTATATTGTAGACGTCTGTGCACGTATCACTTTGCTCTTATCTACTCTAGCGAGGTTACTCGATAACTACCACTAGCTTGCAAGGTGCATTCAACTACAACAGTATATAAACTCTTCAAAAGTAATTAAAGAAACTTTAAAATAGACAAATTATTGAAACGTTTGGGGTATTTTATAAGGGGAATTGTTTGGTTTTTATGTAACTTACACTTTTCTTTTTATATACGAGCGACAATTTAAAAGCTATGAGCATGCAAAAATTACAGAAATATATATAATAGATGGATTAATAGATAGATTGATCGATTTGCCTTCATTTAAAATATTATCTTGGGGTTTGCTTTTTCTTCTCCTCCCCTTGTTTTTAATCTAAACAGGTTTTTTGTTTATTGTTTGACCTTAAAAATATTTAGCCTTATTAGCACTGAATATTGCATGCATTGCATTTATTATTGTTTATGTTCAATGTAAGCTGCCTTATATTTGGCCAAAAGCAAAAACAAAGAGAAAAAAATATATTTAAATATATTGCTCCTACTTACATGCCCTTCTTGTATTTTTGAGAGAAAACATTTTGACATTTTACTTTATACAGAAAATATAATTTCTTTAATAATTTGTTTGACATATGACCTCGTCCCATTGTGATTAATACTTAAAAAAACAAACAAAAAAAAAACAAAACAAACAAAAAAAAAAATTATAGAAATACAATATAAATAATGCCCATTCTCATTAAAGGTGCCAATTATTTGGAATTTGATTGAACATGAACACTAACTAAACTAAAACTGGTTAACATGAACTCAAAACCTACAACCTACCATACCCTTAGCTACATTTATAACTTTCTACTAAACAAATCATTGGATTTTATGGAACTGGAATTATGGGATGCTGCATCAGTTTTGTCAGGATATGAGACCAGCAATTTTTTTTTCACTACACCTAGAGGTGTATTCGGTCACTTCTTCATTATAAATATATATTTATATATTCTTCTCATCTTCTTGTGTTCTTATGATTCTTTTATTTTCACATTTCTTCCTGTTTACATTTAAAAAAGCTGAACAAAGAAACTTTTTGGTGCTAATCCAACAGATATTTTATTAAATTATTGTACGTGTGGTCAAGCATGTGATGATTAATAACGCTTTAATGTAAATTCTTTGCAGTGTACAACAGGAACGTTGGAGTACATCCAGAAACGCTGCTCTGAAGCTTTGGAGAACTTGCACACAGATCCTGAGACTGGCACAAAGAGTCTGCGCTCACTTCTCCTCTCCACCCTACAGCACATAGAGGACATCCATAATGAGGTGTGTTTTTGGTTGTGTGTGAGTGTCCGATCTTGTTTTTACACTTAATCATAATCTGATCTTCATAGCTTTGAACTTGATGTGTTTTCTGAGCTCGTCGTTCAGGTGTGACAGATTCATATACGAGTTGCAGGAATTCCTGTTGATAAAATGTCTCTCTTGCACTCTGAACACTTTATTGTGTGATTATAATGAACATTTCTCTGGAGATAAATTTAGGGAAATTTTCAGTAAAGTTTGAAGGCAGTATGGAGACATACAAATGGGGACTGTAATAGGAAACATGGTTTGTAATAGCACTCGGTAACAGTCTAGAATAGTACACAAGTACAGTGGGACCTCGATACTCGCGACCTCGTTAGTTCTCGACTTTTCATTTGGAACCGGACTGAGAGTAACTCGACAAATCTGATCGTTCACGAGAAGCTGCGAGTGGCCTCGAAAGTTCGGTGTAATTACATACAAATGTTTGAAAAACAATTATTTTATTGTATTATTCATGTAAAGTAGTAAATAAAACATTTATGACACATAATTCACAATTTTTGTTGAGTTGAAAGTACAGTACATGTACAATTCCCCTTGAAAAAGGAACCATCAAGAGTCAAAAGCTCGTGATTTTTTGTTACTTGGGAGGAGTCATAGAACGTAACCCCCGCGAGTATCGATGTCGCACTGTATGCGATTATTCTGTTTTGTTGTCTTGACTACGCTTGTTGTGTCATGAGAGCAAAAACATGGACTTTGTTTATTTAGAAATTGTTATTGTTTATTATAACGTCTCTCAACTTGGACTGAATTTGTGACTGAATTTTAGAGTTAAAACCACAAAATATTTCTTATACCCATTTGTAAAATAAACGAATGACCCAGATTTTTTTTTCTCGGGACCCCAGACTCTCATGGACTTGTAACCCCAGAACTATGGAACTATGTTGTTCTTTCCCAGACTGTTACCTCATACTTGGAAATGCACACTCGTATTGGATGGGATTAAGTGATCAAGGAATTGGACTCTGGATCAGAAGGTCACAAGTTCAAATCCCAAGCTGCCACTGCTGGGCCTTTGAGCAAGGCTCTTAACCCTCAACTGCTCATTTATAAATCGCTCTAGAAAAAGAGCATCTTCCAAATACAAGCTATACGAGTAAAAAGAAATATATAGGATTTCTATAGATGCAGTAGCATGCAATTTTCCTCTCCATGTGAAGGCCCAAAACCTTTCCAGCATGACAATGCATTTGTGCACAAAACCAGAAGATATGGTTTACATGGGTTGGAGTGAAAGCTCTTGAGTGGCCTTCTTTAGAGCTCTCACCTCACCCCTATTTAACACTTTGAGATGAATTGGAATGCTGTCTGCACCACAGGCATCCTCACCCTACATCAGTAACTGATTCAGGCCCTTGTAGCTGAATGAACACAAATCTTTACAACCACATTCCAAAACCTAGGGAACTTCTTTCCAAAAAGATGGGATTTATTATAAAAGCAAATTACGGTCAGGTTTTCCCAAACTTTTGTTCATATAGCGTGTAAATATTTTGGCTTAAAATGTTATAAAAAGACATTGCGCTTTCAAGACTCTTTGGGTTCTGTGTAAATAACATAATTTGTCGATGTGTGACTTCATCATCAGTGAACATGATTTACAATGCTTAAACCATGACTTTTCAGTTGTTTAAAGGTTGTGCTTATATATTACTACACCAAAACAACGGTGTGTATCGAGAACCTTTTCCTCGCCAAACTACTATGGAGGCCTCGATTCTCCACAGCTTCTTCATTTTTTTTTCTTACCCCAGCATGAACACATTGTACTGATTGATTGGGCCTGTTTGTTTGAAGGTGCCCATGAGGACTATAGTAAGATGATGGATTGTTGTCCTAAGTTATTTATTATCACAGCCCGGGTTTTCCAGTCCGAGCCGAGCGATGTAGTTTGACACGTACGACCACGCTGGGAACAATAACACGGTGCACTGGAGATCCGAGCAGCTCTTTCTAGCCGAAGAGGAAGAAGAGGAAGTAGTTGATTTGGTGTTGATTGGGATAAAGACAGCTGTTCAGAGTCACCCAAATATATGTTAAGGGTGTGATAGAGGACGTTAAGACATTTTAAAGCCCCAATTTTATATAATGGTAGGCTGTTCATTTTGAACTATAGTGACATTTACGATACAACCTGTTTTTATAAAAGAATAAAGTAAAAAGAATGTGAAAGTTTTTAAGCATGACATTTTAATTGTAATGTTATGGATACATACAGTATGTAGGTTGAATACTGCTTATACAGTGTGTGTGTGTGTGTGTGTGTATGTGTGTATATATGCATTAAATTCCAGCTGAATTTACCAAAATGTCTTGCAGAAGGATTTGCCCCCTTGGACTTTTCCCATATTTTGTAGTGTTACAACCTTGAAAATTATTTGTTATCGACAGATGAAAAGAATATGGCAAAACTGCAACTCTGGCTAAAGGAAGTGTTCCGTCAAAAAGAGAAGGGAAAAGAAGGCATTAATCAGAGAATTAACCAAAATATCTGTAGCTCGAACAGAAGATTTTCAAAGAGTATCCATCGGCAGGAAACTCCACAGATCTGGGGTTGAGCAGTTAGACGAGTGTTGCGGCATATAAAATCCCAGTTGAAGATTGTCGAAAGATATGTTTTTAGCAGATATGTAAAAAGGTCTGAGGTTTCTGGTCTGATAAGAGCAAAAAAAAGCACAAATTTGGTGAAAACAGTAAATATTTAGCACCCTGAGAATGCCAACTCTTACTGTGAAGCATGGTGGTGGAAGTATCATGTAGACTCTCTGATGAGCCGTTGCTGTGGCATATTCTTTCCTTTTTTTGAAATCATAGAATCTATATTACATACCTACATATATATCTGGATGCATGCCAAATAGTCTAATACAGCATAACTTGAATGCTTTGCAAATAGCGATAAGATAATTTGCATTTGCTTAGCTTATGTCTACAAGCCACTTCTTGATTGGAAAAAAAAGGATGAAGAACGGTGTTGTGAGAAAGCGGGAGAGAGAAGAGAGAGATCCATCATCCGCAATCTGCTCCTTTTCAGTCTCTACCTGCGCAGGTGGCATTTACTTTCAGTATCTCTCCACGCCAGACGGCTCGGCTCGAAATGCCAGCCGCTCGCTTTCTCTCTTTTTGTGCCCGCTGTGAAGCTGCTCCGCTGGAAACCGGCTTCTATGTTGGCTCAAAGCTGCCTGCTCAGCCTGTGTTCTCTCTGTAAAGGACAGGAGGACAATCAGAGCGGGAGGGAGGGACAGACACAGGGACGACAGCTAGCATTTGTAGCCTCCGGGTTCTGTTGGGCGCCTCCGGTGGCGCTAGCGGAGGTTAGAACTCGCTCAAAAGCATAGCATTTCTTTGAAGAGGAGCCGGATCGAGGCAACCGAGTACTGTAAAGCACTTGTAATCTGCGTGTATGAGGATAGCGTCCATTTCTGAGGCACTGTGATGTTCGCTTATCCCGATTTAACGCAGAGCTCAGGGTAAAGTTAAGGGATTTGGATTGATAAGCTGTATTGATATTCAGTGCAAAGATATTAGCTAGATAGAAACTCTTATAACAGCAAAGAGTTAAAAAAATTTTTTTTTCTAGATTTGGTTACAATTTTTGTGTGTTTAGAAAACATTATCCAGGATTCGAACACTATCTGAGACTAAAAACCTGAAAGGTGTAATAAAATTCCTTGAATTGTTTCGTATTCCTGTGCTATAATTACACACAGGAGCATAGCAATGCTAATCAGTGTGTCGGTGGAAAAAGAGCAGTATTTTTGTAGAATGAAAGCTGCCATGTTGTCGGGTCTTTGTTCCTCAGTTTAAACTTCATTGTCGCGCTGTGTATGTTCTTGACATTTCACTGATAGCTGGTGTGTGTGTGTGTGTGTGTTGCATTTCACAGCTTAGCTTTAAGTGTTTGTAGGAGGCCACATTTAAGCTGCTCACATTTATATTTGAGGCACTTTAAGACACACACATGTAGACACACACAAACAAAGATACTCTCGCACGCTTAGCAGGATTAAAAAACGTCTTCAAATGAGCGAAAATGAAGGAAACCGGCATAGGAAAGGTGGATCCCCAAAGGGAGAACGATGAGGGAGGAGACAGTGAGAGAGAGAGAATGTAAAAGAGGAAGAAGTGTGTGTTGCTGGAGGGAGAGTGTGTCTGAGGTGTCTGTATGCATGTCTGATAAACTGTTTTGTTTCTCACAGGTGACACAAGGTAGGAAAACTAAACAAGAAACCTGACAACGAAAAACAACAGAAAATGCAGATGTTCCACATCCGTGACAGTTTTGATTAGAGCTAAATAAACCATGCTAACATAGCAGGTGAAACAAAACAACAAAACTAAACTAAACCAAAACATCTGTGTCTGTCCATGTGCATTTTTAGAAAAAGAATATCTAGAACTTCGAAGTGCTCTTAGGCTTGTTCTTTTTGGGCGAACTCCCAGCGGCACTCTGTAGAACCTACACTTTTAAATATAAAAAAAGAGAAGAAATTAGGTTTTCCACCAAACCTCACTCTGAATACTGACAACAAAGCAAACCCTGTCTTTTTAATTCTGCCCGCAAAACAAACACAGCCACTAATGCTGACCACAATATAAACTCAACAATACCTACCACAAAACAAACCCCGGCCCTAATGCTGGCTAAAAAAGTAGAACCATGCATTACTCTGCACAGAAAACACCTTAAAACCTCAGCAAAATCTAACCCGACCCCTGATCCTGAGCAAAAACTACCCCACCTCTAATCTACACTTTCCTCTGTAATCTTGAACAAAAACTTACTCCATCCCTAACCCTGACTTCCACCACTGACCCTGACTAAGAACTAACCTTACTCCTAACCCTAAGCCTTACCAAGACCTAACCTCACCCCTGACCCTGACTAAGACCTAACCTCACCCCTGACCCTGAGCAAGAATTAACTTCAACCCTTACCCTAACCCTGACCAAGAACTAACCCCATCCTAATCCTGAACAAGCACTAACCCCCACCCCAAACCCTGACCAAGAACTAACCCTGACCCTGAACAAGAACTAACCCCACCCCTTACCCTCACCCCGAACAAGAACTAACCCCACCCCTAACCCTCACCCCGAACAAGAACTAACCCCACCCCTTACCCTCACCCCGAACAAGAACTAACCCCACCCCTAACCCTCACCCTGAACAAGAACTAACCCCACCCCTAACCCTCACCCCGAACAAGAACTAACCCCACCCCTAACCCTCACCCTGAACAAGAACTAACCCCACCCCTAACCCACACCCAGAACAAGAACTAACCCCACCCCTAACCCTCACCCTGAACAAGAACTAACCCCACCACTAACCCTCACCCTGAACAAGAACTAACCCCACCCCTAACCCTCACCCTGAACAAGAACTAACCTCACCCCTAACCCTCACCCTGAACAAGAACTAACCCTACCCCTTACCCTCACCCTGAACAAGAACTAACCCCACCCCTAACCCTCACCCTGAACAAGAACTAACCTCACCCATAACCCTCACCCTGAACAAGAACTAACCCTACCCCTTACCCTCACCCTGAACAAGAACTAACCCTAACCCTCACCCAGACCAAATACTTACCCCACTCCTAACCCTCACTCTGACAAATAACGAACCCCACCCCTGACCAAGAACTAGCCCCACCACTAATTCTGACCAAGAACTGACCTTACCTCTAAACCTGACCAAGAACTAACCCCCCTCAAGAACTAACCCCCCCCCTTTTATGAATTTTGGACATTGCGGATTTATTGTAAGTTTGTGCTGAATCTAACAACAGCTGCATAATTTTGCTGGTATTATTGATTAAACCTCGCCATCAGCAACACAAAAGACATAAACATATTTCAGTATAAATATATACATTGTGTGCATCATGTGCATTTTGGCAGGTGGAGTTTGAATGGCTGAGGCAGTATTGGTTCCAGGGTCGGCGTTATGCTCGCTTCTGCAGCTGGTGGAGTAAACCAATGGAGCGTCTGGAGACTGACTGGAAGCAGATGGAGAGAATGGTAAGACCACAGATACCTACACATAGAATGACATCATATTATCCTGAGGGGGTAATGCAGGGCAAATGATTGTGCCGTTCTTAGCTGTATATATATATATATATACTGACTGGAAGCAGATGGAGAGAATGGTAAGACCACAGATACCTACACATAGAATGACATCATATTATCCTGAGGGGGTAATGCAGGGCAAATGATTGTGCCGTTCTTAGCTGTATATATATAAATCATGATACAGGAGTCTAAATGATGTATGTACAGGAACAAGCTGAGCAAACTTGAGATTGATAATACTTTAATTTGAAAGTTTATAAAATGAATTATTGAACAAAAAATAGATGGTAGAAAAATCTATATATTGAAATAAGGGCTGTCGATCAATTAAAACATTAAATCGTGATTAATCGCAACATAATTACAAATTTTTATCTGTTCTAAATGTGTCTTAGATCATTACATTTCTAATTTTTAATACCCTAATTAACAGGGGCATGGATAACTATAACTATAACTATATGCTTACTGCAAATGTATGTTTATTATTACTGCACCCAAACTTAACCTAAAGCAATAAAACTAGACATGCTTTAAAAAGGTCATGGATATTTTTCCGAAGAACTTGTTCATGTCTATTAGACCCATTAAAAAAAAAGCACTTATCTTTCTTACATTTTCAGATGACACAGTAAAAACAAACCTACTCTTGTAAAGTTTTCAATTATGGTGTTTTATTTTACGTAAATCATCAGGACACAAAACCAAATTATTTTGCCATGTTTCCACACGGATGGTTTTAATTGTCGGAAATGTGCACCGTGGCGGAAACTTGGCGCAAAGCAAATGTTTAATGATTAAAAATTGTCATTATGTGAAGTTTTTTTTTTATATCCGAGTAAAGAAAGGACGTTGTGAATAAATGCGTGTCGCGTTGAACGATTTAATTTCGTCCTCTTTTGTATTTAATTATATACAGTGAGGAAAATAAGTATTTGAACACGCTGCTATTTTGCAAGTTCTCCCACTTAGAAATCATGGGGGGTCTGAAATTGTCATCGTAGGTGCATGTCCACTGCGAGAGACATAATCTAAAAAAATAATCCAGAAATCACAATGTATGATTTTTTTACTATTTATTTGTATGATACAGCTGCAAATAAGTATTTGAACACCTGTCTATCAGCTAGAATTTTGACCCTCAAAGACCTGTTAGTCTGCCTTTAAAATGTCCACCTCCACTACATTTATTATCCTAAATTAGATGCACCTGTTTGAGGTCGTTAGCTGCATAAAGACACCTGTCCACCCCATACAATCAGTAAGAATCCAACTACTAACATGGCCAAGACCAAAGAGCTGTCCAAAGACACTAGAGACAAAATTGTACACCTCCACAAGGCTGGAAAGGGGTACGGGGAAATTGCCAAGCAGCTTGGTGAAAAAGGGTCCACTGTTGGAGCAATCCTGTTGGACTAGGGCTTCATGCAAGATCTCACCTCGTGGGGTCTCAATGATCCTAAGGAAGGTGAGAAATCAGCCCAGAACTACACGGGAGGAGCTGGTCAATGACCTGAAAAGAGCTGGGACCACCGTTTCCAAGGTTACTGTTGGTAATACACTAAGACGTCATGGTTTGAAATCATGCATGGCACGGAAGGTTCCCCTGCTTAAACCAGCACATGTCCAGGCACGTCTTAAGTTTGCCAATGACCATTTGGATGATCCAGAGGAGTCATGGGAGAAAGTCATGTGGTCAGATGAGACCAAAATAGAACTTTTGGGTCATAATTCCACTAAACGTGTTTGGAGGAAGAAGAATGATGAGTACCATCCCAAGAACACCATCCCTACTGTGAAGCATGGGGGTGGTAGCATCATGCTTTGGGGTTGTTTTTCTGCACATGGGACAGGGTGACTGCACTGTATTAAGGAGAGGATGACCGGGGCCATGTATTGTGGGATTTTGGGGAACAACCTCCTTCCCTCAGTTAGAGCATTGAAGATGGGTCGAGGCTGGGTCTTCCAACATGACAATGACCCGAAGCACACAGCCAGGATAACCAAGGAGTGGCTCTGTAAGAAGCATATTAAGGATCTGGCGTGGCCTAGCCAGTCTCCAGACCTAAACCTGATAGAGAATCTTTGGAGGGAGCTCAAACTTCGTGTTTCTTAGCAACAGGCCAGAAAATCATATATTGTGATTTCTGAATTTTTTTTTTTTTAGATTATGTCTCTCACAGTGGACATGCACCTACGATGACAATTTCAGACCCCTCTATGATTTCTAAGTGGGAGATTTTGCAAAATAGCAAGTTGTTCAAATACTTATTTTCCTCACTGTATATATATATATATATATATATATATAATATATATATGCTGTATGAATAGATCTAGTTGTAATGATCAACTTGGCATCAACTTGGCATCATGGCTTCCTTCATCAGTACTCAGCAATGTATTTTTTTATCTGTAGTTTTAGTGCGTCCGAGGTCTTAATACTGACGTGCACAATTCACTGCCCTGCGCCCCCCATTACTCGACTCCAAAAATGCATAAATGCACATGTGATGATTCCAATTTCTTAAAATTAGTTATTTTACAGAATGAGGACGTTACACCAAATGGACCCAATTAGCTTTTGTAATATCATACGCATATCAACATTATAGTCAATTCAAAACACTACCGATTTTCTCGGCAGGCGTCTTCACGACATTTTCCTCAAAGAACAAATTGCCCCAGACATTTAATATTAAAAGGAAGCTGGGCTTGAACTTCACTGGGTATGGCTTTGAGTCATAGAATGAGTGGGAACAAACTGGCGCGCTGTGATTGCGATTAAATTGAAAAGGGTGATGAGTCAGCTGGTACTGGAATGTTGACATGCTTACAGAAAGCTCTACTTTTTATTACCTTTTTGCACTGTACATAACTGGTTTACTTCTCTTCTCTTTTTGAGCGAGATTTCTCGTCTTTCGATCTGGAAAAGTAAGTGTAAGTCTAGGATATGTATTCATATATGCAATATATATCGTTTTTGATTTGGCATGCCTATGGAGGAAAGCTCAGCTGGTTTGCAGTGGTGGTGTATGTTTTTTTTGAAAGTGCATGTTTGATCCGTATGTGCTGTTTGGGAAGTAACACCATGTGGAGAAGTTCCTCACAGCATTGAATTTCCTTATTCAGCTTTCTATAGTTGAGGTTTAAAGTGCGTGTGTGATACCAGTGGGTAGCATATGTGCACTCTGTCTTTATACTTTGCATTCACACTTCACTATGGATCATAAATACCACTTTATACGAGCAGTTAATCTGATTAAGTAGCGCCTCGGTTCAACTGATGACGGTGTGTTGTGTTACTGTAATTGACACAATCAAACCAATTCGACATCCTGAATTATAAACCCTCAATTAGCAGTCGTGTCATTTGTCATTTTCTCGTGCAGTAATTTAATGGAATATTGCTCTGTCAGATGAATTCTCTCATTGCTAATGAGTTATATTAAAAGCAAAATAAAGCTTGTCTTGCTGAATGCTTGTAAGTGGTTATTTCAAAACATGCAGCTATGTAGCTACATTCCTAAAATAAATTACTTTTTTTTTTTTATATATATAACTTTATAACTAAATCTATATATAAAATCAGGATGGTTCTGGTCCAAGGTTAAATAATCAGACTGATTCCATCCATCATTCATCCATCCATCCATCCATCCATCCACATCCATCCATCCGTCCAAATCCATCCATCCGTCCACATCCATCCATCCATCCATCCATCCATCCACATCCATCCATCCATCCATCCACAGTTAGGAGGAAGAAATGCAAACCTTTTTTTTTTGTAAAAGAGTTTATTATTATTATTATTAGTATTATTATTTGAACAGTTTACATTTTTAAAACAATTAAAAATAAATTGTCTACTTGGTTATATAATATACAACATAATATTTTATCATATTGTCAAAAAATAATACAGAACGAATTAAAATGAATGAAATACACTGTTTTAGTATATTGATTAAATTATTTAATCAATCAAATTTGCACAAAATAAATTGATTAAATAAAATGAAAAAAAAAGAAAAAAAAATGTAATTAAATTGTTTACATTTGTTACACTCGATTTGGGTAATACTGTGTGTGTGTGTGTGTGTGTGTGTGTGTGTGTGTGTGTGTGTGTGTGTGTGTGTGTTTTACATTTAATACGATATTTTTTAAAGATGTGATCTTAACTGTTCTTATTCCAGCAGACTTTAACAAATGTCTTCATTCCTTCCATCCTTCAATCATTCACTCCCCTGATATGTGGTAGTGTCAGGATTTTCTACTTTTAAGAAAAATTCTTGTAGCTGGACCTTAAACGCTGAAGAATCAATAGCGCTAGGGTTAGACCACTTCCTGTTTAGTTTTCCTGCATGTGCAAAACACATCTCATATTCCCCATGTAAGAATGGATTGCATTCGGTACACATGTATATCGAACATATCGAATCGAATATATGTAGGTGTGTATATATAAATATAATATTATTCATACTTTATGACTATGAAATCTTAACCATTTGTGTGGCTCCAGCTTGGTAGGAGTAACAGATTGGGGAGAAGTCAGGTGTCCTAATACTTTTGTTCATATAATTATATTACTGTAATAGTTATAGCATCCAAATGGGCATTTGGATTCAGTGCAAGAAATAGATTTCATTTGTTCATTCATTTATCTTTTCATCTTTACTAAGCAATTTATCTTGATCAGAGTCTCTGTGGTTCCGAAGTTTATCCCAGGAAAATCCTCTTTGAAGCATGAATCCATCTGGAGAGCACCACACACACACACACACACACACACGCTCACTCATTCACAACTAGGGGTGATTTAGAGTCACTAGTCTGTTTACTGGAATGGTTCTGGGAGGTAGGAGGAAAATGGAGAACCTGAAGGAAACCCACAAGGACACAGGGGAGAACATCACATCATGATACTCCATGGATACAGTAGCACAGGATTGAAACTGAAAATAGGTGTCCAAATAGCACTTATAAACTTCCTAGTTGAATGATGTTGAAACAAATGAAGGTCCCAGTCCTAAACAATCCTGATCTAAACATATGCCTAATACGCAGAGTAACGTATAGTGTATATACGAGTACTCATGTGAAGGGTGAAAGTCAGGATGACTGAATGTAGAATGACTGCTATGAGTATATTCAGATTAGCATCATCTGCAAAACATTTAGCATAAATAATCGTGTTTTATATAGAAAAGAATTCCAGGTGTTTGGGGGATTCTTGTGCATCTGTGACACTTTGTTTTAGCTCCTGTTGGTGTTTATGAAGGTGAGATCAGAGTCAGTAGGGGGCACTGTTGCCTCACCACAGGATTTAAATGCGTTGCAACACACACACACACACACTCTCTCTCTCTCTCTCTCTCTCTCTCTCTCTCTTTCTCTTTGAGCAGTAATCACATCTAATGTGCTGCTGGGGCTAAGGAGAGGCACTTGGGCCAGCCATGCAGTACACTCTGAGTGTGTGTGTGTGTGTGTGTGTGTGTGTGTGTGTGTGTTTGTGTGCGCGTGCACACGTGTGCATGTGTGTGGATTCTAGGTAGGATATAGAGGTGAGGCAGACCAAATGTACAGAGAGGTGCTGCTGAGTGCAGCTCGTTTTTCCTTGTGTCCAGAAATGCAGGTTAAGAGCCACTGATATCCTCTGGACACACACACACACACACACACACACACACACACACACACACACACACACTGCTTATGGGTGTATTGAGGAATCTGATCTGGTGCTTCCTCTCAACACACGTGAATCTTCCTGTCCTTGGCCATAACCAACAAAAGCTTCCTGTGTATGAAGCATAAGCAAATTATATACCGTATTGCATTCAATTCCATATTTATTCGTTCTGAATTCATAATTTATTCTTCAGTTGTTTCGTTTTTTTTTTATTTGGTGTGTTTTTTTATTGCATCAGCTTTATAGTGTTTGCAACAGATATATTGAAAGTTTCAGCATTATGATGTAATTATGCTCGATTTAGAATGTGAGAAAATGTATTGAATATTATTACTTTCAAGAAGTATTTTCTAAATCATTATCAGCTTCATGCTTACTTTCATTATTTATTTTTTATTAACATAATAAATAGATGGGTTTAAATAAATAGATAAATATATTATAAAAAATATAATATATTTTTTACTTATTATTATGATTATTATTAGTCAATAATAACCTATTTATTTATTTATTTATTTATTTATTTATTTATTTATTTATACCCAACTTCGGTTATTGTAGCATGTGATTATTAATTAATGACATCCTCTGCATTGCTGGGAATTTGCACCGTAACCGAGAACATAAACATTTCTTTTCATGGCACTTGTTTATATTGTACCTCCAAATAATACAACAAATAAATATAAATCTGTAAATATTCACTGTCAGATGCAACACAGGAAAGTGAAGCATTCCCAGGATCGATGTTTATTTATCCATATCTAATAGACACTGATGACATTTTAAGAGTGACACCCATTTCCTTAAACCCCCCCCCCCCCCTCTTTTTTTTTTTTTTTTTTTTTTTCATTTTTTTTTTTTTAAGAGGCCCCTGTTTTTTATCCATAGATTTGGAGCACAGGCAGATAGGAGGGTCAGCCCATCTTTGTATTTGAAAGTGAAGGGTGTCAGTGGTTACCCGTATTCCTGATAGTTTATTAGAAGCCTTTTTCTCCCATGGGCTTTTCTCGCCTTTCTTTCTCCCGTCTTGTCTCCCGCGCCCACCCGCTCCCTCGCTCTTCAATCTGTTGTGATGCAAATTTTCGACCCGTCTATTTGAATGACATCCTGAAAGAGCGGATCTTTTTCTTTCTCGCTCTCTCTCTCTCTCCTCTTTTTCTCTCTCTCTTTCTCGTTCAAGTGCTGCTATAGAAATTGATATGCTGCTTAATATATATGTATAGAAATATATACAAATATGAATAAGTAAGCAAGCAGAATTCCTGGTTGAAAAAGGCAGATTGAAATAGAGACATAGGGTCCAGGAAACAATGTTCGGCTGTGTTCTGAGCAGCGCAGCCAAAAGAACTGGAGATGCTATCAGGCCTCAGGTACCTCACACCGTTAGTGTGTGTATATGTGTGTGGCGCGAGTGTGTATAAAAGACGTCGGCAAGACTTTCGCAGGGACACCTCGTCCCGTCCCGAGCGAGTCTTCACCGGGCGTCACTTCTCCCCGAGGACCCGCTATCATCGCTATCGTACATCACTGACATTTATTTAAAGCTCTAACAATGCGAACCTCTTCCCCTGCTTGACAGGCCGCAGATAGTCAGTCTTATGCAAAATATTTTAAATACCGGCGTGGCATTTTTTATCTTCCCCTTTCTTCTGTGGGCTGCTGAAAGGAGGAGAGACACGACTGCAAAATCAGACAGGCCTTCCTTTTTTATGTGTGTGTGTTATGCTGATGAGGCACTAAGAATTGTGACTGTTTTAGCTATGTTAAACTACACGATCTGGGCCTAATTTCTGCATTTTAGCCGTGCTTCTTACTAACGTATCTAGAGCTATTTTCTGTTTCCGTCTCCCCTTTTTTCTGCTCAGACCGACTCCTTTTTTTAAAATTTATACTCCTGTATTTTATTCAGAATTCCAGATCAAGGCAGTTCCTTTTGCTTGTGCAATTATTTGTATTTTAATTGCGAGATTTGTGTTTTTTGTTTTTTCGGAATCGATGTGAAATTCCTTGATTGACACAAGCTTTTATTTGTTTGATTCTTTTATTTTATCCAATATGTCCCATTGATTGGGCTCATATGCGGTGTTGAACATAGAGTACACACTCGATCAGTGGCATTTCTTTTAAAATCATTTTAACAGGGAATTGCAGTGAAAAATAAAAATTCCAAACCGGTTAAAAAAAGAAAAAAATGTGATTTTAAATTCAAATAATGATGATGATTAGTATCTGAACTCTTAGGAACGTAGATGTAGAGTTTTATAGAGGGTTAATGCAGAGGTTTATAGGATTTATATACAACCTCGACAATCTGAAGGAACGTTTAGGAGGCCACATGGAACCTGAAGCTGTATTTTCATAAAAAAAAATATGTATTTTTTTATTTATTTATCCTAATTTTTTTCTTAGGAGACTCACACTGTAGTTATAGAAACAGTGACATTGCAAGTTATTATTTCTTTCTTTCTTTCTTTCTTTCTTTCTTTCTGCTTACGCTTTATTATTTGGCTAAATAATGAACTAAATGATCCATTTTTAAACTTAGTGTAGGTTATATTCAATAATGTTTTAGTGAAGATGATCCAGTCTTGTGTGTGTGTGTGTGTGTGTGTGTGTGTGTGTGTGTGTGTGTGTGTGTGTGTGTTTGATTGAACTGTAACTGGACAGTCTTTTAGCAGAGAGAAGACAATTCAGGAGGTCGCCATCGATACCTGATTAGGTTATTGACCTACCTGTGTGACTGTGTGTGTGTGTGTGTGTGTGTGTGTGTGTGTGTGTGTGTGTGTGTGTGTAGGTGAGTGAGGAGGAGGCTGGCAGACAGAGGAACAGAGCGAGAGACAGGGGGAGAAACAGGGAGAGAAGGAGGGAGAGGGTCAATGTAAATGTTATTGCAGTGTGAGCTCATTTGATCAAAGCCTCTGAAAGGTTAAGTGAATCCAATCTGGTTTAGTGTGTCTGAGAGGAGGTTGTGTGTGTGTGTGTGTGTGTGTGTGTGTGTGTGTGGTATTGCTGGTGGGGGGTGGAAGCGAGGTGAACAGAGTAGGGATTATCATATTGCCAATGAAATAGCGGCTCTGGTGTGGAGCGCCTCTCTCCCTCTCTAATGCATTTAGACAGCAATTGGCCTTAATAACCTTTATTGACTTCAGCGGGTCAGAGCCAAGGATCTAATTATTAAAGTGTATCAATTTCATCGGAGTTTAGTGCTCTGGCGTTCATATAATTATTTTAAGGTCGACCGAGGCAATTAATCTCCATTCACTTATTTGATGGCTTTGTAAAACATTAGGAATGTTGCGTTTCTACCGCGCATATTCATCACAAATATGATTTTTAGTGTACTTTTTATACATACAGTCAACACACGTGTGTCTCTGGAGTTTCTTTAGGCTTTTGGTTTTTGTATGTTTTTATTATACACAACATAACAGCTGTATACATGTGGATGTGTGTGTATGACTGTGAAATGTCATGTTTTTGTGTGTCAATTTTTGTGAGGACATTAAACATCAGGTGGCAAAAAAACTTAAGAAATACACACTTAGTCCGATGCTAGTTTTCCTTTCCTTTCCTTTCTTTCCTTCCTGCTTTCCTTCCTATCATGTTTAATTCACTATAATTTCTTTCTTTCTTGTTTTCTCCCTTTCTTTCCTCTTTACTTACACAGAAATTTCTATCCATCCATCCATCCATCCATCCATCCATCCATCCATCCATTTGTTTATTTATTCATAAACACAGCCTTTCCATCCTTCTTTTCTTAATTCCAACCTGTTCTGCTCACAGAAACCTTTCATTCGTTCCTATTTAGTTCATTTATTCATTCATTTATTCTGTCCATCCATCCATCCATCCATCCATCCATCCATCCATCCCTGTTTCATTTATTTATTTAATAATTCAGTCAGCCCTTCTTTTATTCCTTTTTCTTTTTTTTGTTCCATCCATCCATCCATCCATCCATCCATCCATCCATCCTTTTTTCCTTTTTTCCTTCCTTCCTTGCAAAAAGAAGCCATACGTCCATCCATCCATCCATCCATCCATCCATCCATCCATCCATTCATCCATCCATCCATTTATTTATCTGGCCATCTGTTTATCTGCCCATCTGTCCATCCTTATTTCATTCATTTATTTATTTAGTCAGCCCATCCTTCTTTTATTTTTGTCTTTTTTCTTTCCTATGCTGGGAAACTTTCTGAAGCACTGTAAACACTGTAAGCTCTGACCTATAAGACTGCTTCAGTAAAGGTTTCATAAACATCTCCTCAGCAAACTTCTTCACATCAACAGTTACACCTTTTTAAAACATCTTTTTGTTTTTAAATCTTATTATTATTTGCTTTTATTAGGCTTGTATGTGTATGAGGTTCTAGTGCTTTAATAGATGATTAGATAGATTAGATAATCTATTATCCCCTCTCTCTCTCTCTCTCCCTCCCTCTCTCTGTATGTTATTTATCTAAGCCACCATTGAATTTCAGGAATTGTAAAAAAATCTTTAAAAAAAAGGAATTGTTTAGTTCTTTAATAATGAGAGAGCTGATACAGGCCACCTTCTACAGAAAAAAGAAAGTAGTAGAAGGGAGAGTGGATGTGTGTGTGTGTGTGTGTGTGTGTGTGTGTGTGCGCACATATCTCTGTGTGTGTCTGTGTGCACGTGTGTGTGATGTGCAGTATAATATGCGGGTAAAAGTTATTCGCCATTCACTTTGAAGTGTGCATTGAACAGGGTAAGCTGAATTTCAGTCAGGCCTGATAGTGTTCAGGGTAAACACTTTAAACCCTTTAGAGAATTTCACGCCCTGATTCGCCAATAGCAGTGAGTTTGTGCTGCACTTTAAGTGGTGTGTGTGTGTGTGTGTGTGTGTGTGTGTGTGTGTGTGCGCGTGTGCGCGCACGTGTGTGTGGGCTTTATTACAAAAGTTGTAGCTGTAAGCTTTGTACCTGCATACAGAGTGATTGGATAGTCAATGGGTATACAGGATTGGACATTGTGTGTGTGTGTGTGTGTGTGTGTGTGTGTGTGTGTGTGTTATATATATATATATATAATATATATGTATGTATATATACTGTGTGTGTGTGTGTGTGTAATATATATATATATATATTATATATGTATGTATATGGACAATATCTGCAGCATCAGAAAAAAAACTGTATTCAATTCTTTTTTTAATGCTTTTGTAACCCTCAATTCCAGTGAAGCACACTCTCTCTCTCTCTCTCTCTCTCTCTCTCTCTCCTCTCTCTCTCTCTCTCTCCCTCTCTCTCTCTCACTCTCTCAAACCCTTACACACACACACACACACGCACAGTGAATTTTGATTTGTTCAATTTATAAATACATAAACCTATACAAGGAAAACAATTAAAGAAGGAATAAATTAAGAAAGAAATTGAAAAGACAAAGAAGGAAAGAAAGCACAACTGAATGAATGCCATGACTATACACCCATGAACATTTTTTAATCATGGCTAAATCACTTGCGTATCTCAGTGTCTCAGGATAAACTTTGCATTCTAATGCAGTTGGAGAACAGAACACATTTTTTGACATTTGTTTCATTTAATTAAACCAAAATAGATTTTAATTGGATGTAGGGAGGTTTTGTTATTGATGGTTTCTGAGGGATTTGCTATTGCTCATGTTGATGTCTATGTGGTTGTTCTGTTTCCGTGCATGTTGAGGAAAGTACACCGTTTTTGTCCTAGGAAGCAAGTGAACGTATTACATCATCTGCGCAATCAGCCTTTACCACATTGAAAATCACGAGTTCCATCACATCAGTTTATTTATTTGGTTAGACAGTTGTATAACTGAAGTTCTTCCATCTGTGGGTCTATGAGATAATTGGTCAGAGATAGCACAGATGGTTGAGCAGGAATTACAGATCAGGCCTGATAAATCTCTTTCTCTCTCAGCATTCTTAACCTCTAATTCTTGCTGTTTTTTTCTCATAGTTGCAACAAAAAAAAAAAAAAGAAATGACGTGAATTCATTCAAGGTGTAGTTTTTTTTTTTCTAGGGCAGAATTTAGTCTATTTTCTGTAGTGGTGCTGGATTTGAGGAATTTGGTTTTGCATTAGAATCATAAAGAATTCATAAACAACAGATGTTCTACTATTAACTTTACCATTCAATACACAAAACAACCAACCAAACAACCAACAAAACAGCAACCCAGTTAACCAACTTTTACTAATGAGCAATCCAATCAAACACAAACTCTATCAAACAAGCAGCACCCTCTCTGTCCAACTCTACTAACCAACCAAACAGCAACTGTACCAACTAACCTATGATCAACCAGACAAACATTAACTGTACCAACCAACCAATCAACCAACTAATCAGCAACCCAGTTAACCAACTTTTACTAATGAGCAATCCAATCAAACACAAACTCTATCAAACAAGCAGCACCCCCTCTGTCCAACTCTACTAACCAACCAAACAGCAACTCTACTAACCTATGATCAACCAGTCAAACATTAACTGTACAACCAACCAATCAACCAACTAATCAGCAACCCATTCAATTAAATAACAACCCTTCCATCCAAAACCAATCATGCCAACCAACCTAACAGCAACTCTTCAACTCTGACTCTGGCAACCAACAACTGAACAACAACCTAACCAACCAAACTGGCCAACCAACCATTAAAACCAAACAGCATCCCTTCCAGACAACTCTGCCAGCCAACCAACCAAAAAGCTATGCTCTCAACCAACCAACCAACCAACCAACTAACCAACCAACCAACCAACCAACCAATCACTCAAACACATTTCTTTCTGTTATTCTGTTTATTTCTATCTTTTATTATTCCTAATAATTTTAGGGTTTGTGGTTTATCTAAGATAAACATAATACACTTACTGTAGCACAACAGTGATTTATACTTTAAATTTGAATTCCAACATCCAATCAAACACCCAATTAAATAACTATTAATCACTAATCCATCCATGAGAAACAGCTAAGCAAACTCCAAACTTTTGAACCCGGCTGACCATCTTACACTTTAAATAGTTGATTTTGGATAATCTTCTGTGAAGGACATGGTTTAAGTGCTAAAACCTTATTCTAAATTTACATCCATGTAGTGACTTTACTCTGTATTTAATCTGTATTATATATGTTTGTAAAGTAATTGCACAGAGATCATCTATTTAAATGTGTATACTCATACTGATGCTGACAGGAATTTAAAATAGACTCGGGTTGTGTACCAGTGGTCTGACTCGCAGGGCTAATTTGGTCTGACCAGAGAAGTACATCGGTTGAACCGGTCCAGGATGCCTGCAGCAAAACAAACAGTGTGCTGGTAAACAGGCTCGGAAATCCAAGACAACTATCACACCAGAGACTGAATACAACTTTTATTTTCTTGTACTACGGTATGATTTATTTTTTTTTTATCCCTACAGTGTCCATGCTACATTTAGGGTCATATTTACTTTTTGCATTTCATTTGGTTCCTTGGTTAAAGAGAAAATTTGAGGATGTTCGTGCTGTTTTGGGGTATTAGGTTTTGAGCTCTGTTTCTTATTGTGTTTTTTTTTTCTTGTTTGTTTTTGACAGTTTGTACCCTTTTATCCAGGTATGGCCAATTTCAGAGAAGAGGGACTTTTTTAATAACACAAACTCTCAATAAAATGTAATTAAACTTGGAACATTTGAAGTTGGTGTGGAAAAAATTGGGTTTTGTCTGTAGCAGCTATGTCTGGACTGTTTAGTGCTATCAGATCTATTAAATCAGAGGATTTGGTTTAAAAGCCCCTGAGGGAACAGCACGGTCAAGCCAAGCAACTGAAAACATAGAACTTTTGTTTTGCGTTACTTCGCATGCGACGCGAAATCGAATGTGATTAATTGGGAAAACGAAGAGTGCTTTCACTCTGAATTGGAAATGCCTCGCTGAATGTCGTAGTTGTGCTAACATGCGTAACCTTTTGCTGTCGGATAATTGTTAATGCCGCAGTGATCTCGCAAGTAGAGGCGAAGCACACGATGGAAAGGCAACAAACACGCCACACTCGAAAGCACTCCATGCAGCATGGCCCTCGGCCTCCTGAGCTTGCTGGCCTCACGGTGGTGAAGTTTGAGCTTATCCGCTCGGAGCCAGGTTCAATTTTCCTTTGAGCAGCGCGCCAACACTAACTGTATTCAATCACGGCTGTTTTTCCCAAATATCACTTAGCAGCCACCGTAGAAGAAACTCTAATGTTATGAAAATACCTGAGGGTTTGGATAACCGGCGACTTCTTTACAGGGTTAAGCGTTACTTCAGGCAACGTAAACGAAGCTGGATTGAAGAACATGAAAAAGGGGAAAATGTTGGCCTCCGTCCTGCAACCGAAGAGCTTTCGCTGGCAAGAAAGGCAGTAAGATCCTTATCTATGGATTCAATTCATCATTCAGATCCAGGAAAAGATGGAAATGTTGTACGTGTGCGTATGCGAGTTGGTGAAAAGAACCAGGAAAGAGTGTGTGTGACACAAATTCAGTGTCAGAATGTTTCATTGATGGTATGCAGATGTTTTTTTCTGAATTTGAGAAGTTTTGGATCACATCTGTAGGCTTATGGTGAATAAGCGGTTTAACTATTTCAACCTCTAACACAGGGCTTGTATTTTTTTCCCCTCAATGTGCGATCGATGTCCCTTTTTTTATTCTTCTCACTGTCTTTTTTTTTCTTTCCCAGCCTGGAATTGAAAAAGAAAAAAAAAAAGGCCAACACAAAGACAACAGCGATTTTAGCTTCTGCCTCATTTAGCGCAAGGAGAAAGCATATGAACAGCTGTTGAAAACATGGTGGGGCCTTAACCCGACTCGGACAATGCTTTCAAACGCTCGCCTCCATTGTCTCAGCCTTCTTTCCTCTTCAAACGTGCTGCTGTGATGTTGCAGACACATTTTTCTAATGTTTTACACTTCATATAATCCCTTCTGTGGCACGTTGGCGTTGGGGGCGTGCGGGGATTGATGGCTCTCAGAGTGCTCATGAGGTCAATTTGGCTGAAAGGGCAAGCACTCAATCATTGTGTGTGTGTGTGTGTATGTGTGTGTGTGTGTGTATGTGTGTGTGTGTCTGTGTGTGTGTTAAGAGGGGGTCAGAGGACACACTTGAATATACACACACACACACACACACACACACACACACACACACACCCACACACACACACACACACACACACGCACGCACAAACAACCCGATCTTTAATGCACTTCTTCTCATTATCGAGTTTGTTCCTGTAAACCAGCCATATGTACCCAAAGTGTTATTGACATCTTAATGGTGTTTGTATCGTGAACGTCATTCTACCTTTCCTGCCCAAAAGCACACACAATTATGCAGTATCATGCTACCAGAGGCTGAAAAGGTGTCTCCAAGATTTCCTGTATTTATTGTCGGATTTCCAGTGGCTGCAAGTCTTGCTTACACACTTCTACACAATCACACAGGTCTGATCTTGCTTAAAGCACTTCTGGCACCAGCAAGACACTTCCTGAGCGTCTCTGTGATGGAATAGGAGTGATCTGGGAGCCGTCTGTCTAATGCCAACGTCTATTCAATGCTGTCGGGATCATGGTGTCACCGCAGCAGTTACAGATCACACACTACCCCCCTTTCCTTTTTTTTCATTGAAGAAAGATTCAGAACAGTGCGCAAGGAGAAGTCAGAAGAAAGGACCGAAAGAGCCCGGCTCAGAGTCAGAGACTGAACGGTTCTGCGTTGTGTCAGTGATTGAGACTGAAAAGAGGAACGCCGTAATGAGTTTGTTTAATGGAGTAGAAACGAAGGTAAAGCAGGAGGCCGGATCGAAAGTTGAAATTAGACATATCATACGCCGTTTTTGTGGATATTCTGAAATTCCAGATTTTGTCAATTCAAAACAGGATTGATATTTTTTTCTCTTTTTGTCATTTGTCATTTTTTTTACGTTTCCATCAGAGGTACCTGTACCCGATATTTAACACTTGATCCCAAGTAAATTTCAAATCACTTGTTGCATTGTATAGCAGTGTTTAACAGCAAGTGTATAGACTGTATGTGTATTATTGCATTTAGTGTACAAGGTATTAAGGTATAAAGTCTACAACACATTCTTTGCACATATCATAGCACATATCTGTTCTCTATCGGAGAATGTTCCTTTTAGGAAACCTTTTTCACCATATTTAAATGTGTAATAAAAAGATAAGAGATAAGATATAGATTTATTCGTCCCACAGTGGGAAAATTTCTATGTTACAGCAGCAAAGAAAAAAAACGTGCAACTATATAAAAGTAATGTACTTTTTACTTCATTACACTTCTGTTACTGTGTACTTTGAAGCGAATGCATAAATACTTTAACTGCTAACCTGTTACTAGAGAACCATCGTAACCTTG
Source organism: Silurus asotus (assembly GCA_024362625.1). NCBI lineage: Eukaryota > Metazoa > Chordata > Actinopteri > Siluriformes > Siluridae > Silurus > Silurus asotus. The sequence goes on from MU551534.1 coordinate 2,890,644, forward strand.
TCCTTCAAATACACGCTATATAGCCACCTGTGAATACGATTCCTATATGCTAATTTGAACATCCTATTGCACATTCACTCCACTTTTACTGGGAAGATGCTGCACTAGATTTTGGTGCGTGCTCGTGAAGATAAGGTATTGATCCATAGGTTGTGAGTTCAAACCCCCCCCACACCAATCTGCCACTCCTGAGCCTCCGAACAAGGCCCTTAACCTTAAAGCTGCCCAGCTATCTGAATGAGATAAATGTAAGTCGCTCTGGATAAGGGGATCTGCCAAATGCATAAAAGTATTATAAATGTAAAGTCAGGTACTGATGTAGGGTGAGGTGCCCTAGGGTACAGCCCAGTGTTTTATGAGGTCAGAACTCTAAAGCAAGCCATTCAAGATCGTCCACTCCAAATCATGTGAAGGAGAAAGAATCTTAATGGAGCTGGAGTTATCTACAGGGGTTTGTCATGCAGGAACAGATTTGGGCCTCCTTGTTTAAATGAAGGGAAAATTCAATGCTATTTCATCCAAAGACGTCCTATACAGTTGTATACCAACCTATACCAATTTTGTTTGGTGAAAGTTTGGGGGGAAGAACTACCGGTAAAGTCAGGCGTCCTAATAGTTTTGTGACTATAGTATGTATAGTGTTTATAATGTGATCCCATGAAGTCTTAAAGCATTTTGTGTAGAGAAAACCTTTGCAACACAGGAGCGAATGATTTAAATAATATTTCTTGCTACTTTTTTTTATGGGTCCATGCCATTTATGTATCATCAGTTAAAATCTGACTGAATTACAACGAAAACTGCAACTCCGCGTTTGACCGAAGGATTCAAATTAGAATTACATGCAGGAAATGTTTTTTTCAACAATCAGTGTGTTTATCATTATCATATCTGTGTGTGTTTGTGGTTGTATGCATATGTGTCTTTACAATTATGTATTCTTAGAATGGACTTAAACAGGGGTTCATTGGGCACATAAACACTTTCACCTCCTAGAGTCGCCTGTCCTCTCGGTCACCCCTCTCACAGCGTCCACTGGCTGAGGACAGCTACCGTCAGCTTGGCATAAACACACCCTCATTCTTATACTCGCATGGAGAACGAGGCGCTCCAGATCTCCTTTTGTTTAGCCTGGCCATCTTGATCCCAGGTTGAGTCGAGTTCACGTTGCGCATGCTTTTAACTCGGGGCGTCTCCGTGTTTAGTCTGAGCAGAGTCCGTCTCCACTATGCGACCTTTCGACCTAGTGCGCATTTTCGGACCCAGATCTCCTTGTTGTGGTTAGTAAAGGGTTAAAATGAGGCGTTTTGACAGGTACCGCTTCAGAGAGATGCCCGAGTGTGGTCTCATGCATGAACGAGGGATAAGAAAGAGCGTGGGTGTTGTGAGACAAGCCGAGGTGAACCGACACTGAGAGCACTTTCGCATGGTTTCACCACCTGCCAATCACCTTGGGCTGAGTTAAAAGGACAGGAGAAGAAGAGTGCTTACCTGGACACACACACACGCACACACACACACACACACACACACACACACACACACACACACACACACGGACGCACCTTCAGCACTCGAGTATTCTAAGGTTAGGGTTCACATGTCATCACTATTTGAATGTCCTGTCCTATCCATCAGATGATAAGATGCGCATACACAAATATCACCTGTCCTGGTGTTAAGTGAGGAAAAAAGCTTTGAATATTATGGGATGGAAAAAAGATAAGACAGAGATAAGTGTAATGGATGTGACAGGAAGTCTGTCTTTACCTCATGACAACATATTTCATTTGCAAACACACACTCACTCACACACACTCTGTATTAAGTAAGGAATGAATCACTTAGAGGTGTTCTTTTACATGAAGTAATGAAGGACACAGAGGTCTGACATCACCTGGTCCTTTCCAAGAACAGAATTTCTTGAATAGGTTTCATTCCTCAACAGCAGATCATTTTTATTCCTTCCAGGACGATAACCTGAAAGGAATGAATCCGCTTACAATTACTTCCAATGTTGTGTAATGCTCTAGTAGCTACAAACACTCTTACCCTCATCTAACTTCTCTTCTTTTCGCTTTTGATAAGTTCAATATTACAAGCTTGTCATGTTACCTAGAAACTGCGACGCATCAGGTTCTCCATTCGAGACTAGTTTTGTAACGCAGCACAAAGCTGCGCGCGCAGTCACAGGGAGCACCGACCTTCATTAGTCTTGTGAAGCTTGTGCTATTCTGACCACGTGCATTATCATGTCTGTTGTTCTTTTTGATTTCACCTTGTACTTTTTTGGAGGATGTTACTGTAGAAACAATACAATGTTTCAAAGAGCCCATAATAGAAACTATGCATCCAAAGCTACTGTCAGAGCTGCTACTCTAGAAAGCGTATAAACAAATTCAAATCAGTTGTAACAATGAACATTGTCCCAATGAACATATGTTTATACCTAAAGAGCGAGCCGGTGGTGACAATGGCAATGAACCCCCACCCCAGGACAGGGACAAGCAAGACCTTCTGACCAATCAGATGGAGGATTCAGAAGCCCTGTGCTGTAAAACCCGTAGCTTCCTGTGCAGCACTCAGTTCATAGTGTGTGTGTGTGTGTGTGTGTGTGTGTGTGTGTGTGTGTGTGTTTTAGTACCACACACTGTGTACCATTAGCATCTTTTGACCTCCCACTCCAGGCTATGTGCTGTAAAACCCACAGTAGCTTCCTGTGCAGCACTCAGTTCATAGTGTGTGTGTGTGTGTGTGTGTGTGTGTGTGTGTGTGTGTGTGTTTTAGTACCACACACTGTGTACCATTAGCATCTTTTGACCTCCCACTCCAGGCTATTTAGCTTTTCTCCTTGATTTAGCATTGAATGTAAATACTTGCTGAGGTTTCACCATTTGTTCCTAACAGGCAGCGTGCTTAGTCCAGAATGGATCTGACCTCTGCCCTTAAGGGAACGAGTGTATATTGATTTTTTAAACAGTCTCCGCAAAGCTAAGCGCTTCTTTCTAAGGATTTCTAGGCTGCTCATTTCCTGATAAGGCGCATTTATGCCTTGCGGGTGGGGCGAATGCGTACGAATTCGTGGATTCTGTGTATGTGACAGATTTCAATGTTTTTTCTCAAATTACCAGGTGTTACCTATGACATACTGGCTGGGGGGTGGGGGGGTGGGGGGATTTGTAGCATAAGTCAATTCAAGTAATGTTTGACCGCAATTTTCACTTCCTGATCTCAGAAATATTCAGATAATCCACAGAGATTTTGTTTGATTTAATACAAATATGCCTGTAAGAAAAGAAAAGGTACACGTTAGTTCCATCCTTAATCCTTTATTTTTAACCCTCATCATGTTTTATACAAACGTATCTGTCTTGTGTATGGTTGTTCAAGCAGATGTTTCTGTATTTACCTCAGTTTAGACCAGTGACCTTTAAATAATCATTATGCAGTAGACAAATTTACTTTGACTAAAGAAAATTATAATAAAAATATTTCAAGCACATACGTAATAAAGCATCTCTTGCTGTTTTTAAGTGCAGCTTAACCCGTACACCACCTCCTTTTTTAATGAATCTCAAATATCTCTAGCTTTTGTGATTCTGCATGATTTCGTGTCTTCATAACACGTGTGTGTTTGTAAGTGCCTGTTTGTGTATTTCGTGTGTTTTCAGACTGAGCTGCTGCTGACGGTGGTGGAGGATGAGAGCAACGTTCAGGAGAACAGACAGGAGATGGCCGAGACTCTGCTCAACGCTCTGAGTGACAGACAGCAGCACAGGCAGACCTGGAGAGACAGGTAGGACATGGATACACACAAATGCATGTGTGTGCGCACACACACACTCCCACACATACATTTTTATTAATAATTATTTTTGATTTCATTTACATTGAATGATTGATTTGTCGCTACTGAAATTCTTAGGGCATTGACATTTCTTTTTTTGGATCAAATGAATTCATTTCAAGGTAAATGAATGTGTACATTTGAAATCGTATTTATTTTTATCTGTTTTTTTTTTTTTTCTTTGAATTTGATTTCATTTCACACAAAAGCCTACATACCTGAAGCGCAATGAATTTTTCCCTCCTTCCCATCAGTCACCAGCTTACACCTGAGTAGTAAACAGGTACCGGAAGGACACTCCGGAAGTAGCAGGATTAGCGTTCCTGTTTTCTGCCGAATGTGCACCTTTACTACATTACATATTCTACAACATGGAATAGCAAGAGAACAGTAGCACCTTAGTGCTCTGGTCAGATAAGATGCCACTGCAGGAGGTTTAAAGCGTCCTGCCCACATCCATTTCTTTCTTTTTTTACAACAGGGTGCGACTTTTTTATATGAAAATCAAGCTTTACATTGCGCATCAGCATCATCATCATCATCATCATTATCGTCATCATCATAAATATCATCATCATCAACATCGAGACGTTTATTAGTCATTTTGCCGCAGGATTGCAGTGATGGATTGCAGTGATGGATTGCAGTGATGGAAAATAAAGCAGAACTAGAACCACACACACACACACACACACACACTACATTGCGCATCAGCATCATCATCATCATCATCATTATCGTCATCATCATAAATATCATCATCATCAACATCGAGACGTTTATTAGTCATTTTGCCGCAGGATTGCCCAGCAAAGCCAATCCAAACACTCCTTTCAGATTAGACTTCAAGTGATGGAAAATAAAGCAGAACTAGAACCACACACACACACACACACACACACACACACACACACACCTGCCTTAATATGTGGATTAATCAGGCCAGGTGTTTAAGCCAAGTGAATGTAATAATGGAAATTGTATGAACACACTCACTCACACACAGACACACTTATACACACACTGAAGTAATAAAGATGTCTGCATGCTTTAATGGGGATTGATAAAGACCTGACCGCTCGTGTCTCAAGCATACACTGTCTGTGTGTGTGTGTGTGTGTGTGTGTGTGTGTGTGTGTGTGTGTGTGCAAGAGTGGTGGAGTCCTGAGTGGTCTAAAATTGGAGATAAGTTGTGGAGTGTAAACATCGCCGTTATCTGTGTGTGTGTGTCTTTCTGCACTCTGTGTTATCGGGATGAATGGATACTGTCTGAGTGAGTCTTATCTCTGAGGAAGGAAGTCAGTGGGCTATCAGCACACACGTGTGTGTGTGTGTGTGTGTGTGTGTGTGTGTGTAGGCAGGTATATTTGAGCAAAACTGGTGTTAACTGTAGGCAGCTCATTTGATGGTTGTGAATATTCCTATGTATGAATTTATTAAATCAGTCATTTTTGTGTGTGCGTGCGTGCGAGGGTGTGTGTCTGTGCCCACGTGTGTTGTGCTGTTGCACATTCTTTGTGCGTCGAAAGTTGGATTCCAGGTCCGTCTATTTGTCAAGGCAGTGTCTACATAGATGAATGAGCATGCACGCACACACACACACACACACACACACACACACACACACACACACACACACATTTATTTCAGCAGTTGGAGAGATTAGATAGGACTGTCCTCTCTCCCTCACGCTCATGTGTTCTAATATGTTTGAACTCACTCCTTCTCTCCCTATCACTTCCTGCGCCCCGACCTCCCCTCTCGGCCATGATAATGGTAGCTCCCACATTAGGCCCAGCTCTGTAAAGTACCTGTCAACGGCCAACATTTAAAGGAAAAGAAGCACATGGCCCTGCTCGACGTTAAACACACTCTGATAAGATGGAACTGATGTTTTCGCCGACAGGAGGGGTGACACCAACATGCTTTTAGCAGCTTGTATGAAAAAAACTTTTTTTTTTTCCTTCTCAAATATCACTCACGATTTGTCTTGGAAATTTCAAATGGTGCCTGGATCGCTTTTGCACATGGGGATGTTTAAAAATGCAGATCATTAGCAGTGGATTGATAGTGTTCTTTAACCACATCTACCCAGAAAATAGCTATAATTCTCATTTCATCTGGCGCCATATTGCAATAAGTTTGCATGGTTAGTTTTTTTAATGTATTCCCAATTAACAATTCTTTTAATGAACATTAACGCCTTGCTTTGTATGACAAAGAAAACCTAATTCAGGAAAGTGTACTTAACATCAAGGTCATGCATATGATGCCAAATCAACATGGCTGATTTACAGCATGAAAGGTATACAAACTAGCACTTCTTTACGTTGATAAGTAGTTGGTTTTATGTACAAGTATTTACTTTGAACCAATCAGCATACAGGCATATTCACTTGTTAAATATTTAGCCATTTTGAGGAGGTAAATATACATCACTCATTATAGTTAGCTTGCTAAACGCTTGCTAACACAAAACAAACTTAAAGCATCTTTTTTTTATCTTTGTTTTGTGACATTTTACACACCGAGGTCGGACAATTTAATCGGCAAATACAAAAAGTTGTGTTTTCTACCAGAGTTGCCAGATTGTGTTTAACAAGTCCCCAATATGTAATTTAGCTATGAAGTTTGTAGTTGAATAAAATGTAATTTTTTCCAGGATGTACTTCCACCTTGCATCCATGTTATCAGAATGCAGTGCTTACTGAAGAAGAACAAATGCGCAATTGCCAGGTTTTAGCTTGTAGAAGTAGCTCTGCTTGAAACGCATTTTAAAAACAAAACCCCTGAATTTAAACTTCTATTTAAAATTTTACAGAGATGCTTTGGATGAACAATGCGAATGATGGCTTGTTAATCAGGAAGGTGTTAAAACTCCAATCTGGCACCCCTGGTTGCTACATGACACTCCATCTTAACATAAAGTCTCACTAATGCTTTGAGGAAAACATGGTGTAAAAATCAAAATGAGTTCTACAAGGGAATTGTTTAAAGTTTCTTCGAACCTTGTGGCTGTTCTCCGCTCAACTCCTCACTCCATCCTCAATCATTAATTCTCCATCCTACGACCTTTATTAAACCTCTTGCTTGCTGATTCATGCTGCTTATTTGCCCACTGAAAGCAGTAATTGTTTTCGGAGTTTAGTATGCATAGGATTCAGTGCGTTTGATTATGACCTCTTTTGTGCCGCCGTGTAATAGCGTTAAAGTTTGCCGCTTTAAAGGCGGGATGATGGATTGCAGGTGGAGGATTCATAAACACAAGCACAGCTGATTGATTAAGCCTTTCTGAGTTTCTCAGAGAGAAGCAGTTGCTCTTGAAACAGCACTGTGAGTGGTGTGGAGTGCAGGCCATGAGTGTGTGTGTGAGAGAGAGAGAGAGAGAGAGAGAGAGAGAGAGAGAGAGAGAGAGAGAATAATAAATGTGACCATTGGCGACTTTGTGTTGGTTTAAAAGTACTTGGGTTGAAAGATGACTTCACTTTTAACACCCTTGTGACCCATCTATTGCCATAAGCGTACGCACTAAAGTTGTCCTCTGTGCTCCATTGCACTTTTTTTTTGCAAAAAAACCCCCTAAAAACCACACACACACCTGTACATTTTCTTTTCCTCAACTCTCTGACACTCTGTTTATTCATTATCCTCAGGTTGCCATTACAGGTCATAGATTTCCTGATTGATTGCAATTCTAACTTTTAGTTTGTATTCGCACAGAAAAGAAACCTTTTTACTGCACTGTATATCTATGAAGGTATGCAGTATGTTTCATAGTGGTGGCTGGAGAAAATCCCATCGGACTCTATATGGCCAAAGTTTGTGAACACCAGGCCATTAGATCTATATGTGACCATATATTTGTATAAAATGTGTTTGCATTGTGTAGCATTACAGTGTCTTAAACCCTTACCAGAGTGTGGCTAGCGTAATTAGCGTTTTATGTCCATCTTTAAGAATTTCTCTTAATAGGAGAAAATCCTGATAATTCCACATCCCCACATATTGAGGGAGGGAATGAATTACAGGATGGAAGGAATGAAGGCATTTGTTAAAGTCTGCTGAAATAAGTAGAACAGTTAAGTAGATCATATCTTAAAATGATATTAAATGTAAATCTCTCACACACACACACACACACACACACACACACACACACACACACACACATACATACACATCTGCATTAGTTAAATTGAGTGTCAAAAATGAATCAATTTAATTTGTGCCAATTCGAATAATTACTCAATTTATTTAATATAAAAAAGTTTATTGGATTAATTGGATTTATTTTATTTCATTTGGATAAAATAATGTCAAATATTATTTTATATATCATTTAACCAAGTAGGCATTTTATTTTAAATAGTTACAAAAATTTAAACTGTTGTTGTTCAGAAATGGTAATAATAATATATATATATATATATGGCAGTGGGCGTGTGGACGAGTGCAGGTTTGCGAGTGGAGGGTGAAGCCGGACAAAACAAGTGGTAAGGAGCATACCTGTAGCTGATTAGACTAATTAGTGTGCTCTAAATCAGTGTCTGGTGATGCCAATTAAAAGGAAAGAAACACCAAAAACACCAAAATAACATGGCGGAGGATGCGTTTATCCGGGCACCACCTCAACTTATCGTTCCTCATATCATTCCACAATAATGTAATATTATGAATGAATATCCAGTGTTCCCCAGATGAGTCCGGTTCTTCTCAAGGTTTCTTTTTTGATATCATCTCGGAGAGTTTTAAATTCAGAATCTATTTATATCTGTAGAGTCGTCTTTGTGACGATGTCCATTGTTAAAAGTTCTATACAAATAAAATGCAGTTAAATTTTCAGTTCTCAGTTTTCAGTGAAATACTCAAACCAGCCTGTTTGGCACTTGTTATGATCAGATGAACATCTAAATCACTATGTGCAATTTTATATAATTGCACTAATGATTTTATTGTCTATGTAAATCGTTATTCATTATCTTTCTATACATACAAAAATATAAAACTATAGAATCATCAGAAAGGACAGAAAGAAAAAAAAAGGACAGATTGGAATTTACATGGGAGCACACCAGGAGATGAATATGATAATCCATGGGCAGTGTGTCCCACACCTCTTAAACCTGCACACACACACACACACACACACACACACACACACACACTATGCTGTGGAGAAGTTGTGACCATAACATTCAGTATCATCACACGTTCATCCTGCAATGTCTCTGCATAGCTTGACCTTTGTGTGACCTTTGCGGTTTAGGGTACCTCGGCATGGCCGGGCTCATCTCGGTGTGCCTGCGTGCGTGTGTGTGTGTGTGTGTGTGTGTGTGTGCGGGTGGGTGGGGTCTCGAGCCAGTGCTCTGAACAGCTGTGCTGTTTGTAGGGACGGCGCTAACTGCTGTAGACTTTGTAAGGTCATTAGATGATAATAGAAATGATTACTGAATTACATGGGGGCTTTAGGAGAGGGGGGGTGCCAGCGGATTTGATAAATGGCCTGTGAAGGTGCCCATCTGGCCTATCCTCTTTTTCCTCCCTCTCTCTTTCTGTCTGTCTCTCTCGCTCTCTTTTGCTCTTTTTTTTTCCATCGGTTCTCACATACTTCCATCCTTCTGCACATTCTGTGGAAGTGCAAAACAAAAGAAGTTGTGAACGATTAACCTCGAAAGCAAAGAGAGAAGAGGTGTGTGTGTGTGTGTGTGTGTGTGTGTGTGCACTCTTTTGTTAATGCAGCAGTGCTTGACTCGTTGCCCTCCATGTCTCAATGGAGCCGCAGGAGAGTGGGTACCCATTGACCTTCGACCTGGGAAGCAGTTGGTGAGCCAACACAGCGTAAATCAAGTGCTGCAGAGGTTACCCCACACACACACACACACACACACACACACACACACACACACACACACACACACACACACACTGAAAACACCTTGTCAGATTCCAGGAAGGAACAGGTTTTGCACTTTTGTCCGCACCTCGTTTGACACAAGTCTCTACATATTAATAATGTGTTGAATTTAGAAACTGCCTTTCTATAGCACAAGGTCAGATCATGGAGGTAATGCAAATATCCCCATCCGCTAACATGGTCCTGATGATGCAGAGCAAATACATGTGCAAAAGTTTGCACACCCTCAAGACAAAATTAGGAAGGCAAATAAAGGTCACTTATTTCAATAAGACATTTGTTTAGTCTCACATATTTGTTCTTCCATTATTCTCTTGCTATTACAGCCAACACGCAGTAAAACATTCCCTGGACATCCTGCGTACTAATTATTTTACACACCTGTTCAAATAGTATTATTTAAATATATCTAATAATAATTTGCCTGTTTTTTGAAGAATTTCTTGAGAATTTAGTCCAGAACTAAACATTGAATCCACTCCGCAAATAAATCCATAAGTTAGCTTTAGAATAAAAAACTATTCAAATAGTTTGCAAGTAAAACACGCTTGCAGTAAATGTACTGTCTACAAATAATCATAACGATCACAGATTTTGTTAAATGAATAGATAAATCTTATGAAATATCTAAAAAACATGTTATTTATGTAGACATTTCTGATAAAACATTAGAATTAAAGTTGTGATAAATAAAATTGTCTAAGCAAATACCCACTAGAGTAATACAGGCAACTTTGATAGCATTCAGTGATTTATGCCACTATAAGAAAAGGAAACAGTCCGTTTTCATTTTCGGTACAGGGCTTTCAGATCGGTACACATACCCAATGCAATGCATGTGGCGGAAGTGGGTTTAGTCACCGCGTCGCACTTTCAGCGCAATTATTTTATTATTACTAAACTCAAAAACATACACAATAATGCCAGGGGTGTTAAATTAAAGTTAGAGCAGTGTCACTGTTTTTCCTCACTCTTTACTGGAAATAAAATGTGTTTTGCACATGCATGAAAACACTAAAGAATCCACTTAGCCACTTCCTGGTTACCCGCTAACGCTAACGCTGTGAATTGTTTAGTATATGTAATATAATAAAAAAAATTGTGTGTGTGTGTGTGTGTATATATATATATATATATATTAATGCCAGGGGTGTTAAATTAAAGTTAGAGCAGTGTCACTGTTTTTCCTCACTCTTTACTGGAAATAAAATGTGTTTTGCACATGCATGAAAACACTAAAGAATCCACTTAGCCACTTCCTGGTTACCCGCTAACGCTAACGCTGTGAATTGTTTAGTATATGTAATATAATAAAAAAAATTGTGTGTGTGTGTGTGTGTATATATATATATATATATAT
>MU551534.1:2903073-2922803 GCA_024362625.1 Silurus asotus
ATATATATATATATAAAATATTTATTGATATATTTATATTAATTACTGTTAATAGTTTAAAATATTAATCAACTAAACTTCGGTATGTATTTTGCTATTATATTTAAATTTTTGCAGTATCAGTCTACACAAGCAATTTTTTTCTATGATAGATTTTCTTTATTATTTATAATAGCAAACAAATGTAGTATAAATATATTATGTGTTATATACAGTATATTTATTATTATTCTTTTTTTTTTTTACATAATTCTGCATCAACAAACAAAAAAAAATTGGATTTTAGGTTGTAATTACTTCTAAATTTGTATTTTTATATACAGATGCATCAAATTGCTCCTTTTGCAGCATCAAAAGTAATGGCTTTCAATACATTGTGTTCATTTTTTGTTGTCATTGTAGTTCAAGCAGAAAAGTACAAGGTTTGTAACATGTACACACACACACACACACACACACACACACACACACACACACACACACACACACACACACAGCAAACAGACACACACACCCTGAGAGGGCTGAACTGTGTGGGGTTGTTGGGTGGGCTGTGTGTTTTACTTGGCAGCGACTACACTGAGTTTGTTGTGTGTAACTGACTCATGATACCTCAAGGCACCGAGCTTACAGGCAAACACCTGCGTCTGCCATTTGGTGAGATTGGAGTGCCTACACACACACACACACACACACACACACACACACACACACCCATGCACACACCCATTGTCTTTTTTGCTACCCGCTATGGCATGTATAATTGAAACAAATCTAGAAAGCTCAACGTGTCTGTGTGTGCTTGTGTGCATGCTGCCATACGCTACCTTTCATCATTGTAAAGACTATAATTAGCATGAAAGTGATGCTTACATTTAAAACGCTGTAGGAAAACTTGTCTGTTGTTATCGAAACAAACAGCAGTCCCATTCCGACTCTGTCCACGTGAACCTCTGAGCTAGGCGTGATTCTAATACAATGAACCTACGGTTTAATTTTTGTCAAAACTCCTGCACAACATGATCTTCAGCTGCCAGTCTACCTACGCCCTGTCTCTCTCACGCTCATTTCACTAGCTTGGATAGACCCGGAGTCGGTTTAGCTTGTTATAATGGATGCGAAGTGTCCAATTTGTCTATACATGTGTGTCTGCTCCCTCAGACTAACTAGCACATGCAAACCACACATACTCTATACACGCTCTCTCCCGCCATGGCGGACTGCTCTAACCCGACGTGGCGTGCTCTGTAATGACAGGATGCATCAAGCCCTTTCCCCAGTTTCGTGTTTCCCGTCTATTTTGTGGCGAAATTAAATGGTGTAGGATGTGATTCAGCACATTGCCTTACCCCGTGTAAAACCCCCCCCCGACTCCGGCTGTGTCCGAATCGCCATCCAAAGGAATTAAAATAAAAATCCCTTCCAATTTAATTGCTCGTGAGACTTAATGAAAACAGTTATTTCATAATTACGCATCACGCAATACGATTTTGGCCCGTTAGCAATTTAGAGAGCCACAAGGTTTTAGGGTCCCAGAATGCCAGGACAAACTGCCAGGAAGCTTTAATATGGAAACATAGATGGTGAAAGCTCTAACCAAGCGACAGACTCGCATGCCACTCTCGGGGGAAAAAAAAGAAAAATTCCCGTAAGAGGCGAACCCAAAAGCACGGGCCACATGTGCAGCGGCAAAGAGAGGATGTGTGAACAAGGATTTGCGGTGTCAGGGTTTCTGGTTCTCGCACGAATCCTTTTTTCGCGTTCTCAGGTCTGAGACAAAAGTAAAAATTTTACTGATTGGGTTTCAGGATCGATGTTTAGTTCAGATCTCTCTTTGGACTGGTTTTGTCTTATGGACTGCAGTCATTTCTAAAGACTTTAGAGGAATATTAATTAACTTAATGTGTTGCAGAGTTTTATGATTAACGCTCTCACTGGGTTGTTTCACATTGATATTATGGCCTCAAATGGCACATTTCTGATTGTAAGCTATTCATCTTTGGATTTTTTTTCCTCCTGATTGTAGATGAAGTTGTTCCACTTCATGTAGATGTAAACATCAATCATAACCTGCTTTATGCATATGACAAATATGAGGAATGTTACAAAAGGAAAAAAGATTTGCCGCACTGAAGGTTTGGAAGCCCTTCGTAATTCTTAACAGAAAAGTCTGAAACGACTTGGACTCCAATTAAAGCTGAGCAGCCAACCTCAGGACCTCAGGAAACCCCAGACTCTTGTTCTTCATCTTTATCACACCTTAAACGGGTGCTTATGATAATAATTAGGACCAAAAATGCAGTGGTGGACAATGTACACAAACCATTCGCTTGAGTCAAAGTAAAGCTACACTCTGTAAATTAAAAGTGTCCCTTTAAATGTTCACTTGAGTAGGTATATACAAAGGTATTTGCCTTCAAATGTATTTAAGTATACAAAATCCAATGATTTATTACAGCTATAATGATTCTTATTATCATTTCTGTCACAAGATTCTTTGTTTGATCAACTCAGTTATGTGAAAAGAGTAATGTTAATCTTATCACACCAGTCTATTAATAGAATTATATTAATCAGTCATATTAACCTTCTTTTTAACGACTTAAAAAAATAATCGTTTGGTGTTGTGGCACATTAAAGTCAGGAGTTTCTTCTATGATTGCTTCCTCTCTAAATGTTCTGCTTGATATTGAAACTATGCTGAACACTAGGTTTGGGATAAGCAGACACCACAAAGCGCCAATCAAAAGTTCAAAACAGAGCGTGCGCACGAATCCGACTGATTTCGCAAAAAGAGTAAAAAGTACCAGATTTGACTTTGAAATGTAGAGAAGTTCAAGTAAAAAAGATTTCCCCAAATAAAAATACTTAAAAAGGTACAGTTACGAATTACATCTACTTTGTTACTGTCCACTGCAAAAATGTGCTTGAGGACTGGACAAATATTGATGTTTTTTTTTTTTTTCTCGTTGTTTGTCCAACACATTTTAAACGTGCGCATGCTGAATATATTTTGCCTGCAGCCTTTGTTTCTATGTGAACACGGCGCTTTTAGGTAGAAGGAGCAGGCCGGGGGAGAGAGCATGGGCCTCGAGTTAATAATAGCCCCGGGCAGGATGTGTGTTTGGTGGGCAGACTGTTCTAGACATGAGCCTATGGGGATCGGGATGACGAAGGGACTCTCTCTCAGCTATTTCTTGAAGCAGCTGGCGCTTTCTGACCACACCCACGGTCCAGGGTTTCCCTTCTGCGCCTTTATAAAAGACCACAAAGTCCCTCTTTTTTAAGTGCACGCACTCTTTCTCTGGCTTTGTGCTTAGTCATTAACCCTTTTGTTCTTGTCCATGCTGAGGAATTTGCTAGTGAAGAGACAGGTTTGTGGATATGTGTGTGAGTTTGTGTATGTGGGTTGGGGGGGGTTTCCATCTGTGTGTGTGTGTGTGTGTGTGTGTCTGTATAATTAGTTTCTCGTACCCTTGACTGTACTGAAATGACGCGTGCGGTAATGATAGTGTTCGCTTTCGCTAATCTGCCACCACACACACACACACACACATACACACATATACACACACAAGCGTGCACCCTTCCCTCACGGCTGCACACTGTTAATTATATGTAACGCAGGCCTTCATGGCGAGCATATTGTGTGTGGCAGGCCGGCGGCGGGGTTATGAATGATCCTGAAGACGAGGACAGGAGTGCGAGGAGATAGTTATGAAAATTTCATCTGTCTGGCGTGGCGGCTGCAGCTGCTGCTGTCACGAGGAGAAATTACAGCAGGTCAAAGCAGTGAGAGGGAAAGAGGAGCATTGGGATGGCCCTGTCAGTACTTTCTCTCTCTCACACACACACACACACACACACACACACACACGAAACTCAGACCTGTCTAAGTTTATTATCAAACTTCGACTAGCAGACATCGATAGGTAGAGCAGACCTCCAGACCTCACCTCTCACCATCATCCGGAGCAGTTAAACACATCGTACATTAGGTGTGTGTCTATAAATATTCACTTGAAAAAAAAAAATTATCCCTCGGTTGTGTAAGAATTCCTGTAATAATTGCTATGCCGTGACACACACATGAAAACAAATTACTTCCTAAACCTTCCCTGTTGTTCATTTTTCTCCAGATTTCTGTCTTTCCTAATAACCGTTCACTCCAGCTGCCTCGCCGTATATCGAGAACCCCTTGTGCTCTTCTTGGCTTCCAGAGATTTCTGTTAGAGCGGCATGTGTTAATTACAGTCCACAAAACTCCGCACTCAGAGACAAGGCAAACCCGGCGACAGACGTAGTGTGCAGCGATGTGTACAGCGTTCGCTTTTCCTGCTACAAAGCCGCTCTCGTTGGGGAAAAAAATAGGTCATCAATCCGCTGGCGCTAAATGTCTTTGCTAGGTAATGAGCGTCTTATCAGGCTTGGATTAGCCACAGTTTCTTTTTTCTTCCTGGAGTGAGTAAAGCAGCTGCTGTAGTTTTTTTTTTTAACTGCCTTGTGAATTGTGTGTGAATGGTGCAGTAAAAAGAGGTGAAGGTAATGTTCCAAAATTATATATAACAATATTTAAAAAAAACAAACACACACACACACACACACACACACACACACTATATTTCTTACACTATATATGTATGTGTATGTATCTTTGTGTGTGTGTGTATATGTCTGTGTGTATGTATGTATGTATGTATGTATGTATGTATGTATGTATGTATGTATGTTTGTATGTATGTATACATATATATGTATATATATATATATATATATATATATACACACATTATATTTCATAGACAGAGTTCTATAGTAGCCCACTCAAGATCTTCCACTCCAACCCATATGAACCATATCTTCACACAGCTGGGTTTGTGCACAGGGGCATTGTCATAACAGTTACTGTCACGTTCGCACGAGTTTTAAAAATCATTGCTAAATCACTAATGTACTCTCTTCCCTCTGCTCATCTTTTCTCGTTTATTCTCCCTCCATTCTAACATTTAGATCCACACTGAATTGCCAAGGGGAGGAGATGAATTCCCTTCTTTCTTCTGTGTCTGTATTCCTTTCACCTTTTATATGTATACAGTATCTCACAAAAGTGAGTACACCCCTCACATTTCAGCAACCATTTTAGTATAATCTTCTCAAGGGACAATACTATAGAAATGAAACTTGTATATATTTTAGCGTAGTCAATATGCAGCTTATTTAACTGTACAGATTTACTGTCCTCTGGAAAATAACTGAACATACAGCCATTATTGTCTAAAAATTTGAAATCAAAAGTAAGTACACCATGTGATATGGCGTGTAACCGTGCATGATGTACTATCCATCATGTTTATGTTTTTGTCTGCTTGACAGGACCATACAAATTTGTGTATCTAATATTAGAGGAGTTGAAATGTGGTGCTTTAAGTACAGTTCTCTCATACTGAACCCTGGATGTTCAACATGGCACCTCACGGCAAAGACTCTCCGACAATTTGAGAATTAGAATGTTAAATAATAAAGCAATGTATCAAGACACTTAAAAAAATTACTTTTAGCTCAAAAGGCTGAAAGATCTGCTAATTGTCTTAGCCAGCATGCACAATGTGTACACTAGCCGTCTGACCACCTTAAGACTGTCCTCAGCCACGCCAGCTGATGAAGGTCCTGCTGCAGAAAACGTTTACTATTTTAACACATTTTGTAGCATCTGTCTGAAAGACAGGATTTTCTGCTTTTCGCACAATTTCTCTGCGCCTCTCTTGCGTTTCTTCTTCGTCTCTCTCTCTGACTATTTTGACAGATACACACTCTCGCTGCATGCTCACACAAAGCCCAAAAGAGGAGTTCTTTTAAAATATGATTGGGTCAGCCCAATGTCAATTAAAAAAAGAACCAATGTCTCATGGGCCAGTCTGTCTGGAAAAAAACAACCCACCGCCGACTTTTTTGACAAATATATTACACCGCTGCAAAGATCCCAGCGCCATCAACTAATTAAGCAGAACAAAAGGCTGATAAGTGTTTTATGGGCCAATCTAGGGTTAGAGATGTATCGGCTCAAAATGTATGTCGGCCCAGCGGGAAAATGGCTGGTCTGCCAGATGGCCAGTCCGCCCTTGGTTGCCAGGGTCATTCCACTCCAAACAGGTCTCGCAAGGGTTGATCAAAGTTGAGTCTTTGTGCTGTACAGTAGGTGCAGAAGCTGGCTTTAAAACACTGGTACATGAGTGCTGGCACCATTGCTTTAGAGGTTGCAGAAGCCGAAGGTCCACCTCACACTTCAGTAAGTTGGTTTGCATGGCAGTCTTCCAGAATGAAACCTCTTTTAATGCTTACTCACAAAAAAAAAAATATTTGCTGAAAACAAAATGTCCAATAGCATTAATTACTGGAACCATATCCTGTGGTCTGATGAGAGTTAAATAACCTTGTTTGGCTCAGATGTTGTCCAGCATGTGTGGTGACGCCCTGGTGAGGAGTAACAAAAAAATTGTCCCTTGCTTCCAGTCAAGCATGGTGGTGGTAACATCATGGTCTGGGGCTGCATGAGTCCTGAGGGTATTGTGAAGCTGCGGTTTATTGGGGAAAACATGGATTCCAACATGTACTGTGAGATGCTGTGTATGTATATACTCTGCCTGTACAAAAAAAATGTTACCACCTGGATTTACTAAGCAAATAGGTAAGAGCCTCCTATTGAATAACTATTGCATGGTTGATTATGTTTCAGCTGGCATCATGTTATTTAACCCAAACTGATGCAGTGTGTAGCTTCTCATTTCTTGAACAAACATGTCGGAAGACACATCCTGTGTCCGTGGACAAGATATTATTCTGTTTCAGAAGCGTTCAATTATTGGCGTGCATCAAGCAAAAAAAAAACATCTGAGGAGATTGTTGAACCTACTAAAATTGGGTTAACTGTCTAACACCTTATTAAAAATGTAAAAGGATAGCGAGATAGAAATGTGGTCGGAAAAAAATCTTGAATGATCGTGATCGGCTTCAACTTAAACGTTCTCTGTAATCAAACGGTAAAAAACAACAACAGTAGAACTCACCGCTAGGTTTAATATTAAAAGTAAGAGCATTTCCACACGCACAATGCGAAGGCAACTCAAGGGATTGGGACTAAACAGCTGTGTAGCCTCAAGAAAACTACTTATCAGTGAGGCTTATCGGGAAAAATACTTTAATCTTGGCGAGGGAGTATAAAGATTGGACTCTGGAGCAATGGAAGGTCATGTGGTCTGATGAGTCCAGATTTACCCTGTTCCAGATTCATGGGCGCATCAGGGTAAGAAGAGAGTGGATGAACTGATGCACCCATCATGCCAAGTGCCTACCATACAAGCCTGGGGGGCAGTGCTATGATCTGGGGTTGCTGCAGTTGGTCAGGTCTCGGTTTAGCCCAAAGAATGAGGTCAGCTGACTACATGAATAAACTGAATAACCAGGTTATTGTATCAATGGATTTTGTGTTCCCTGATGGAACAGCCATATTCCAAGATGGCAATGCCGGGATTCATCGGGCTCAAATTGTGAAAGAGTGGTTCAGAAAACATGAGGCATCATTTCCACACATGGATTGTCCACCACAGAATCCAGACCTTAACCCCATTAAGAATCTTTGGGATGTGCTGGAGGATACTTTGCGCAGTGGTCCGACTATCCCATCATCAATACAAGATCTTGGTGAAAAATTACTTGCACTCTGGATGGGAATAAATGTTGTGACATTGCAGAAGCTTATCGAAATGATGCCACGGCGAATGCGTGTCGTAATCAAAGCTGAAGGCGGTCATTAGCGTGTGTGATCTTGCAGATATATATATATTTATGCCCTCTCCCCCTATTTCTCCCTTTCTGACACACACACACACACACACACACACACACACACACACACACACACGCACGCATGCAGGCTCTTTCTTTTTTAGTATCATGAAATCACAATGTGATATATTCAGCCCGAGGTGGAACTATCCACTATGCCGTTTGACATGGAGGAGCTGTATTCCTGCTGCACACTGCTATCTAAATAGCCTTTCAAGCTCCAGCAGCCATCACCCCCACACACACACTTCCTTATCCCACATTTATGAGACTCTAAACTACACTAGTGGGTCCACTAAAGACATCTGACGAATAAAGCCATCAAGCCGCTCGGCGCATTAGAGAATCTCGCCTTTTGTTATTGATACTTTATGGGGACTTTTTTTATTTATTAAAGTTCTTTTCCTCGAAAGTGAAACAAATTAATCTAATTTGCACTTGATGGCAGGAATGGGAAAATAAAATGCTGAAGATAATATGATGCGGAAAGAAACGAGACATGAGCCACTCGCTCAGGGTTACTGTGTGTGTGTGTGTGTGTGTGTGTGTGTGTGTGTGTGTGCGTGCACCACACGGCCGTGTGACTTGCTGAGCGTAGGTTCACTTTGCTGCCGTAGCGAAGCTGTCACACTTTCAGCTTTTCTAATGGCAGCTGATTAGGAGAAACACACATGCCGAGCTTATTAACCACCGGGCTGACAGCAGCATTTTGCTACACTGGAAAACTGGCATTAGTGCTTATTATTAGAGAGAGAGAGAGAGAGAGAGAGAGAGAGAGGTGAAGAATTTACACCAAATACCTGCGACATTTCTGGCTTACCTTTTCCCAGTACTGTTCAGACTTTGTGTCATTCACACTTGCAGCACTTACACAGATGTCTATTTCCTAGGATTTACAAATTCCTATCCGGAAATATAACAAAATACAATAAGTGGTGTGAAATGATGTTTGTTCAACGAGAGGTCAAGTTTAAATTTTGCTTTGTCTTGCTGAAATTATTCCAAATTAACTTTCAAACAAATAAAATTTCAGGAGCCATATTGGAAACAAATTGTAAAACCGCAAAAGAGTTAACTAATTTATATATTTATTTATATATTTAATCTCACTAAAGCCTTTTTTTTTCCCTGTTCAGTCCTGTATCCCAGGAACACCGGAAGGGAGTCGGGAATACACTCTGGAAGGGATGTCAGTTCATTTTTGGACATAACACATCCGTTTTTTTTTATAGTGAAATGAAATAAAGAATTTGATCAAATTTGTGA
This sequence comes from Silurus asotus, assembly GCA_024362625.1. NCBI lineage: Eukaryota > Metazoa > Chordata > Actinopteri > Siluriformes > Siluridae > Silurus > Silurus asotus. Next base: position 2,912,182 of record MU551534.1, read on the forward strand.
ATTTTTCTAGAACTTTGAATCTAATTTGACATTTTTTGTGCATCAAACTTGAAATTTTGATCTAAACTGAAATTTGAATTCAAATGTAGCTTGGAAACTTTGTGATACAGATTGGACTTGGCTTTGCGTAGCACCAATGTAGATACGGATCGGTAATATTTTTATTCATTTTTAATAATTTTATAGTACTTGTTTTTTTATAGTACCCCTCAAAATCCCCCTTCCATCAGACGTTCCATAGGATGTCGCACGTGTCAAATAAATACTCATGTCATTGCTTAGAAATGCTAGCTCTCCATTCCACCCCTTCTAAACCCCTTCCTGATTCATTTATCAGAAATGTTCCCCTATATAAGTAAAATCGGTTTGAGAAACGCAGTTTTTTGTTTGCTTCGGTTATAAAATTGGACGCATGTTTAAACATTTCATTTGAAAGTATGACAAAAAAAAACAAACGTGACAAAAGATAGTGAAGGTATGAACACGTGTTGACGAACGTGCTTGAATTCTTGTGTTATTGGTGTTGAGTAACAATGACCAAGGAGCAACGCTAGTCATGTTCAGTTGCGTTCCTTTCCTATAATTACAAGAAAAGCATGGCGTGCCTGAGGCACATCGATATGACACGCATGTCCAGGTTTGACTGACTGAACCCGAAAACTATGCTTCTGCTCTAATCGTGTGGCGCTGACTCTCCGTAAGAATGTGTTTTTTTTTCCCTCTCCTGAGATCGTGATGCTCGTATTCTCGCCGCTCGGTTTTTAATTGACTCACCTGCAAAGCAGTAATTCATACTGCGCTTGTCACATAAGTGCTGTGGATTGTTTATTGGCGAGGCGTCAGGTTTTCACATGTTACCTCGCCTACAGACATGGCTCCGGATGAAATATCTGTTGCTAGTGTTTTTTGGGCAGACAATACTAAAGTCAGTCAACATGCTTTAATTGAGCTATCAGCACTCACTTTCCCACAGCATGTGTGGGCCTTCACATGCAAATACATGAAAGCAAGAAATGCGAGCTTGAAATCATATACACGTGTTTACTGTACCCTGATGAGCGCAGAGTTCAGTAGAATTGGGAAAGCCTTAGGCAGGCTGGGAATGCGCACACACACACACACACACACACACACACACACACACACACACACACACACACAGACGTACAGTACGGGCCATGGTAGTGCTCCAGTGCCAAACCAGGAAGATGTTTGCTACCTAGAATGTCATTGATTTAAAGTAACATCTACAGCTGCTACAGCTTGGCTACGTCTACATGTGTTGTGATTGTGGTGCCATCCAGGTTCTCTGATTTTCTGGTTTCCCTATTTAATACTCATACTGTCTATATTGTCTCACATTGTCTGTTTTGTCTTGTCTTGTCTGTTTTGTCTTCTATAGTCCAAGCTAAATGTATAGTGTTATTTATGACTGTACTAACAGCTGGAATCAAATTCCTTGTGTGTGTCAACACACTTTGTCAATAAACCTGATTCTGATTTCTTGTTCTTCCCCAAAATATACACACTTTCCATTTGGAAGACCTGCACACCTCATCATTCAATCGGTTATCCCATTAATTCAGTTCAATTCAATTCCTGTAGCAATTTTCACATTGGACATTGTCTAAAATCAGCTTTAGAAAATGTACGATTTATAGAACAAAGTTCACTTATATTTAAAATGATGTGTATTTATCCCAGATGAGAAGCCGAGGGCGACTGCGGCAAGGAATCACTCCCCCTAGATGATATGAGGACGAAACCTTGAGAGGAGCCAGACTCAAAAGTCAGAACTCAGAACCCATCCTCATCTGGGTGACACCAGAGTGATTATTACAAAACATTACACACTCCAAAAAGTGAGAAATATCATGAGCACTGGAGTGTGTGATAATCAGTAATGTCTTGTAGAACCCATGTGCTCCTGAGCAACTTATAAATTAGCTCAACATCTGAGATCATTATAGACTCATCTCCAACGCCTTCATGCCAGAGCCTTTAAATGTTAAATGATGGAGAAAGAGCATATGGAGAGTTTTTTTTATTTTTTAGAGAATCGATTAAGAGATTGATTTGTTTATCCTCGAAGTCCAATGTCCGAAATTTTCATGAAGTGGGATCCAACTGGAGCTGGCGCAACCTCCGGATGCCTCGGGATGTGTAGAGAAAGAGAAGCGGTAGAGAGGAATTGGCGTCGCTGCTGTCCATAAAATAAACAAGCACAAGATGATGTGCGTTTGAACAGATCTACTGGAGCACGAGGTTCTGATTACAAGTTTATGATATCCAGGTAATGATACCCATCAGTCATGATCACATCTTAGAATGAAAATACAGTGTGATCTCAAAGATATTGTTCTGACACCTGACTCAAATAACCACTGTTTGCATCTGTCGTGAGCAGAAAGGAATCTCTGAACTCACAACACAAAATAAAATAAAAAATTGAGGTGGAAAAGCGACAAGAGTAGAAGACCACATCAGGTTTCACTCATGACGCTAAATATCTTCGTGTTAAATTCATTTTTGGACATAACACAATTGTTTACTTTTAGGAGTACAAGATTTGGAAAGAAAAAAACTGGAGGAAACCCTACAGCGAAATAAAGAGCTTTTGGAACATTTTGGACTGTTAGTGAAATGAAATAATGAATTTGATCAAATTGGTGCATTTTTCGAATTAAAGCAAAATCTAATCTAATCTAGAAGTCCAACTTGAATTTTTGATCTTAACTGAAATTCGAATTCAAATGTAGCTTGGAAACAGATTAGACTTGGATTTGCTTAGCACCAATGTATATACAGATCAGTAACAGTTTTATTCATTTTTTATTTAATTTTTTTTATAGTACCCCTCGAAATCCCCCCATCAGACGTTTCATACGATGTCACGTGTCAAATAAATATGCAGTTCACGCGACCTGCGTACTACAGTTGCTGCATTCGCCATCTTGCGCTGCTAATCATTAACTCGTAGAATAGTTCGCACTCGTACCCGAATCCCTATTATTCATTTAGTCCGTTTTTTTGTCCTCAGATGCAGTCAATGTTCTTGAAATCCATTACTGCGTACCAGCATTACCTTCAGCCCGTGACACCATTATCATATGTCCTCTAATGCTAAATGTAGTTTGCAGGTGAGGCGATCATGGCGTCTCATCAGCCTGGAGTCGAGTGGAGTGTGTATCCAGAGTGCGCAGGGTTAAAGTGTGCACTGTGGGACTGTGATAGCTCTAATTGGAGACCAGCAGCATATGATAATAGCAGCATAACATTGCCTCATTACCAGCTCCTGCAGCTTGATTAAAACATTTGGGTTTTTTCGAGAATGGTTAAAGCCCGAGGCTGTGTGTGTGTGTGTGTGTGTGTGTGTGTGTGTGTCTGTGTCAGCTCCTTCGAACAGCTCATTACCGGATGACTCCAGCACCTCACTCGCCTCTCACTTTAATCAGCACAGAACCATTTTAACACGTATTTTTCCTCGAGCTGTTGTACCTGGACAGAGGCATTTTCTCCTTTACTAGAGCTCAATTATCTTCTGAAACAGCTGATGTAAGCACGTGGCTCGCTCGCCGTTTTAGATCTCACTTAAGAACAATGGAGAAGCGAACGAAGCTGATTTCCATGCTGAAGTCAAGACTGTGGTCCTGAGTTTATCAGTTGAAAAGTGAGTCAGTGCACCAGTGGCTTTATCTAACACTCATCACATCTCACTGAATAGCAGATGGAGGAGCTGAAAGTACCACTTCCTGAATCACCCATGAGGAACACCAGCTTCTGTTTCATCATTACACATTCTTCTTCTTCTTCTTCTTCTTCTTCTCTTTTTATTATTTTTTTTACTCATCACTATCATCATCATCATTAACATTATCATCATCATCAAAAATGTAATCATTTCCTTCATCTGATCTTTTTTCTTTGTGTTTTGCTTTATCATCATTGTCATCATCAGTGTTGTTGCTGTCATCATCATCATCATAATCCTTGTCTTATTCTTCTTTTTCTTTATCATCCTCCTCATCATCATTTCCTTCATCTGCTTCTCTTCCATTGTATTTTTCATCATCGTCATTGGCCCCAATGTCGTCGTCGTCATCATCACCTTCATTGTTGTTGCTGTCATCATTGTCTTGATCTTCATCGTCATCAATATAATCATCGTCATCGTCATCATCGTAATCATTTCTTTCATCTGCTTCTTTTTCATTGTATTCTTCATTGTTGTCATTGTCACTAATGTCGTCTTCATCATCACCGTCGTCATCATCATCATCATAATCATTTCCTTCATCTGCTTCTTTTTTATTGTATTCTTCATCACCAATGTTATTGTCGTCGTCGTCATCATCATCCTCATCATCGTCATCATAATCAGCTTTTTTATCTGCTTCTTTTTTCATTGGATTCTCCATTACCAATGTTCTTCGTTCATCTGGTTCTGTTTTATCCTATTTATCATCCTCATCACCTTTATCTGTTTCTTTTATCTTGTATTCTTCATCATTGTCATCATCATCATTATTGTTTATTATTTTCATCCTTTTTGTCTTCATCCTCATTATCATTGTGGTCACTTTTATATTTTATCTAATTTTAATCCTATTCTTAGATTTCATACATTTTTTTTCTTTATCTGCTTCTTTTTCACCATGATCATCATCATCATGCATCATCCGCATCTTCTACTACTTCTTCCTTTGCATTAATTTTTTGCACTGCAATTTAAATAACCAAAATAATCTGTAACCTTGTATATGTCTTTTCCCCTTTCTCTAATTACAGCATGCCGGTGATATCCGTCACCTTATTCTTGATCTCATTGCGTTAATTCTTTGTTTTAGATTGATCTCTGTTTGCACATTGATGTTTAAGCAGGATTGTATGCGGTTAATCGGGGCAGAAGAACGTCACATTGTGCCGCACTGTGTGCTGGTCTGCTTTAAATTGCAGGCAGATGACGCCGGTGTGAGGGGGGTCTCTGCACTTTTATAAGACACTTAGTGAGCAGATCCCAGACACGTCGCGGTGGATCCTGTGCGGTAAATGCCATTTATTCAGCCGGTTAGTCTGGGAAAACATATGGTGCCATTTGGAGCCGCAGACTGCAGCATGCTGTTCTTCTTTAATTAAAGAACTGCAGCGAGTGTGGGCCGCCGCTAACACACTGTCAAGCAGCGAGTACCACACTGACTGAGAGGTGACACACATGCACATAAACACTTTTGGACACACACACACTCGCACAAAGACTCATGCATGCACCCGTATGCACTTGGCAGAACATAAACACACAAAAACACAAACACACATGCACTTACAAACATTTACTCTATGATCTTTTCCCAGAAACATCGGTTCGTTGATAGTAATTGGAGCCACTATCCTATAATTTGAGTGTTTCTATATTTACAGTGTGTTTTCTCTCTTTTGCGTTTTGTCTCTGTTTATGTGTGTTTGTGTGTGTGTTTATGTGTGTGTGAGCATGTGATAGCAGGTGCAGCGCGTGTGTAAGTTGGCATGATGTTCAGTCTCTCAGCTGGGATGCCGGCCAAAGATATTTTGGCAATTTAAAAGTTATGATTAAGACATCGAGTCCCCATTCATACATTTTGGCTCTTTCAGATTTGTCCATCACTCGTATTTATATATGTACACTCCAAACAGCTTTAACATTCATAACCACCTGCGTGATATTGTCCAGGTTTCACTTGTGCCACCAGAACCTTTCTGAGGCTGTTGTAGTCCACACTACTCCTAAAGGTGTGCTGTGGTATCTGGCCCCAAAACACCACCTTCAGATCCAAGTACCGAGGTGAAGACTCCATAGATCGGATTCTCAGATGTAAATTCGGGGAATTGAGCGCCTATAACGTTATTTATGTTCAACAAAATGATTCCTAAGGTATGAGGTATGGCACGAATATTGCTGCAAAGAAAAGATGTAATTGGTTCTCATATGCCAGTTGTTGGTGCTGTTGGCAGGGGGCAGGATCACCATAGGCACTCTGAGCAGTCTGCAGCTATGCAGCCTAATAAGCAAGAGTTCTCATACCTCCTGTAAAAGCCAGCATGAATATTTTTTAAGCAATTTGTGCTACAATCACTGGATCAAAATGAGTGGCATATCATGGACCTTTAAGTGGACCTTTAAAGAAGTAGACGCCTGCAAACATCCCGAACCATCTAGAGACGTACCAGCGCCAATTGGATCCCACTTCATGTGGAATTTGGACACTGGAGCTCCTTGAGTGTTTAAATGCTCTGGAATAGAGAAGCTGGTGTTGGATCTGTGATGATCGCAAATGTTGAGCTATTTTATGAGTTGCTCAGGAGCTATTAGTTTTATAACCACAAATGACTAAAAGACTGTAGAAAGAACATTACTTATAATATTAAATTCCAGTGCTCTGTATTGTTTAAAGACGATAATCACAGTATTGGTGTCACACAAATGAGGATGGGTTCCCCTTTTGAGTCTGGTTCCCCTCAAGGTTTCTTCCTCATAACATCCAAGGGAGTTTTTTCTTGCCACAGTCGCCACGGCTGCTCAATGAGGGATAAATACACATCGTCACATTAACTCTTAAATTCTGAAAATCCGTATTGAGACAATGTCTGTTGTGAAAAGTGTTATAGAAATACACTTGACTTGACCTGGAATAGTCTTTGCTCTCACAGGCACCTAATTGAGGTTTCTGTGACCCGTCTCTGGTTCACCTGTTGTTCGTCTTTGCACCACTTACTTGGTACGTTCTAACCACTGCATACCAGGAACATTCCTTAATACCTGCTTTTTCCAAAGACCTGCTGATTCAGTCGTGTAGACATCACACTTAGGTCTTGCCTTTCTTGTGTAGATCTTCAAGCTTGTTAGAAATCTCCTTATGGAAACTTTATATCACTCTTTTAATCGGTTTTTAATGGAGCATCCATAGAGCAAGGGAATGTTGTTACAACAGAAACAATGTGTTATAATAAGGTTATAAAATAAAGTTATAAAAAATTTAGCAACATTTTAAACAAGAATTAGGAAGCGCTGTGGAAATTCATAGTGCGTGTAAACCTCATAAAACACTTAGTACACTGAGCTTCATGCTGGTCTGGTTCCTTTATAACTGTTCTTTATTACACATTTATTAAGTGTCTTAATAGAGTATACAGTGGGAGGCAGAACAATATTCTGGATCCACTAAAATTCCAAAGAGTCGAGTTTTTAGTTTAGAAGTCCTAAGTACTTGGTCCATCGTTTGCCTCAGTAGCTTTTCTTGTCCTGGTACATAATGTTTTGGCACATAAAGTGTGTTATTAGGAAGGTGTGCAAGACTCATGCTGGGGAAAGCTGGAGCGGTTTAGTTAGGCTTCGTGTCAGAAAAACACTATAGACAGAAATTTCAGTCTGTATGTTTTAGATGATAGGATCTGGTACAGATTTTCAAATAAATAGTTGAATAAAAAGTAGAATAAACAGTTCAGGACACGATCAAGCAGTACAGTATAAAGAAATGTAATAAATAGTATTTTTTTTTTGTATACTCCCGAAGTTCGCAAAAGTCTACATTTATTTATTTTTGTTTTGTTTGTTTATTTATTAAAAATGATACATCATACAGTTTCTATTTTTTTTCTTTTAAATAATATGTATATATAATATATATATTATATGTATATAAATATATCTCCTAGCATATATACAATTGTCTTTCTATATATCTAAGATAAAAAAATTCATAATACAAAATATAATAAGTAATAATAATAATAATAATAATAATAATATAAAAATCTGATTCCAGTAAACTGTCCACTGATTTTCCCCCTGATATCACACAGATACTTATATTTTTTTTACATTTTTAAGATTGGGTATATTCTATAGTTTTCTCAGTCTCTCTAAAATGAATGACAAAATATAAAAAAATTAAAATAAAAAAATTAAATATAAAAAAAAGGTTGTGATGAAAAACTTTTAACTCTGACTGTTACCAAACACTAAAACTGGTAACTCCTTCCAAAAATGTTAAACAAACACATTAATATAAACCAACGTTCTGCTTTGCAGCCAGAATTACAGTCAATGCTGCTGTTAAAGTCAATTAATCAACACCTTCTGACTAATTGGTATTAAGAATTCATTGTGACTGTGGTGTTTTAAAGAGGGCTGGATATTGTAGCAATTTTGTAGCAAAGTGCTTTAAACAGGTTCCAGCGCTCAGATCTATATTATTTCTCTTTCCCATTAACTGAATACAGACGCTTTCATGATAATCCAAATATTTTTCCTTTGGTCAAAGCATGAGTTGAACATGATTAGATTATTTTAAGAGCTTTAAAGGTTTTTTCTTTGTGGGAGATGTTTTTAGTCACGGTCGTTCCCAGCCGAGGTCTTAAACTCTGTGTACGGTACGGCGAACGTTTGTTGCCCTTTTGTTTTTACCGCTTTTCCGATGTTATGTTTGGTTTTCTGCCAGTTCTATTTTAGCAAAGTCTAATGATGAGAATATGATTTTTTTTGTGATTTTTTTTTCCCTGATGCACAAATTCTTCGCTGTGTAAGAGTGAAATGGATGTTCTAAATTTTTTTTTTGTTCAACGCACATTTTCGATCCTGCACACAAACATCAGACGTTTTCTTATTACCTCTTATTAAAGTCAGCTTTGCGTCCGAGTATCTAATTTTGCTCTCTAACCTGCTTGCTTCAAATACCAATTTGACCCTCACTTTAATATCTTTTTTTTAGACCTGTTATCATTATTTCTGAAAAGAATAAAGGTATTAATTTTTTATGTTTTGGAAAAATCAGATGACTTCTTTGCCTTTTTTTTTTCTTTTTTTTTTGAGACCTTCCTGCACGCCTCAGATAGGTCTGCTGGCGTGGAGAGACACGAAATTGGCGAGTAAATCAATACTTTCGCCGTATGGTTAAAGGGATCTACTTTCAAAGGCCTGTGCTGAAATTTGTAAGCCTGTGCGTTTTCTTTTTTTTTTTTATCTTTTTCAATTTTATTCTAATTTCACTTATTATAGTTGCTGTTGTTTGTATGTTATTTTAGCTTTTTTTTCCCCAAATAGCAATTTGCAATTTAGATGAAAATGCAATTAAAGGCACATCTGGATCCAATAGGACTAACACTAGACAGATGCATGCCCGTATTAAAGTTCTACCTCGGCTGTGGCAGGTCTGGGCCTCTGAAATGTAAATCTGTAAAGTGGAACTCTACCAACTTAAACCCTTAAACGTGTAAACTTTATCGTTTGCGTAACCTACTGTAGCTCCTGAAGGCACCATATGAGGACACACACACATTGTTTCAACACATTTATGTAATTTGCTCACCATGAAGTCTTTTAGGAATCTATACCTAGTAATTATGTACTCCATAGTAACCCTGAGCACAAACATAAACACACTTGTACAAGTGCATGCATATTAGGGATGTAACACGCTGTCTGTACTAGTATATGCACTAGTTGAACACGTTATATTTAATACTTTGATACATTGTTAAAGTTGATGTGTTAGTAGCAGGAAAAATGGGCAAGTATAAGAATTTGAGCGAGTTTAGATCAGGTCAGAGCATTTCCAAAACTGCAGCTCTTGTGGGATGTTTCTGGTCTGCAGTGGAACAAGTGGTGAACTGGTGAAAGGGTCACGGGCCAGGTCACAGGGTCACGGCCCGTGAGGTCCGATCCAACAGACGAGCTCCTGTAGCTCAAACTGCTGAAGAATTTCATGCTGTTAATGTTTGATGGTGCAGATATGTTTTGGCAGCAAAAGGGGGACACAATATTAGGCAGGTGGTCCTAATGTTATGCCTGATCGCTGTAAATACACCATGAGAAGAAATATGATATGATATGTAACCAACCACACTTTGTGGAAATGCAATGTCAGAAAGGCATTGTAACACAATCAAATGAAAGTGCTATCTTCTACTGATTTGTTTGTCACTAGGATTGACAGGTGAACGTGTATGTCATGACTTTCAGATTTCCATGACTTTGAGTACGGTCAATTTAGCTCTCTTGTACTCCTTCGGATGGCTGTGTCACAGTCTCTTGAGAGGTGAAGCAGTGGAATGCGAGACGAGAACGCTTCAAAGTGGAAATGAACGAATAAATGTAAAACCGCTTTCGCACATGCATACCAGCACATCACGCAATTAGCGAACACACAGGAATGCAGACTTGCACCATGATTGTGTCTTATCTGTGCAGTTTATCTATACAGCCCTAGTGCACTCGCTTTCAGGCCATTTTCCTGAAATCGTGGTGTGAGGATATTCCTCAGGGTTCTCTACTCAAGGCTTGTACTAGGGACAAGATTAAATGCTGTATATATAAGATAAGATTATACCTTTATTCGTCCCACAGTGAGGACATGTGCCTTTTTAATCCAAAAAAATTCTAAATATGAACTTTACACCCACCTTTACTACTTCTAAAGCTTGAGCTTCTGTTTAGAGCTTAAAATTTCAAGCTTATTTTGAGCTTCTCTAGAACTCTAGAACTCTCTCATAACCTTTGGCTAACGTAAGCTACCCTTGAGAAGATCAGACAGGTCAGGTATTTAGATTTGAGCTGAGGAATAAACCCTAGTGCACCCCCCCCCCCCCCC
>MU551534.1:2930734-3022347 GCA_024362625.1 Silurus asotus
ACACACACACACACACACACACACACACACACACACACACACACAATGTTTCTGTCCCTTTCTTGACTAACACACATGCTTGGGTACTATAGATTCTCCTGTTGAATTTTTTTTTTTTTTTTTTTTCAGCATTTCTCTTTGTATTTAGAGTTGAAGGATGAAAAGATGGCAGGTTTGTCTTTTCCTTCTAAAGAAAGAGATTGTAGAGCGCTTTATACATCCACTTCCTGTCGGGATGATTATTGGATGTGTTGAATCCGATTTGAAATGTTCGCCACCACAGGTTTTTTTGGGGAATATAAAAGACTTTTGCTCCTTGGGGTTGGTGTTACAGATGAACACACACACACACACACACACACACACACACACACACACACACACACATCTCGCTAGATGCTACAGAGTTGTCATATAGTGCTCATTATCCTCATGTTATTAGATCGTGCTTTATTGGCTGCCATAGCTGTCAGGAAAAAGTGCCCTCGGATCTCTGACAAACAGGATCTATCAGTCCTCATTACTGAAACACACACACACACACACACACACACACACACACACACACACACACACACACATGCACTTATCAGTTGGAAGGTTAGTTTATTGGCAAGTAGCATAAGAAAAAAGGGCTCCGCTTATTCTAATAGGAGGTTGTAATGACAGATCAACGTGTTCCATTCCACATTGTCTACAGGCACAAACTTGTACAAACACACACACACACACACACGCACACACAACACAGGTGTATGGCTCAGTGCCGTGGGCTACGGGTCCGAGGCAGGGCGGAGGCTTAACAGGTCACTGAGTTACAACCTGTGTGTCAGATAGAGATCAGCTCAGCGCTAATGAAATATGTTCTCATCCAGTTGTCCTTTGTTCCGCCGAGGGTGCCCGCTATGCACTCACCACAAACACACACACACACACACACACACACACACGCGTGCGTGTCTTTCCCATCATTCCGGGCCTGTTGTGAATCGCACCCTCTCCATCAGCCCTGCAGCTCCAACACGCTCAGGCCCAGAATCCGGTCGCGATGAATGACAGAGCGTTCGATGTTGCGCCGCATCGACATTAGCGTGGACTAATTTAGCTCGCCGCTGCGGTTTCTCTGGAAGCCGCCTCGCTCACATCTGTGTCAGGGCTGTTATTAAAAGATGAGATAAGGACGGTTAAGGGGTGGTGGAAAAGTGATGTGGGGGGTGAGGACTGTTAGTTTAACGTTAGGGGAGGGTGACTGACTCAACTCTCACGCTCTTCTCTTTCTTCCATCTGTCATATCTCAAAGGCAATTTAGCGCTGGTTCCTTCTCATTATCGTGTCCCTGAAGTTTACAGGGAAGGAAAAAAAAATAATCCACACCAAAGCACGCACTGACGAGCGAAAACGATTTCGGAGTTTAAATATTCACGTGAAAATCTACACCGTTCCCGTGTACGCCAGATGTTTTTTTGTTTTTGTTTTTACCAAAAGAATTTACTAAGCAAACAAATGAAGTTTCTCAGTCGCTATAAGTAGTTTGGGAGAGAAAGCCAACTTTTCAGAAGGTCATCGGTTTTAATAGCGAACACAGTAACCTTCTAAAAAGTTGAAAAGAAAGGAAGAGTGGGAGGACAGCGATGTATTTGTAATTTAGTTCTTTTTTTTCCTTATGTGTATATTATGAAGATTTACTCTGACCAAACAAATATATAAATATACCGATGTGAAACTCTATTTTTATTGCAAAATGATCATACCCTTATCATAAATAAAAGATTTACACACTCTTGGCATCCAGACAGTTTCATTTACATTTACATTTGCGGCATTTAGCAGACGTCTTTGTCCAGAGCGATGTACAAAAGTGTTTTGAGTCTCTAGCAATGAATAAATCTACACAGGTACCCAAGATTACAAACCTAATATAAATATAACTCTTGAAATCTTCAAAGCAAAAGTGATAATTGAATTGTTTTAAGAAGATGTACATCTTCAACCCTCGCTTAAAGATAGCCAGGAACTAACAGTTCACTTTCTCCAGTTCATTTCTCCAAATATTCAGTTGAAAAACTTTGCCATGTCTCGTAAAACCAAAGGTGTTCCTCACCAGTTGGAGATTTTTTTATGACCTTGAGATCCAGTTAATTCCAGAGCAGTTCAATAAGATTTAGGTGCAGTAACTGGGCAGGCAATTCCATGATCGATATCACTCCAGCCGACAGTGTGCTCTCTTTGTAATCTTAAAAGAGCTTGGACGTTTGTTTATGGTCTTGTTGTATGGTAAAGTTGCTTCCAATGAGAATTGCATGGTGAAGTATGGAATGGTAGCTAAGATGGTTCTGTATTCCTTTTACCTGGAATAAGTTTCCAAGCTTCCCTGCTCCTAAACAACCACCTCTGTGTTTGACTGTGGGTGCGAGGGCATCTGCTAACATCTTCTGTTCTCCATCTTACACAAGTTCTACTGTTAGAAACAAAAATATCACATTGGGACTCATCTGTCCACAGAACTTTTTTCCGCTTGTTCACTGTCCATTTTACTGAACTTGTCGCATATAAACAAAATGAACCTGAATGTGTCTATAAAAGCTCTATGTCTATACAAGACCAAGTGTTTCCAGACTTTTCACAGGTACTGTAGTTGACATGCAAAAGGACTTTTAAAGAAGCTACACTTCTGATGTTTTTTCACAGATATTTGTCCAACATTCCATTGTGCTAACACTCCTAAACATTTATTCAACAAACCCACTAAAGAAATGCATGTCTAGCATTTTGTTTGCTGGTTGGGTTGAGAATGGAAAGAATTCCCCAGAACGTGACGGCTTGAGCTCATCACTGTAGTCTCGCAGGTTTCTGTAACTCCTGGCTTTTATACAAGAACTGTCTTGTCTTTTATGCAGCACCATGTCAGGCACCACAGATTGGTGTTAAGTCTCATTTTTTTCCACATCTGGTAGTCACCAAAGTCACCAAGACCTGATCATGAGATACATGTCTGCTTGTGTTTGGTTGTTTGAAATGATTATTGTAGGTTTTATGAACATGACTGGGTAAAAGCACACGCCTTTGTGATAACCACACAGGGAAATTCCAGCACTGAGCAAAAACAGCACTAAGCAAAACATTGCCATGCGGTCGTTTATTTTCAAACGTATATGTATATACTGTATATAACAGCCTGTGTGTATAGTGGTTGTGGGTGAATGTTGATGTGTATACATTTATGGCAACACTTCAATAATAGATTTCTTGTGTTTTCTGAACAAATGTTTTTTTCTTTTCTTCCAGAATGGTTGTCAGTTATATTTGAGGGGTTATTAAGGTGTAAATCAGAAGCATTTTATGAGATTAGACAAAGAACATAATATGAACTCACACATTACAAATAAAAGTACATCTGCATCCTATGGAACTTCAGAATATATTTATTTTTTACCCGAAACCAAAAAAAAGTGGTGAACATTTCAATTTGAAATAAAGTGACACAATTGGAATATATTGAGTGGATTTTATACATAAATAAATAGTGTCATAGTGTTAGGCTTCATAATGCTTCCTGTTTAAGCCACAACCAGTTTATTAACATTATTGTTGCATTTGAATTATCGAATCTGAATGACTACATTAAAAAAGAGCACCATGGACACCTCCAAACTGACCTTTTGTAATGAGTGTTCCTCCTCCAAACCAATGTCTTTGTTGATTGATCTACAGTATAGTTAATTATAATGCAAGTAAACAAAGTTTTACTTTGTTTATTGTTGATTTGAAAGCCCTCGCTTAACCATGCATTATAAATCTGAAAGAGAATTTTTGAGTGTTTATCATACCCGAGTAGGAATTTCGAGTTGTGGAGACGGGTCAGAGTTCCCGAGTCGGAATTCCGAGTTGAGGAGATGGTTCAGCGTTCCCGAGTAGGAAGTTAAGGAGGCTTCCTTGTGCCAAAAGTAAAGAACAAGAAATGAACAGACTTGTACAATAAGGACAAAGAAAAAATAATCTAAAACTGAAAACAAAATTACCATATTCTTTGTTACATGTTTTTTTTTGTTTTTTTCCAGTTTTTTTTCACTGCTTTATGAAGGTGAAGTTTATGCAAGTTTCTGTGTGTCATTCTGGTACAAAACTCTCTTGTGTAACACATCAACAGCTTAACAGTTCTGTTATTATTAGTAAAAATTAATTCCTTGCTTCCTACCTTACTTTTATATATATATATATATCTAAGCTCCGCCCCACATGAAAGGTTTGTGCCAGAATGGTGAAAATAAAATTTAGAGCACACAAACAAAAGCTTTGAGTGTAAAGCTGATACCATTACATTACATTTTTGATTGATGAGTTAATTGTTTTCAGTTTAAGTTTTTTTTTTGTTGTTTTTTTTTTTGCTTTGTATATTTCTGTAAAAAATTTATTTCAAAACTTTTGGCACAAGTTAGAGGTCAGGAATTACGAGTTATGTCCTGTTGCAGCATAAATCTGGATATTTGGAGCTTTAAACAGATCTTGATGCAGATAGTGGCATTGACTCACTTCACACACTGACACAAGGAGACACACCCTAACTACTCTCGCACCAGGTGATTAATTGTATGCAGGCTTGATTGTGACATGCTCAGCGCAGCTCTTAATGGCTCGGGATAATTGTAGTGGATTGTGATTGCAGCTTCAGACTTCAGTAATACACTATGTCCAACATCAATCTTCATCCTCAAAGCCTGCAATTTAGACTAAAGCTTCATTTACGACAGTACAGAAGTAACTCTCCGACCATGATTTAGGCAATTAGGTGTGTGCGTGTGTGCTTGTGTATGAGACATCAAATATAGACAGGCTAGGGCAAGATTGAAACATTATTACTGCGTAGTGCTGCAGGTTATGAAAAATAATTAGAGATGTCTGTGTGGGTGGGTTAGTAAGTGTGTATTTTAGGGCAAACATTTTGTAAAAAAATGTTTAGAAGTCACATATTGCGTTTTTTCTTCCACTTCTCTAAGCGTTCATCATTCGCCCTTTCTTTTAATTCCCCTTCAAATGAAGATCGTTACTCGTACAGTTTTTTTGTTAGTTATTTTTTTTTGTTTTTGCAAGATGTTATTAAGCCAAATAATAATAAGAAATGCCTTCCTCCAGTAAATAAGGGATTAAAAAATCTAAAAAGAGAGGATTAATGAGAAAATAATGCGAGGTAAATGATATTGAGCTTTCAGTGGCAGGTATTAAAGTGCGTAAGTGGAAGCCAGAAGCCTGCTTCATTTCTCCACTGCTCTAAGTCTATTAGGTTTAAACAATGCAGGAGAGAAAGCAGCAGGTTCCAGCAGCTTTTAATTGCTTTACTTTCTTTATTTTATATTTTGTTTATGTTGTTTGGCATCTTCGAAAACCCCTCCCAGTCCCCCATTAACATCCCGAACTTTCTTGCAAAAAAATAATAGTTAAATCGAATGCAGAACTCACAGGAAGTGCTTCCAGAACTTTCCTGACTCTTTGTCCAAACCCCTGAAATAAAAAGTGTAATTATAAAGAAGCAGTATGCTGTGAGAGAGTGATGGATAGATGGAAAGAATGAAGGAATGGAAGAAAGAAAGAAACACAATGAGTAAAAAGGAAAAGAAAAAAGTGTAAACAGAAAGAAACTGAGAAAAAAGAAAATGAAAAAGAAAGAAAGGAAGAAGAGAAAAGAAATATAAGGAATGAAGAAAGATAAAGCGAAGAAAAAAGAAAAAATGAACACAAGGCAATGAAAGAAAAAAAACTAAGGAAAAGAGGAAAAAAACTAAAGGCTGAACTAATAGAAATGGAAAGAAAAGAAGAAAGGCAAGAAAAAAAGAGAAAGTATGAAAGATATTAAATTAATGATGGTCGGATTCAACGATACGCATCGCCATAAAAGTTAATGATGTGATGCATCAATTTGAAAAAATGTGCGTCGGATACAAGCTAGGATACAAGGATATAATTCTTAGTAGATGCACTATACTTTTATTAACATGGCTAATTATTTGTGACCAATATTTCATAAGTGGATATCATGTAGTATAACACTACGGAGAGGAGGCGTGTGCTGAGAGACACATAGTATACAGATTAACATGGCAGAGGTAGAGCTGCATCTTCCTGGAAAGAGAACAGAAAAAAACATCTAATTTTACTTAATATTTTTTCTTTTTTGTGTGTGCACTTCAGTCCTGTTTGTGAAAGGATAATGAGTTGAAAGTTAGAAGGAAGTTGAGTAAATTTGATTTGCTGTCTGTCTGAACCAAAGAAATACAAAAGAAGCGAACTATCTGTACCATAATGAATTGCGTTTTATTGCATTGAATCCCATTGTGTTGAATCGAATCATAATAGGATCGCGCTTCATTGTAATCGGGGAGAATCGCATCGAATCGGCAGCTGCTCCATAAGTTTCTTTAATGTTTCGTATAATTGCCAAGAAGCAAATCGCATCAGCTTCAGTTATGGAGATCCCTAATAGATATATGCACATGTATGCACAGATCACATAACTTAAATGCTTTGTATATGGATTTAGAGCTATAATTGTGTATAAGAAGCGTGTGTGTGTGTGTGTGTGTGTGTGTGTGTGTGTGTGTGTGTGTGTGTGTGTGTGTGTGTGTGTGCTCGTTTATTAGAGATGCTACACATGCGAACAGGTGATAAATAAAAGCAGAAATCTCAGCTTTGCCTCAGCAGCAGAACTAAACAAACGGGGCGTGTGTTTCTGGGGGAGAACATTAACTGTAACGGCTCTTGATCTGCCGGCGCGGCGCGTGCTGTCAGCATGGCTAATAAACACTTCATTTAGTTTTAATGGTGCCGGCGCTCTCTCAGCAGCCTTCAAAAGCCTCCTTTATTTGGGTCATTTGCGTCTTTTCCTTGAGGAGCACCCCGGGGACGCGGGATCCGTCCACATCGACGCGCTTCAAACCGAGGGGGAAATTAATAGGGCTATCTCTGGAAAATAAATAAGTGATGGGCATTACGCTGACAACATGCCCTCCGAGCTTATTATGAGACTGTAACAGAGAGAGAGAGAGACACAGGGAAAGAGAGGGAGGGTAAAATGTGTGGAAAAAAAAAGATTTGGCATCATATTAGTGTATTTCTTTCTTCTTCTTCTTCTTTCCTTTAGCGTTCTCTTCTTAGGCTCTCTGTTTCACAGAGAACGAGTGTAAACATGGTAATTACGGTTTGTGCGCGAGTTAATTATTGGGTATGCTTTCAGCCCCGGGGGGCTTTGCGTGTATGTTTGCGCTGATAAAATGTTCTACTCATCAGCAGGCCTCAGACGGCGGTGCAGCCTCCTTTTTCTAGAGTGGACTGCAGGGAGCCAATCCCACGAGGCCTCTCAGCCCAAGGACCAATTAGTATTAAGCGGAATTAATCTAAATGCAACACTGCCCTCGGAGCAGGTCTTCTCGAGGTGAAGTGGAATTAAGCGAGCTGAGAAATTGCTCAGGTCTTCAAGGGCTGAGTGCCGCCTTCTGCCGGAGATAGAGCAGGAGACTCTTCGGCACTCTGCAGAGAGTCCAAATTAAGCTCTGGATTGATAGCGAATTGCCACGATTCTCAAGTTTACAAACTATTTCGCTTTGAAGTTTTCGTAGTTTTCCTACGAGATCCTTCATCGTATGAATCTCTTTTTTCAGTGTATGAGATCGAATCAAAAGGACAATGAGTCAGTCTTCTGCACAAATAAGTGGTTTTATCACTCAATAATTGGAATCATGGTTTTGATTTGGTCAATCTAATTCATGCAAACTGTGACTAAAACTCTAGCAGTAAATGTTGCAGAACGTTACCCGAATTGCTTGAAGATCATCGAACGGCCGGTCATTTGGTGCAACTGGCTGCAGCTGTAAATGCATAATTACAAAAAATATTTTGTAAGATGTTGCTGTTTTATTTTTCCCCTCAAATTTGATGACACTCGTGTTAAAAGTTAACATTTTTCCGAACTTGAATCCTGGAAGTTCGAAAAAATTCTTTTGTTGTACATGTCAGTAAGGTAAACTCTTTGAAGAGGTTCATTTGTGTGCGTATTTGTTCTGGCCCTGTTGGTTCTTCCCTCAGGCAGGACTGTGGGTTTGCACTTCGTCTCCCTCTATTGATTTTGAGTTGAATGTGCCTCCATTAGGGTGCTGCAGGGTGTGTGTGTGTGTGTGTGTGTGTGTGTGTGTGTGTGTGTGTGTGTGTGCCCCCACCCCCCAGCAATAGTTCACCATCGATCAGCTCTGACTGGGAGAAGGAGTCAGACCGGGGTTAATATCGCCTGCCCTCACACACAAATATGCTACATTAGCCTGCTAGCGATCAAACAATGCAGGAGGGCAAATGGGTGGTCATGCTAAGCTAATTAGCACTTGCTTATCATATCGGTGATGACAGGAATTCACTGCTGTTCATTGATCTCTCGTTTTTCTTTTCCCCTCCCTCCGTTTTCAGCACTTTTCTTGGGTTGCAGGTTTGTTGCACTCGATAGGCTCTTGTTCTCAATAGAATTCGTACACGTTCCACTTCCAGGAAACGATTAGCGCTAGCAGGGCCCTAATGCTGCGCTAATATGCTAAGTAGGCCCACATAGATGCCTACTCAAGGAAAATTTAATACTACAAGCCTGGATCCAAATACCACATTTGGGAGTTGATTCTTTAAAGCGCTAAAAATGAGGCGCTTGCGTTTTTTTTTTTTTTTTCTCCTCCTCCCCCCTTTTTTTTGCCTTTGAGCCATGTGTATGAACATCAATAGTGTTTGAAGCAGGTCAGAATGTGTTTAGAAAGAGCAAACCCCGCGTGCGTGTGTGTACAATCTTCTAGAAGAATCCGGGACCGGGGTTTTTATAGAATGTGACAGCTGTTGAGATGTGTTTGAAGATACTTGAGCAGGAGTGGCAGGTTTTGTGTGTGTGTGTGTGTGTGTGTATATATATGTGTGCCTGTGTGTGTAGTGAAAAAGCGAGCCTTTCATGCTACCGAGACAGAAGTGTGACAGTGTTGCTCCACATCTGAAAGGCCGCTGGTTCTCTAAAACGCACAGTGTTTTGAGAGAACACAAAGAACGAGCGCTAATTTCCAGCTTTAGCAATTAAAGAGCGCCGGTGTCGCAGAGTCACACGCCTTTGTCTCTCAGTCAGCGTGAAACACTGATCTGCCTGTCATGTCGCACGGAATCCTGTAGCGCTCGGCAAGTTTGCTTCAAACTCTCATCCCCTGCTGTCTGTCACTCGCTCACTCTCAGCTCACTCTCAGCTTCTACAGAAACGGTTGCATGTGCGCAAATAAAAGGATGCAACAGGTAATGAGTAAATGAACTGATCGACAATATATTTAAAAAGTAAATCAAAGATTATTTACATATGTTTATTTTCTTGTGTTTGCAACGAATAGAAAAAGAAATTAAGAATTTTAAATGTATTATTGATCAAATAATGATTAAATAAATAAATACACACATACATACACATACATACACATCTATCAAATTAGCTATTAAAATACACATCTAGTATAAAATCTCAGTCAAAGTACATTCTGTCAGTTACAGAGTGAAAAATACTAAAGATTGAACAAAAATACTTTTATTGATGTCCCTCATTAACCCCATTGTTTCATCAAGTGGGATACAATAAATGCATTAAAGTAAAAATTGAATCAGAAATGTTATTCCGTCATTTTAGGCAGCACTCTTTCACATTTGGCAGACGTCCTTATCCAGAGTAATTTACAGTTATTTCATTCATGCTCTGAGCAGTTGAGGGCACTTATCAGTGCTGAGGTTTAAAATCAGGACCATCCGATCAGAAGTGCGACATCTTAAACACAGAGCTGCCACTTCCTCAAGTTTCCCAGGTTCACAACAGCTAGAAAATATTTAATCCTAATGATTATCTGATTTTTTTACCTCAGATTTGTAATCTGGAAAATGAGTGGCTAAAATACAAGTGGCAGCAAAAAGTTGGGCAGAAACAAATTCAAATTTTTCATTTATTTATTTAGCTATTGTTTTTATTATTATTTTATTTAATTCACCTTTTATTTATATTATTTAAAAAATGTACACTGTATATTAAATTATATATTGATAGCTGGCACATTTCCAATTGGCACAGTGTCCTCAACACATTTGCATATACATTTCATAATTATCATAAATCCCAAAATATGTTTTACTACAAACAATATTTTAAAACCATTTATATATACAATACAGACCTAAAGTTTGGACACACCTTCTCATTCAAAGAGTTTTCTTTATTTTTATGACTATGAAAATTGTAGAGTCACACTGAAGGCATCAAAACTATGAATTAACACATGTGGAATTATATACATAACAAAAAAGTGTGAAACAACTGAAAATGTCATATTGTAGGTTCTTCAAAGTATATTACAGAGTACAGAAAAATTGTATGGTTCTCAAAAAGCCTCGTAACATTTTAAAACAGAGTTTGTACTAATAAATTACATAAAAATGTTTGCTTTTTTTTATATTGTATTATTCATATGAAGTAGTAAATATTTATTTAATTCACAATTTTTGTTGAGTTTACAGTACAGTACATGTACAATTCCCCTTGAAAAAGAAACCATATAAAAAGAAGAGACAAAACCTGGTGATTTTTTGGTAATCGCGAGGGGTCATAGAACGAAACCCCCCGAGTATCGAGGTCGCACTGTATATATGTATAATTTTTACCGAACCATAGTTTACAAATGTCAAATCTTAATTTTTTATTTTGTAGCGCATGTTTTTGTGATGTACTGAGAAAGAAGTGATCAGTCCATGAAAATGAAAAGGTAGGATAAAAAAATGATAAATTACCTGTCTTTTTTTTTTTTAAGTGCAAAAAGGTAATCTACAGCCTGCAGGATGATCAGGTGCAAACGACCGAGTGGTGAAAGGAGCTTGTTCAGACTTTCACATAGTTTCTCAGGGAAAAGAGAGCGCACAGGCAGCTTAAGTACATGTTGCTGCATTGTTACAAATATGTGTTGTGATTTATTGCCATCACTCAGGAGCTCTGGCCTCCGGGGCCTAACAGGGTCATCAGGGCACACTGAACAGGTTCTACAATAAATATCTTCCCAAATGTTACAAATTATATACACTGACTGTTATTGAAAGCCTTGTGATTTGTACTTGTGAAATCTTCAGCTTCCCTCATCACGTTCGCTCCTTCACTCTCCTGGTCTTTCGCATTCCTCATAGTAATTTACAACATGGCTGCCAGCTCACTTCTGAGGCCTGATATACCTGTGATGTTGAGCAACTTTGAAGCTAGTGCTCAATTCTAGTAAAAAAAAATGAAGAAATACTGGAATTTGAATTAGAGGGAATGGGAGAGCCGGGTCATTATTAACCCTCCACAGTGGTTTGCTGAATAGGGAAGGTGTTGAATTGGTGATAAATAATGAAGTCGTCATTTTTTTATGTTAACATTTATGGCATATGGCAGATGCCTTTATCCAGAGTGACTTACATCTATTTCATTTATACAACTAAGCAGTTAAGGGTTAAGGGTGTTGCTCAAGAGCTCTAGCAGTGGCAGATTGACGGTGCTGGGATTTAAACCTTCTGAACCAAAGTCCGACACCCTAACCACTGATGTACCACATCTCTACCACTCTTTATCAGTCTAATTTGATCATTCAAAACGCAAAAAAACCACTTGTATCATATCTAACAATGTGAATGTAAGGCAGCAGGAATGCTGTAACCTGGTTGAACAAATTTGGTTTTTGAGGCAGTACAGGCACATGCATTTAACAGTCCCCCAAATATCTCACAGGGGTACGTTCTAAGACCTCTGTGAGTTTTGAAAATGCGCACATTTTGGACGCACCCCCAAAACCCCTGTGGTACCTTAGTGAATTCATCTAGACAAATCAGTTTTTTAAAGCAGTACAGGCACATGGATTTAACAGTCCCCCAAATGGCACTAATACATCATACGAATGTCTTTATTGGTTTATTGATGTTTACATTCATTAGTATAAAACTACAACGCTAACGAAGTGCTTCCTGATTGAATAAACCCATTTTTTTATGGGCAATCCTCATTTTACTTTAAGATAATAGAAAGATTGCTCATCAGACAGACCCCCTGCTTGAAACTTCTGCTGGTCCTGTGAGTGACAAATCTGTTTACAGATCTCACAGTGACTAATTGTGTGACGAAGTGGTGACTTTTTTTTTTTTTTTCCTTTCACTCTTCCATCTCCCGTCATTGCGTATGTGTCGCTGTTTGTTTCCTAAACTTATGAGTCCTTTTCAAATTGCTGTTGACACTGTGGAGAAGCAGCTAATGACGGTGTGTAATGGCTTCTGATGACAAACTCCATGCTTGAAGAACCATGTAATCTCCCCACAATTAATTAAAGTAAGACACCCCCCCCCCCCCCCCAACACACACAAACACACACATGCAAACACGCACACAAACCCTCCTTTTTCCCTGCTTGCTCTTCTCCCTAAGCAGATGCCAGTAAATGACTGGAATAGCATTGCTGTCAACAGTAAAAAATGAAGAGCCAGGCCGTTAACAAAAGCGAGAGGTGCGTGGAGGCCCAGATGCGTCGTTCTCGGTACGTTAGCGTCGCAATAGATGCGCTACGCAACATCTGTAGCAGGAGAGCCGTAATTACCGCAGTGATCCCCAGCAGCACAACAGTCTGTTTACAGGAATACACTGTGTGTGAGTGGTCGTGTGTGTGTCAGTGTGTATATTTGCTTGTTATTTTGTCTGTCCACTTCACTGTTGTTATATAAACTACTTACACCGTTAACATCGCCATTCAAAGTCTGAGAGCATTAGCAGCAATGTTTCTGATTTACATTCATTTCTTATTTCTTTTTATCTATCATTTTATAAACAATTGCTTTCCCTGTGCTGCTACTTCTGGCTGAACTGTTACAGACATTTACATTTACATTTACATTTGCGGCATTTAGCAGACGCCCTTATCCAGAGCGACGTACAAAAGTGACATAATTGTCAAAAGTACTGTTGGTATTTTGGCAAACAAAGTCTGAAAGGAAATAGAATCTAAAACATACAATATTTTAATACATTTCAGATTTTTCTTAGATTTGGTAGGGCCCACTTTTGCATCAATTAAACCTGTGATGGATTATAGACATTTTTGCAAAACCTGACATAAGATCAAATCCATTGTTTAAAAATGTTTAGCACATAGTCCATTTGGATTATTGTACAGTTCTGCAGTCCACAGTGGAATCTGATATTGAAGCATTACTGCATATTAATTTTCTTTGTTTGACTTAATTTGTTTTCATTCTGAAACCCTTTTGAAATATTTCCAAAATGAATTAATAAAGAAAATCCAGATTTTTACAATTTTAGACATTTGCATTCCACTGAACACTACTGCTACAGCTTCAGATTAACTTAGCTTGCAGTTACTAGATTCTTTTCCAAAATATCCTCTTGCACCTAATTTCTACCTGCATAGCTTTTCAGTAACATCACTTGCGAATAGATTTACTGTCTTTTCAATTACTGCTTCATTTTGTATTGCTGTGAAAAACATTAGCACTGAAATCTGCAAAATCTGTCATTGCATTGGAGAAAAGAAATGTCCAATGTGCTGCTGATATACATACAACAAAAGGGGGCCTAAACCAAGCTCTTGTGGGACATCATGTATTGCATTTGAAGACCTATAGAACATTCTTTACTGATGGTAAAAGATTGATTTTAGACCCAGTTTTGCTGCTGTAAAAGTATTATTTGGTCGAAATTGGTTGTTCTGAGACATCTAAAGTGACAGGACCATTTAGCGCTGTTATGACCAAACATAGCTTATGTCAAACCTTGTGTGAGTGGTCTTATAATGGCCATCTTAAATCTATGCATAGCAGGAAAAATGTTTCTCTTATTTTCTATTATAATCATCAGATAATTTTTCACACTAAGAGCACATGATCTTGTAACTGTTAAGGAATTTGTAGGATATTTTTATCTAAATTTTTAAGGAAATTATGTTTGAGAAAAAAGAATAATTGTAATAAGGCCACTAAAATAGAAGTGAAAGCGGATGCACCCAACTCTGAGTTGACGCTTTTACCGGCTCTTGAACCATTTTAAAATCTAAGCATAAATTGTTCCTATTTGTACATTATTGCTTGTCATATACTTTTTCACTACAGGGTCAGTTCTTTGTGTGTGTGTGTGTGTGTGTGTGTGTGTGTGTGTTTTTATATACGGTACACCTGGCCATTAGTTATTTGTGTGGTTCTTCCTTAAACCAAATTTTAAACCACTCAATGGAATAAGATGTCTTAAAGAATGACAAAAAGTTCTCCATTCAGTACCTGAATATACGAACATCCATGTGGCTAAACAAGTCAGCTGTGTGTGTGTGTGTGTGTGTATATATATATATATATCAACTCTTTTTCTGTTGTTCAGCTTACTTTTACTCTCTTTATTTTCTTTTCCTACTGATATCGATCCAGAAGCAGGAGCACAATTAAACCTGTTTCTTCGCAGATAATTCCTCCATCTTGGCTTATTTTTTATAAGTAAATGAGAAATTTTCCATGCTTTGTGTAAGTTTTGATAGGAGCTATCAGTCTGGAGTTGCCTTTGCCATTGATTTGATTAAAGGCATTATGCATTGTCTAATGAGTTTTACACTTGGCTGGGTGAAAAAAGAATTAGCGGAGCAATTTCTGACCCAGAAATTTTTGCTCCCACCTGCTCTTCCTCACCAGCCCCCCACCCCCCCACCTCACTTCTCAGTTTTATTCTTTCTTCTTCTTCCTTTTCATCTCAAATAAACCAGCTCTCACATAAAACAAATAGACACAACAGATCAATGGGACAGATCGAGTTTATTTAGAACCTTATTTGTTTTTTCCGAGTCTGAATTGATTTTTTTTTCCCCTTCACACTTTCGTTTTTTAATTCCTATTTTTTTTTTTCAGAACCGCGTAATAAACCTTCATGTTGCGATTATGAAAATCTCACACCGCATGCAAGAAAAAAAAATAACCACTTTTTCCCATGCACCAATATGCCCTCTAATTAATGTGCAAGGGCATATTTTTTTTTCCTTATTTACTTTTTTTTTGTCCTGGGTGAGACGTTTTGTCCTCCTACCTGCACTCGTTTGGAGACATCAGCATATAAAAGATGGGTTGAATATGTTGGGCAGAATATTGCCCTTCTTCCTCGCAACCCAATCCGTCTTGCTTAGGGAGGCAATCTTAGGTGGAGTAGATATAAACTAATATTTGTGTATCACCTCAGTGAGACAATACAAAGACGGCGGTGATTTTTCATCTCTTTATGCATACAGCGAAAGTGTGAAGGATTGCAGTTTAGGGCTGCTTTTTGGGTTTTTTTTCTTTCTTTTTTTCTTTCCCTTTTGCAAGATTGGCGGCTAAAGCGGCAGTCGCCGTTGGCGCCCAGGGCCACTTCTGATGTCACGGCGAGCAGAGGAAGAGTGATGAGAGCATTATGCTCGCCTGTCACCCTGCTCCGAGGTTCCTTCTGCCAGGCGTGCATCAGCACACACAAACACACACACACACACACACACACACACACACACACACACACACACACACACACACACACACACACAAACACACACACACACACAAATTCATATGTGCAATCCCAGATTAACACATACAGAGACGCTCACTCTCATTCACATGCTTACACACACACACACACACACACACACACACACACACACACACACACATATATACACACACACATATATACACACACACACTTGGTGCTATGATTGACAACCGGGCCTGACATAATTCTCTCTGTCATCTCTCTCTTCGGCCTCTTTATTGCCCCTCCTGTGGTTGAACCTCCGGAGCAAGAGAGAGATAAATCTGTTATTTATAGCCTCCCCTCCTTCCTCCCCTCCTTTCCTACTTCCATCTTCCCTCGCTCTCCGCTCCACTAACAGACCGTCTTATGGGGGTAATCTACCTGCGTTAGCCGGCTAGCCTATTCATCACCACGAGCAGGCCCGGAGGGGTCACGCTACTCGTCTCGCGGTAGGCAGCGAGGCTCTGGAAGCATGCGGAGCGAGCGTGGAAGCGCGAGCCGAGCCCCAGATCAAGCTGTGGACAAACACGAGGCAGCTCACAGCAATAAGGAGGCATTAGGCCTGGATTGACACGCACACTCAGGGTCTACACTCCTGTGATTAGATCTCATATTAGCAGTTAGCGTGTGGCTCACACCTGAAGCCCCTCCTGTGCACAGAGTAAGCTCTTAGACTTATTGAGTACACAGCAATTGAGTGTTCATGGCCTAAACTGTGTGTGTGTGTGTGTGTGTGTGTGTGTGTGTGTGTGTGTGTGTGTGTGTGTGTGTTTGAAGAGAAATGGAGAGATAGAGAGAAAAAAACTACACATTGTGAGGTACAGGACAATGTATATGTGTGTGTGTATGTGTGTGTGTGTGTGTGTGTGTATGGAGAGAGAAAGAGAGACAGAGACAACAAACCTTGTGGTATTTTTTTTTTACTAATGCTAATATAAACACAAACTCTAAAAGAATAAGCTTAGCATACATTTCTGAAGTTTGTAAAAGTTAGTTCGTGTGCATGGAGAGAAAAACACAGAGAGAGAGAGACAGGTACAGGACAATGTATATGTGTGTGTGTATATGTGTGTGTGTGTGTGTGTGTATGGAGAGAGAAAGAGAGACAGAGACAACAAACCTTGTGGTATTTTTTTTTTACTAATGCTAATATAAACACAAACTCTAAAAGAATAAGCTTAGCATACATTTCTGAAGTTTGTAAAAGTTAGTTCGTGTGCATGGAGAGAAAAACACAGAGAGAGAGAGAGAGAGAGAGAGAGAGAGAGAGAGAGAGAGAGAGAAAAGAGAGAGAGAAAAAGAGAGAAAAAGGCAGACAGACAACACATTCTAGTCTAATACTTTAGACTGGACTAATAGAAAACAATAAGAAAATGAATGTAGCATTACTTCCCAAAGTTTGTAGACATTCCAATCTGGCTAATGCAGCAAAGTGAGAGAGTGTGTGTGTGTGTGTGTGTGTGTGTGTGTGTGTGTGTGTGTGTGTGTGTGTGTGTGTGTGTGTGTTTGTGAACACTAAAAGCCCACTCTCACCCCAGTCAAACACAATTCTCTTCGCTTCCTGAGCGGTTTCGGAGGGAGACTGACATTAGAGAAAGAAAGGGAGAGAGAGAGAGAGAGAGAGAGAGAGAGAGAGAGAGAGAGAGATTGGCCCTTGAAGATGCTGGTGCTTTATTTTTCCTCTATCAAATCTCCTGTCAGCAAAGCTCTGAATGTTTCTGTTTACTCCTTATATTTCTGTATTATCACCCCTCGATCCACTCATCGCCCTTCCTCCACCTCTGTATATTCAGTAAGAGTGTATAAGGCATATAGATTTATACAATCCAGCAACCTCCATCTTGGTGTTTTAGGTTTCTCCCTCTAAACAACTTCTCCAGCTGAATAAATGGTCGTGCAGAACGTTGCTAAGATCAGATCATGCTGCTCATGTACTGCTCTCTGTGCCCAGATATATTGGGGCTCGATGGGCAACCAGCCACTCATCACTCTCGTTCTGCGGTAAATAGACCAGCTCTATTTGATTGTTATTTCACTACGGTTCGAGCGATGGACCCCTGGGGGCCTCTAACTGCTGAAGAGGATGCCTACCTAACTGCCTGACTCATTAGGCCCTATTGGATAAAGAAAGTCATGGGCTTCAGGACTCACAGGGGCTGACATGGACTTTCCACACACACCCAAACACGTTTATTCCACTTTACTTCTCCCTATATGTGTGTGTGTGTGTGTGTGTATATATATATGGAAGTTGCCTAATAATTATGCACACCTGATATAGGGTGTTGATGTCATTAGACCACACCCCTTCTCATTACAGAGATGCACATCACCTAATATGCTTAATTGGTAGTAGGCTTTCCAGCCTATACAGCTTTGAGTAAGACAACATGCATAACGAGGATGATGTGGTCAAAATACTAATTTGCCTAATAATTCTGCACTCCCTGTATATAGAGCAAGAACCTCCACTCACCACTCTCCTGGGAAGATGTTCCACTAGATTTTGGAGTGTCTTCACAAGCACAAAAGATTTTCACAAGCACACTCGACAAGATTTGCCAGGTACTGATGTAGGTGAAGTGTGGAGGCCTGAGGGGTGCAGTCAGTTTTCCACATCCCAAATGTGTTCACTAGGGTTGAGGTCAGAATTAAATCGTAGGTTACTTGAGGTCATCCACTCCAAATCTTTATGGAGCTGGATTTGTGCACAGGAGCATTGTCATGCTAACACAGGATTGGGTCTTCTGGTGAATCCTGTAGCTGTATCTTATACAATTGTGGTAACAGTCTGAGGAAGAACCACATATAGCTGGTAAAGTCAGGTGTCCCAATAGTTTCAGTTGAGTCTATATATTGTATCAATTTCTTTTTTCCTTATATATATATTTGTATTTACTACACATGTTTATGTAATAAAGTATATTCTGGTTTTTTTCTTGTTTATAACTCTTAAACCAGCCCAGCTATTCTTTAAAATTATATTCTAGCAAGGACTATGGATCAATGTGTAATATTTCTTATAAATGAATATAATCAAATGATTCAAATCTCCGTCCAGTAACATGTTTTACATTGAAAAAACAAATTATCTGTATAATAAGACCATTTTAACCTCGAAAAAAAATTATATATATGCCCCTATGGTACCTTAGTGAGTTCATCTAGACATTATGTCACTTTAATATAATCATGTGTTTTAAAAAATTTTATGAAATGTGTTAGTGAAAACATAGTCCCAAATGTTATTCCTAACATTCCTGTGAATTTTTAAGATAATCCGCAATTTAGTAAGTTTCCAAATGAGAACCAAAGGATTTTCAAATCGCCAGTTCCCAACCACGTATTATCGGGGGTTGACTGTATATAGTAAAATATGACACAATTCAATTATACTTGATTTTCAGTTTTTTTTATATATATAATATAAAATTTATAACAAAAGAGGGACAACTAACATTCCTCCAGTAAATGCCAATTAAATGTACAATAATAATAATTATTCTTATTCAAGGACAAACACGTTCCATCAGAAAATACGACAATACAACAAGCTGAAAAAACCCTACTAAAAAACAATTATCCTTAATAATGTATTTACATACAGACTAAAATGCCAGTGTTTCCACATATTGGGGATAAATCTGACAGGGCTTAGCACAGAATTTGCCATTGTTGAAATTATATAGTTTACAGACTCGAATAACCTACGCTTACATCTGTAACATTTTTACTTGCACTACTCCATCGTGGCACCTTCAGCAACAACCTCATTCCATCATTAACTTTCTGCAGATACTTGTAAAGAAAATGTACTAAACATCATTAACAGAGTAAAAATTCTTCCTGACAGTCCAGAGGTGTGAATACGGTACAGTGTAAAAACGTCATGACTCTAAAATGAACAAGATGCTAATATGTATTCTGCTTCATTTATCACTGTGATCCACCATTAATAAACACATGTAGAGTGCCAATTCTATATCAAACTACGGGAGAGAGCAAGCGATAGGTGTGTGTGTGTGTGTGTGTGTGTGTGTGTGTATGTGTGTCCATCCTATTCTTAAAGGACAGGAGGTGTAAGTGTGAGTTGCTTTGACCTCTCTTATCCTGTGGTTCAGATCTATCCTATGACATGCTTAGGCCTCTATTATCACAGTCATAGAGCTCTCTCTCTCTCTCTCTCTCCCTCAATTTTTCTCTCCCTCCCTCTTTTTCATTCACCTTCCTATCCACAGGGCTTCATGGTATTTTATGCCTTCTTAATACCAAAATATGGGATTTATGTCCTGGACATCAAAAGGCCATTTTCCACTCCTCTCTCCCTCTCTCTCGCTCCCTCTCTCTCTCTCTCTCTCTCTCTCTCTCTCTCTCTCTCTCTCTCTCTTTTCGCCTTCCACCTTTAGCAAAAATATAATATTACACACAGTAAAGCGAGTATTGAAGCGTCTGCAGCAGTGAAATCGCCGTCTGCTAAGAGAACAGAATCTCTGCTTATTTTGTGCAGAGTGATAATCTGCACACTTGAACTTACTCAAGTCTTATAGATACACCACACTTATACAGTACATTCAGCGATACCCAATAAACTGTATATATTCCGGCTTCTGCTACACCTCAGTTTACTATATAATTCATGCAACTGGGGAAGATTATTGTTTTAATATGAAATCTTTATATTCTTTGTTCTTTTTTTAACCTTCAGTGTAGAGCAAATAGTAAGAAAGCAGGATATTAATAAATTACAAGTAAATACTACTACAAAATATTATGCATGTTTATTTAGTTAATTACATAAAATATTGGAAATTATATATATATATATATATTCCGGCTTCTGCTACACCTCAGTTTAACTATACAATTCATGCAACTGGGGAAGATTATTTTGTTAATATAAAATCTTTATATTCTTTGTTCTTTTTTTATCCTTTAGTGTAGAGCAAATAGTAAGAAAGCAGGATATTAATACATTACAAGTAAATACTACTACAAAATATTATGCATGTTTATTTAGTAAATTACAAAAAATATTGGACATTATGCTTAACTCAGAATTAGTTTTTTCATGAATAAATAATAGATATTTCTTTTTTTATTAAATTTTTTTGCTTGCATACTTAACACTCACAACGTATTATAATACACTTCTACTCCACACTCCTTTATAGTGTGTGTGTGTGTGTGTGTGTGTGTGTGTGTGTGTGTATGTGTGTGTGTGTGTGTGTATATATATATATACGAGGTGGTATCAAAATGTGTCTGTGTGTATATATATATATATATAAATGCCATTTTGGAGACCCTGATGTTCTGTGATACATCTTTCTGAATGGGTCATTAGCGAGAAAGTAAAAGTAATGCTTATTCTCTCTTACACACACATACACACAGACACAGTATAGATCTGCTGTTGGTGAGCAGTATTAGCAGTCTAATCAATGGTCAGTGTAAAGACATGACCAGTGTGTGTAATCACCGGTTGTACAAGATGTCCATCGAAACGATTGGCTCGTGGTCTGGCCCCTGTAATCGGCCTGCGCTCAGTAGTTTTGTTTCATGTGTTAAATCCAGCTGAGAAATACCAAAAAATTTACTCAAACAATGATATTGGGGAATTATAAGTTTTTATTTCAGTGGAGTAAAAAAAAGGACTTCAATATCTATCCAGTGTTTCTTTGCCATTTATTTAGCATTCCTCTTGATCTGATCTGGTTTGTGATTAGATTCAGAGAAGGAAATATTTGAGCAACACTTTTCCATTCTTCAAACAATTCGTACAATGAAAGATCAGATCGATACTTGCTAAGACGTGTTTATATGTCTGTGTGTGTGTGTGTGTGTGTGTGTGTGTGTGTGCGCTCCTGCTCCTCTTTCCTGTTCTGAGGGCTCATGGCGGAAGTGTGGTTGAGCATGTGAGTGTGTCATCCATTATTTATTATTGGTGATGACAGAGTGCGAGTGGCAGCAGCTGTGCGGGTATCGATTGATTCGCAGATTTCCGTGCCTGCCTCTAGTGATGCTGCTGTGTCTGAGTGTCTCTGTGTGTGTGTTTGGGTGTGTGCAAGATCGAGTTTACCACAGACATATGGTCATAAAGGGATACTACTGTGTATTTCGATCTAATCTCTTGCTAGCATATAAAAAAAAAAATCCTGTTGAACACAAAATTCAGTCAAAAAACACATTGATCCAGTGTTTGAAACTTTTACAATTGAAATTTGAAAAATAATAAAAGCATGGATCTGAAAGTAGTTCCAGTTTAGGTTTATGTCAATGCTTTCTTTACATATAATTTAATACTGATCTAATAGTAATAGTAACATCTCATTCATAACAACTTATATCAGATTCATTCTTCTTCTTCTTCTTTCGGGTGCTCCCATTAGGGGTCGCCACAGCGGATTATCCGTCTCCATACTCCCCTGTCCTCTACATCTGCCTCTACCAACTACCTGCATGTCTTCCCTCATCACATCCATAAACCTCCTCCTTGGTCTTCCTCTTTTCCTCCTTTATCATGGCTCCATCCTCAGCATTCTCCTACAAATATACCCCATGTCCCTCCTCTGAACATGTCAAAACCATCTCAATCTAAACTCCCTCTTCCTGTCTCCAAAACGTCCTACATGGACTGTCCCTTTAAAAAAACATGTTTCTAATCCTGTCCATCCTCATCATTCCCAACAATAACCTCATCTTCAGCTCTGCTACCTCTGTTACCGCTACTTCACTTCTCTGACACACTCTCCATTACTTTGCACCCCAGGTACTAAAACTCATTTATATCAGAAGCATTATTTATTAATAATTATTATATAAATAATCATTATTTTTAAATATCATGGGTAGCATGTACAAGAAATTGGTCATAGTGTGCTGGTGCTATTAAAAATAATGAACATAATTCTACACCTTTAATATAAGGTAAGGTTTTTTGGTTGTTGTTTGCGATATAGAAAAACGGTAAATGGTTTAATGGTTTAATGGTTCAACGGTTTAATGGTATCCAAATACAGATAATATACAAATAAACGAATAATTAAAATCATTTCAGGCTGATTTCTTCGGTAGCCTGTAAGACCCACGTCATCTCTGGCAATCTTTTTTATTGGCACTAATCCACCCTCTTAGGATCCTCTGCTTTAAATTGTTTTAATTTGGTTACTCTGTATATGGGCCTTGGCATGTGGGTGTAATTTGCATATGTGTGTGTGTGCGTGCCATTTTTATAGGTGTATATAAAACTGGATCTAAATGAGCCCTGCTCGTTTTGCTCTGCCGTCCGCAGCCATTATGAGTTAACCCTAATTACAGTTATTCCTGTTCTAATGAAGATACTGAGGCAACACTGCAGAGCTTCATTCACACACACACACTACACACGTAAAAAACTGTCTGTAAGCATTATTGTTCATAAGTGTGTGATTGTGGGTGTGTGTGCACGAGTGCGAGTGCGCCTGCAAAATGCACTGTCCATTAATTTCATGTGGACTTCCAATCACCATGTACAGATGCCGATACATAAATGACTCTCTGATGTGTGTGTGTGTCTGTCTGGAAAAACCTGACTGGACCTAATGACGCGTAAATAAGCCGTATGCCTTTGCTCTCTCTCTCTCTCTCTCTCTCTCTCTCTCTCTCTCTCTCTCTCTCTCTCTCTCTCATACACAAACACACACACACACTACTGATGGTGCATAGAGTTACTGATGAACATGCTAGACAACATTCAGAATTATGACTTCCTCTCTCTCACTCTCTCTTTCTTACACACATACACACTTTCTCTCTCTCTCCTAATAAGTTGTTATTCTTGCCCATCTATTCAGGCTCTCATGTCATTTTCTTCTACCAGGTACTTCCTGTCATGAGAAAAACCTCCATCAGTGACAGCTGGCATACCGAGATAATGTCAAAGAACGCTGGGGCGTCATTTACCATAAAATAAATGGAGGAACATCTTCGTTCACTTGAGCAAAAGCTTCGGCCGTGTTCTAATCTGCACGCCTCATACTCGAGCTATGATGTGTGATACACTGCAGGAAAAAAGAGTGGCTTCAGTGTTTGTGTCATTCAGGCAATTAGGAGGTCTGGCCTGATGTGGTTTGCTGCTACATTAGGTGGAAGAACACGGAACAGCATGGCCGCTGTTCATATTTATCGAAGTAACAGTTCTTTTTAGTGCGACATGTTTTGGTGGAGATATACTCTGTCTTTTATACAGTCTGCTGTCTATTAATTATGCCCTTTTTCCCTCCAAATTGCACGCAAACAGAAAAGGGTTTCTGCCATAGGATAGGATAAATAATTAGCATGAATGCATCCCACTGTTCTCTGAAATTTCTCATCTGCTGTGTTCCTAATGCTACAAACAGTATTGACTTTTCATAAATAATTACAACCCCAATTGCAAAAAAGTTGGGAAACTGTGTAAAATTTAAATAAAAACAGAATCCAATGATTTGCAAATCTCATAAACCAATATTTTATTTACAATAGAACATACACACACACACACACATATATATATATATATACATTTTAAGGAAAAATAAGGTAATTTTGAATTTGATGGCTGCAACAAGTCTCACAAAAGTTGGGACGGTCAACAAAAGTCTGGAAAATTAAGTGTTATTAAAAGTAAACAATTGGAAAAACATTTTGCAAATAATGAGGTTAATTGACAACAGGTTAGTAAGATGATTGGGTATAAACAGTGTATGTTAGAGAGGCAAAGTCTCTCAGAAGTAAAAATGTGCATGGCTCCAATCTGTGAAAGACAATTTGTGTCTATAAATTGTGGAACAATTTCAGAATAATGTTTCTCAACATACTGCTGAACATTGAATATCTTATTATTTACAGTCTGTAATATCCTCAATAGATTCAAAGAATCTGGAAAATCTCTGTGCACAGGGGACAAGGGCGAATATCAATATTGGAAGCCCTGGGATTTTTCAGGCCCTCGGGCAGCACTACATTTAAAACAATCATGATTCTGTATCGGAAATCAGTGTATGGGCTCATTAACACCTCTAAAAATCATTGTCTGTGAAAGCAGTTTGCCATGTCATCCTTAAATGCGGGTTAAATTTTTATCATGCAAAGAGGAGGGCATGCGCAAACATCATTCAGACACGCCACCATCCACTTTTTCAGTTTTTCACGTTTTCCACTTTGCCTCAGTATTTCAGTGCCTCAATTTTAATAAAATGTGTTGCAGCTATCAGATTTTAAAATAACCTTATTTTTTCCTTTAAACATTTGATATGTGTTTCTGTGTTCTTATGTGAATAAAATACTGGTTTATAAGATTTGCAAATCATTACATTTTGTTTTTATTTACACAGTGTCTTAATTTTTTTTTTTTTGTACTTGTAATTGAGGTTTTAATTATGAGACATCTAGGTAACACATTCTATAAAATCTGTATTTTAAAGCTTTACGAACATATTTAAAAGGTGTTATGAGCATATATCAATGCTTGAATGCCTTCAACGGATGTGTATAACTAGGACACATGTACCATTATAATGCATTATAACCTGTGTTGTACGCAATGCATCGGAACCTCTGTCATGTGAATGATAGAATGAGAAAATCGTGTGTATTATGTAAGTGACTACATTGTACTGAATGTACAACATGTTTTAAGGTGATATCACTTGTAGAGATACTACATTGCTACCTGGGCTTTACTGGATAAAGCTTATAGCTTATGACTTCATAAAAGCTTTTCATAATTTACTATAACACAATTTTTGGCATATTATCATTATTATTATTTGGGACGAATAATATCCCAGGACACTTGTTAAGCTGCAGTCACACTAGAATTTCATTGACGTATCGATCTCCTATTTGTCACACATGCCCACTTGGTATAAATTCGCAGGAGATCAACAACTTGTGCTTTGCGATGCAGTGACATGCATTGCACTGTCCTCGCATTTCCGGTCTCCGCTATACTAATGCGATGAATGGGAATCAATGGATAGAAAAATGTGGTGTTATCGCAGCTTTATAGTAAATAACAAACCTAGTGAAAAGAATAATGTTATGTTGCGTGACTCCTTGAAGCCATGAGTAAGTAACTTTTCAGGTTTAGGTTGGACGTTATAAGGAGATATTTGCATATGTAATTAATTTCTGTTTCGGTAACCTTTTGGATATACACAAAACATAACAAGCTGTAATTATGTGATTTCTCACTATTCAGATTCACATAGTTAAAAGGCTAGCGTTGAGGGTGCAGCTTTTTATCCTCTTATTCCTGACTGTTCACACTTTAATTAGCACTATTCACTTTAAACCGCCACCGTGCATTTAGAACAACACTTCCCTGGATGATCAAGTGATTGTAGTCTTACATTCACCATTGTTCATGGGTAAATCACACCATTTATTTTTAATGCTGCATCTGGTGTAGCTTTCTTTATCACTTACTCTGTTTACTTTGCTGTGAAAGAGAAAAAAAAGGTATACAGGGTGTGTCAGAGCATGGTTTTTAGGACTTTGGACTAAATTCATTCTAAGCATCCTTCTGAAGACCATTTCATGATTGATCATTCCATGATTGAATCTGAACACCTGTTGCCATTCTGGACACCTGTCCACCATTATTTCTGCATTCTGTACAGCACTTCAAAGACCATTTATATTTTCCAAACACCACTTGGACTACTATTCCACTTTACAGAATACCATTTCACCTTTCCAATATTTTGACCACTGTTTCAATATTCTGAAGACCATTCCAAACACCATTGCATAATTTATAATCCCATTCCAATATCATTCCAACCATTGTCCCACCGACTTCAATGCCTGTCTTCAATATGAACACTTGGCTTTTGTTCCAAACACCATTCTACCATTCTAAATACCATTCCAAAGACCGTTCAACTATTTGAACACTACTGTCAACAACATTTGGACCATTATTAGACTTTTCTGCTATTGTGAACTATTCTGTCTTTGTTACAAACACGTGTTCACCATTCCAAACACCATTCCATCATTCTGAACACCACTATTTGTAGCAGAGATATATATATATATATATATATGTCTTTAATGAAGTGAGTTTTTAATTCAAGTCTAAGTGTAGTGATATCAGGCTGATTGCTTATGTCATTAATGTTTAAAGAAGTGTTCCAGACCTGGATCGTTCTTATTGAACCTGTTGGTCTTTCTGTGGTGTTAAAATGTGTGTGTGTGTGAGAGATTTGTGTTTAAGGGTATAAGAGGTAACAGCAGCTGTGCATTTTTAATGTTTTGCTGTCTTTACAGTTGGCAGTTGTTGGAATTTCTTCCGCATGTCTCCTTAACGCTTTGTGTTTGAGGACAGTTTTGGGGACTTGAATTTCATTTAGGATTCCTTTTTCTTAAAGGTTTTAAGGTTACCTTTTACACACCGTAGACACGGCACACACCTCGAATAAACTGTTTAAAACTAGATTTATTTTTTTTTTTTTTGCACTGGCCAAGATTGAATCTAAAAACAGCTGTCTATAACTGCGAAGGTTCTCCTGATGTACTATTTAATGCTGGTAAATTTGCTTTCTGTAGTATAAGTCGATTTGCATCTTCTATTTTTTGTTACAAGGCTTTGATTTCGGTAAAATTTAAATGAGGCCGAACTGGAGCACATTCGAAGATGAAAACAACTCGTGCCCCAGTTTTCTGGAAATTCTTCTAGATTTTTAATTTGTTTGTATTTTGTTGACCATCTATAACTGTGTTGTGCAAGATTATGTTATGCATTAAGGGGAAAAAAATCTATTAGTTTGTGGAATCTGTCTGTCTGTCTTCTTTGTGTGATTCATGGTCTTTCCTTTTATTCTTCAGTCTCTGCATTAAATTCACTAGTTCATCTATTTCCCATTTGCAGTGCACTTCTCCTGTGTTGTAGAGCGTGATGTAGATAAAGATAGAGGGCTTCTTTTTTTGGCACAGCCCGAAAAGCAGAATCCCCTCCAGCCTCTACCCACCCGAGGCCTTTTCCCCTATTGGCTGCCTTCAAGAGATTAAAGGGAATAATTGCCACCTGATTGACTTTTTAATTTTTCATAGGACGTTTTCATCTCCCGGAGCTTTGTGGCTTCTGTAGCGTTTTTCCTAAAACACACTTAACGCTATAAGGTCTGACCTGTTTAAGTGAGTATTCGCTTTGATCTGGAATTGATTTACATATGTAAGTGTGTGAGTTCGTGTGTAACGTTCTTGTGTAGATGTTAAAGAGATGTGTGCAACAGAACGAAAGTAGTTCATAGAACGAAAGTGCGATTCTGGCAGTGGGGCAGTGACTTTGTGATGTTGAAAGTAAATTCCAACGGAAGAGTGACGTAGTTTTTAAAAACGGATAAACATGGGGGAAATAAAGTTTGAATTAATTTTTTTTATAACTTACACATTGTCATGACTGATACATCAAACTGAACACTGATCTGCAACCGCATTAAGTCATTATAGCATTGACAATTTCTCAGCAAGTTGAACAAGTTGCATTTAAGAGACTTGGATACTGTATAGTAATTGTATATTTCACCATAAAGATTTTTTTGAATGATTAACAATTTCCAGGGAAAAAAGAATCTTTGTGGGACAGTTTTAATTTTAACCATTTTGTCAGATTTCCTCAAGAACCCTAAACACGCATTTAAAACACTGTCATTTGTATCTGGAGCTTTTTTTGCTTTTTTTTTTCTCCACCTAAATCTCCCTGTCTCGTCTTTTTCATAAGCTACTGTCAAATTTCCCAGTGCGCCGTTCGGTATTTTATTCTGCTTGTCAGTGAGACTAACGAATCTATTGTGCAGCTCCGATTATTACCCGGGTTTATTTATTTCATGGCCACTGATCAACAGAGCAATTAAAAACTGTAAATAAGGCATTCAGCGCTTGCCGGTGCCCAGACAAAGCTCTGTCCCAACAGAAATGTTTGTTTGAAGGGAGAGGAGGACAAGTGTCGCGCATCTCTCTCGCTCTCGTTCGCTTTTCGCTCTTCTTTCTCTTTCTGCCTCTGCTCTGTGTTAATTATACTCTTTGCTCAGCTCCCTCTCCATCAGCATTATCACGGTGTTGCATGCTCACGACACTAGATGAAGTTGTTTACTTTTGTTCGACGACCCGGAATTACGATGCTCTCTTTTGTTTCTCGAAGTGTTGGATAATGTGTGTGCACCAGGTACATGTGTTTGAGGGACTGAACTGAATTCGGTGCCAGATCGAACTCTCGTGGTGTCTTGAGACAGGAGACAAATGCAGATACATCAGCCAAAATTACTTTTGCTACAAAGTTCTAGTGGTGGCTCAGTGGGTTCTGGTGGTGGCATACTCCAATTTCAGATCAGGTTTTATTTAGCATGTAAATAATGATACTAGCAGGATCATATTACCATGAGCTGCGGTTTGTACCCTATGTGGACAAAAGTTTGTGGACACCTGACAGCCATGACAATAAGGTGCTTTAACAGCTAAAAGTCTGTTTGTTGAGTGGAAATAAAACTTTTGCTTTGCTTTGGTTTGAGCTCGACACTGTACTCTAGTTAACCAGGTCACTGGATCTTCTAAGACTATTTCAGTTGGTTTGAAATATGAAGATGGAAAAGAAAAAAGAAAACTACAGAAAAAAATCTCTATTAGCTCCATCTCTAATTATTTTTTCCTCTATGTATTATGTATTAAATCTTTTTTGTTGCTTATGTAATTGTCGATGTGGTAAAATTGTCTGTATTTTTAATTTAGCATTTTCTGTGAAGGTTTTTTTTTTCTTCAGTTTCTGTCTCTTTTTTGTTATATTATATTTAATGTTCTATTTAATTATAGTCAAATTTATTCAGTACTTTGTACTATTAGATTGCTCCAGACCATATATAAGATCATTAACCATAATTCTGGACATTATTCTACTCAAGCTTGCAGTTTCCTATTTTAATCATATAATGATGTTGTATTGATAAACATGGCTATTCAAGATATATCTGTCATATTAATAATTAATTCATAATTATATTAATAATTTCCAGTAACATTTATCATTAAAGGATGAGACACTACAGTACATGATTTATTTATGTATTTATTTATTTTTTTTCCAG
The DNA here is from genome assembly GCA_024362625.1 of Silurus asotus. Taxonomy (NCBI): domain Eukaryota; kingdom Metazoa; phylum Chordata; class Actinopteri; order Siluriformes; family Siluridae; genus Silurus; species Silurus asotus. Next base: position 2,960,441 of record MU551534.1, read on the forward strand.
AATGTGACTGTAGGAGAGCCTAGTGAGGGAAAGACTGTTTATAGCTGCTATTCTGTAAGCAATAACAGGAACAAACTCACTAGTTAAAATCTGTGATTTATTAATACTTAAAAAAAATGCAGTTTAGGTGTCACAGCATTAAATACAGTATTTGTTTCTCTTTATAAATATGAGACTTAGTTTCTTTTCATGTACAGTGTGGAATTGCCATTATTTAATTCAAGCCATAATTGTCGCTAGCTCTTGTTCATAGCTGCCAAATTTTCAGCAGTGTAAAAAAAAATTGTCTTTGCTCTACAAATGAATCTTAAAATTTCTGTTTCAGTCCTCCTCATTAGCGCTGTGACGTACAGAGTGTGAAACACAGGTTTGGTGAAAGGAGACATGGTCGCCGGGATGTTTTCAGGTTTTCAGCATAAAGCTCACGGGGATTAATCAGTAACTAAAACCTGGCGTAGAAAAAGCTGTGTGTGTGTGTGTTGAGAAGGTCGAGAAGGCCTGTGTGCATTTGCAAAGGCAGGTTGATGTATGTGTGCATGTTTGTACAGACAAGTTGGATTTAGTGTGTATGCTGTTCGTTTGCCGCCAGGCTCCGCAGGCACCGCTGGAGGCTATATGCCTTAGCAAGATCCTGTTGACAGTAAGCATAGGAAGCAGGCAGCATTAACATATGAATGCCCGAGGACTTTAACGGAAGTGCCTCGTTCCCAGCTCCTCTACCTTCCTCCCACTGTGTCTGTTCTTCCCTGTTGCCATCTCTCATTCTCAGCGCCCCACTTCTTCTCCTGCTCCACTTTGTTTCAGCAGCAGATTAGCGAATGTTAAATTCCCGGCTTTGCCCATGGGCCTCTACCTCACTATTCCCGAGCAAGTCAGATCCGTGAAAACAAGGAGTAAAACTTTAGGAGCAAATGAAGAACAATACCTTTCAAATGTTTTCTGCGTCGCCTGCGGAGTACACGCATTGAGTTAGCCACAACTTTTAGGACAACTTGTTTGGGAGGCAAATTTGAAAAACAATTTGCTGATGTTTTGTCTGCTTTTAATTGCAGTGGGAGCTCAGCAGTTAAGGCACCGTAGTGGTGAGTGGAATCGTGTGAGGCAGATGGTGGGTTCTTGTACTGCTTCTGAAGCAGAAACCTAATCTTTACCAGTTTCTTGGTTTTTAAACCTGGTGAGGTCAAGTATTTGGGTGGCCAACTGTAAATACAAGAAACTTTTCTAATGAACTTTACTTCGTGCTTCATTTTTGTATACAAATATAATTGTATATAATTGTCTTTTTTGTGTGAATGATCAATTACATTGAGCGTAATTCGTGTGAGCAGGAAAACTTTCGTTGATGAATCAGGTCACAGAGGAATGGCGAGACGTTTAGAGTCTACAGTAATACACTTAAGCACACTTTACAATCGTGGTGAGGAGAAAAGCATTGCAGAAAGCACTACACACTGATTCCTTGTGGTGGATGAATTACAAGAGAAGACCACATAGGATTCTATTCCTGTCAGTCAAAAACATTAATCTGATCCTTCTCTTTGTGCATTGGCCCAGAATTCATAGTTGAAGTTTTTCCAATTTTCAGAATTCTTTTTTTTTATTCGAATTAACCATAAATACTTTTTTTTCTTTGTTGCTATTCTAGAGCGTAAAACTCATTGCTAGTAAGTAAGTGAGAGGTCACACAGTGGTCCTAAGAGCATCATCTGGTCAGAGTGTGCCATCATATCTGGCATCCTTGTGTTTCTGTGTAGTGTGTGTGTGTGTGCGTGTTACAGCATCTGTTATCCACTTCAGTCCAATCGATCTGAGATTTGAGCAAAAGCAGCCTTTCTCTCTTGCCCTTTCCTCTGTCCTGTGATGTTAGCTGTGATTGAAGGTAAGTAGGTAGCAGAGGGACCCAGTGCTTTTTAGAGCATTAAATCTGAACCACTGCACATTCCTGTACCTGTCGTTCTTCGCTGTCAAAGAATGTCAGTGTGAAAGAGAGAGAGAGAGAGAGAGAGAGAGAGGGGTACCAAGGGCCTTCAGAGCTACATGAACAAGCCATTTATATCTGTACAGTGTTGTGAACAAGACTGAAACACAGGGGATGTGTAGATGTGTGTGTGTGTGTGTGTGTGTGTGTGTGTATAGCTTCACTTCCATGCTGTATGAGCTGTACTACAGAAGACCTGATAAAGATAAAACATCATTTTGCCTTTGACATGTGTGTGTGTGTTAGTTGAAGCAGAAGAGATGAGGAAAAGAGGACAGCCAGTGGCCACAGGAGAGAGCCAGGGGGCAGGAGGGGTGTACACAAAAACACACAATCCTGACTACTGCATATTGATCCAGTGCACTCAAAAAGCCTCTGTGTGCAACATGTATTTTTTTATGTGCGTCTGTGCGTGGGTAGAAGCTTGTCATAGGTCTAAATCATTTCCAATAGACAGTTATTAGATCAGACACACGCACTTCTAGAGCATGTCGACTTTCTCCTTAGATTTCTGAGACTCAGCGGTACTACTTGGACCTACCCATTCCAGATTAGCGTTTAACCCGTAAGACACAAAACACACACTGTTCTATCTACTGTACCTTTCCATGGTAGTTAGCTGCAGGTCACCTGAGAACCTTGCTCAACCTGTTAACGCTAACGTCTACTCAAACGTCTTGCCTCATGTATAGTATTATAGAAACACTCGGCATTTAAAAGCAAAAACTAAACAGAATTAAACAGGTCATAAATCATTTATCTTTCTGCAAGCAATAAAAGGCATCCTGCTAAACAGGATACTAATGCTAGCATATGATTTGACTAGTTTAATACCAAACAATAGCCTCCGTGTTAACACATGATTTAGCCGCATTAGAGGCTTTGTTTTACACAGCAAAAATACAAAACCTCAAATGATTCATGGGTTTGTTCTACAGTTTGTTCTGAAAGCATGACGTCCCAAATCAAACATTGACGCAATTCAAGGATATCACACGTAGGCAATTTTGTTTGTATTAATGACGTAGCAAACAGTCTAAAATGTTTATACTGCCATGACTTATTAGCAGAAATCCTCCTTGAAGGAACGATCAGAGAAATTAGTCAGACTTTAGCTAAACACTCGTTCTCTGCCTTTCTGATGGAAGAAGCATTATTACATATACAATATCGATGCTATAAAGTGACAGTGTTTAATGCTTGCTTGTTTCATTAAACTGTCTGGGACATTTGCTGGGAAAAAAAAGCTTTTATACTTTCATGTATATTGCATTTAAATCAGTTTTATTATCATGTTCAGAGTGATGAAATCGACACTTTCTTTATCAGATATATTGTAGTCGTAGTAGGTTTCATGTAGGTCTGTAGACAACAGTGCCATTGTCGAACTAAGTCATTGTCAAGTTTTATGGGGGTTGAGGCAAAGCTTTATGCATGCAAAAAGATGTAAAAATAACTTTTGATTTTTTTACTTTTTAAAATCTTTCGGTCAAGACGATATTTAATAATACAATTGCCCAAGACTATGACTAAATAAAGTTCTGATAATCCAGAGACAAGTGCAAATCAATATTCAAAACATACAAGACCAGATGTTTCCAAGCTTGTTGTAGAAGTTATAAGGAATTGGCATGTGTTTGTTTTTTTCAGATATATTGTAGCAGTAGTAGGTTCCAGGTAGGACAACAATGCCATTGTCAAATCCAAAACGGCTTGAAGACCAGGACTAGCTACAACTGAGTCACGGCTAGGTCTTAAGAGGGTTGAGGCAAAAAAAAAACTAAATAAAAAAAAAAAACATTGAGGTCAGATTTTTTTTAGGCTAGGCCGTACTTGAAATATTTGGCCAATGACTAAGTTTTTTACTTTTTTATTATTAATATTATTATAATATGATTATATAATTATATAATTTCATTTTTTTTTTTTCATTTTAAGAAATCACTATATGGTATAGCTTTATACATGCAACACGATTCATTAAAATAACTCTTTTTAATCAATACGATATTTATTAACACCACTGCCTAAGACTAAGCTGCAATTCTGCGGATTCAGAGACAATTACAAGTCAATTAAGGAAACATCCAAGACCAGATATTTCCGGCATCTTCATTCATCGCTTGAAGTAGAAATGAAGAGGGATTAAATCAGATTGGTATGTGGTTGGTTTAGTGATGATCCAACCAGTTTCAAGTCTTAAATAAATGCTTCAAAAGAATGCAAATTATTTGCATTGTGCTTAATTGCAGGTTTGTTTTGGTTGCTAGGATGTCAGGTATAACATCCTACATGTATAATATACTGTACCATGTGTCATAGAGTTCATATCTCTGCAGGTGTTCTACTTCTATTATTATTATTATCATTATGCTGTCCCATGACACCCCAAAATAGACTTGCATAAAACAGTCTTGTTTACTAATCAACGGCAGGGAGGGAAAAGTGGGGTTATAACCCCAGTGTTTTTTCTCTATTTGATTAAACTAACAACCACCATCAAAGACTCATCTAGTAATTTTCAATTGGCACGCGTGCTGCGTTGTTGAACAGGTGTTGCAGGTATGTTGCAACAAAAATTATAAGAGAGACTATGTCTTATCTTCACCTTCAGCACGCTCGTCGAAACAACCAGGTTATGTCTCGAGATCAAAAACTTGTTTTGATTGTCTGGCATAAAATGTATTGTTTTGTCTGTGTTTGTTTGACTTTTTATTTGTTGTTTTTAGTCTTTCTGTGAACCCAAGTACTATTTATGATGGCACAGAGCCAAAATATGGCTACTGTTTGATATGAGCTTTGATTAGTCACAACTAAACATAAAAACCTAAAATATATATATATATATATATATATAAAAAGCTCTCTCTCGCCATTAAAGGTGGCTCTGAGTGATCCTCTGCTACCGTCTGAGAAGTGTTTCTTCTGTTCAGAGTTGTTCTAATGGATAACGGATAGGCAAAATTTCAGTGGTCATGCTTTTGGCTTAGTAGTTTTGCTTGAGATTAGCTAGTGGTTGGAGCGGCTTGACGAGGATGATCAACGATCCATTTAGCGTAATTATCATTACATGAAAAATGCAAATGCTTCCCACACACATAGCTTGTATTGCATGAATGCAATCACACTATGATTCTTCGGTATTTGCTAATAAAAAGCTCCACCCTGGAACTTGTTAAACATTTGAAAATGTTGCAACATTCATGATAACGCTTTGAATTTGCTGCTTGTTAAAAATGATTATAAAATTATTATTATAAATGATTAAATAATTTAAATAATCTTAAACTTCATGAATACCATCAGGTTTTGCTGTTAGTTCCTGAAGAGAATGCAAAAAGCTAAAAGTCCTCACCCCCTCTTTCTTTCTTTTCCAGCAACAGTCAGTGATAAGTGGAAACTCTTTTTTTATCATTGAAATATACGCCAGAGAATTATCGCTATCTTTCGGTAGATATAAAGATATCAGCAGCACTATCAGCAAGTATTTGAACAGATTTTTATGTAATGTGGGCACCAGTAAGCCGAGGCAAAAATAGTCCAAAGGGCTTTCAAAGAAAATCATTTGCCTTAGAAAATAATAATAATAAAAAAACCTTCTTGAAAGTTATTGAAGATGACATCAAGGTTTGCACACAAGCTGTGTAATTGATTCATCTACAACAACATCCATATCAACATCTTGTTCTTGGACAGGTGGCCATTTGTAAAATTACACCAGATTTGATTTCTGCATTGCTTGTGTGTGATGAAAAAAAACAAAATTAGCTTTTGACAAGTTTATTGCTTTTCGTACTACAACCGTACAGAACAGTGAAGCAAAACATGACTGCAAAAAATATTTATGTGAACGTCATGACAAGGAAAGACTGAACGATGAATGATGTGTCTAGAATGGCTGTTGGTATATTATTGTTCTGTAGACTATGCTTTAGAAAGTGTTGATTAAATTTGTAGGTTTGGTGTAGTTTTTTTCAAAATCGTACTTGGTGTACGTCATTTTTTTATTCCCTCTGACTTTTTTAATATTAAAACAATTACAGATTTAACTTGTTTTTCTGACCGATCATTATTCCTTAACCACTTCAAAGATTTAAGACTTTCTTTTTATGCATAGAAAATGCAGTTTGTGTGGTTGTATAAGAAACCCTGTCAGATGTTGCTGTGTCAAACAAATATGAACATTCAGGATATTTTGTACCATAGTTGACACCTCAACAACAAAAACAAACTGTATTTTTTTTTTTCCTGTATCATATGACATCTGCTAAACAGGGAGAGTGAAAGTTATTTCCACTTCCAACTACTGTATTCTTTCAAACTGCTGCTCCTGATGCACCACAGGGCATAGTGACATTCTCATAAGAATGCGCTAGCTGCCTTCTTCCGCATACACGAGCAACAGCCTAGCGATACCAATGACAAAATTCTTTCTGCTGTTCTTTTTTCAACTGACACTTTAATTTAGTATGCAGTTGAATTTCATTAATAGTTGTGAAGCTATTTATAAAAGTATAATTTCCTTTTAGCTCATGTATTTCTTTCAGTTTTACTTTGATTAGTATTGTTTGTGTTGCCTGTTGTGTAGTAGCTGTTGTGCTGATTTTCTTGGCCAGGACTTGCTTCTAAATGAAATTATACTTGGTCTCTGTGCAGATGCCCTATTTGAATAAAGATTAAATAAATGCATATCTATACATTCTTACTGATTTTAAACTGCTAATATCTTCTGAATGAAATAATGTGGGTTGGTTATTTAAGGTGTGTGTGTGTGTGTTTTCATTGTTTCACAATTTTCATTGTGTTCCAGTTGTTGGCAAGGCTAATGCTGAAGGAAAAGGTCATAGGTCTTCTGTTTTCTTGGTTTGAAATCTCCCAAAGTCTCTAACAAATAAGAAAGTCACATCTAATATCTTTAGATTATTTAAAACCAATATCCGTGTAGCAGAGGGCGTTTATAATGTATGGACTCGAGCCCCAAGCTGTTAGCATGCACAAACTTTAGTGGAAAGCTTCTGGTCTTGAGGCATGATTTCAATAGCTGTACAAACATCGAGGTGGCGATATTAGACTGCTCCTCTTTGTATCAGGACGAATAAGTGTATCACACCCATATGTAATAAAAATAATTACAATTTGTTCTCTGATCCACCCAGTTCTTTGTCTACACACTAATGTCAACACTCAAAACATGTAGACATAATGCAGATTTACAGAACATGTTGTGTTTGGGCAGTGGCTTGAATAAAAACATCACCTAGATGAAAATAAAAGCCACATTGACATTGTTAACAGGGAGGGTAAGGCGGGTCATGTTGATAAAGCAAACTGAAAGACAAACATTTATATTCATTCTGTAAAGAAACTGATCTCATTTCACACAAACAAGCACATAAAAAAGTCATCTTACATTTGACACACAAATTTGTTTAAGTTCAAATAAGTGATAGCGATAAGCACATACCTTTTCTTCCTTCATTGTATGAAAGTGAATCGAATGTGTTTGACATTTTATGGCATTATGTTTGGCTTCCAAGTCACAAACACTAACATTTAAAACACTAACCGTAATAAATTTCATTTGAATAGCAGGCGAGTTCAGGAACATTCAGGAAGTTGAAACCACTTGAATAAATTAATTGCACGTAATGCTCATGTTTGTCATTTTTATTCCGCTTCATTGCTTTTTGTTTTGTTCCTGTATGAAATGACCACAGTCTGACTTGATTGACATTGTATGAACATCTGGTTGGCCCCAAATAAGTAGTATGTTTAAATGGAAATAGCAGTGAAAAGTTGAAAACACTTGCACAAGAAATATTATGCATAATATTCATAAATTTTTTTTTTTACATATCGCACTCCCAAAGTCATTCATCCTCAAAACTATAAAAAATTACAAATAAAGTAAAGGAATTCTTGTGTTCATATGAAATTTTTTTTTCGTGGTGCAGCTGGCATCACAGGATAAACTCCAGATTTGCTTTGGATCCATTTACTGAACATAAATGAACGGATGTGTAGAGGTGCTTAGAGTTGTATTGAGATGTGTGGACGTCTATTGAGGTGTACTGAAGTGTGTAAAACCTCTTACGCTAGGCTTTTTACCACCCTATAGATGTTTTGATTTACAATTCTTTTCACTTTGACTCTTCAAAGTGACTCGCAAAAGCCCCATTGAAGCGATTAACTTATGACTCCTTTGGTATCCCACTTATAAAGAGTTTTAATTGATTCAGCCGTAAACGAATCTCGCTCATGATCACTCAGGTCGATGACTCCTTATAAAACGAGAGACCATGTTGGACAATCATGCAAATAGTCTATCTAATTTATCACACACATGCACACAAGTGCTTTAAGCCACATGCCTCTTTTTTGGTCTGTTCCTGCACTTTTTTCTGTTTTTTTTAGGTGCTTATGCTCTGTACATGCTCTTGGTGTGCCTTCGGGGCTGCTTGGGCCGCCTGCACCTTTCAACAAATTGCTGGCTGTTTGCAGCCTTTTATATGCCACACTGCTTTAATTTCAGTATTTACTTAATAGGCTGAAACAAAAGCCGTGTCCACACAGCAGGAGGGTCAGGTGATCCTGGAGTTCAAACACCTGGCAAAGTTTAAACACATACACACTCACACAATATTGCAGTTTAATATGTCTGTAGCACTCTTACTTTTTTTCCTTTTACTGCCTTTTCACCCCCCTGATAGGATAGTTTTGGACTCTAAACGATCCGCTTGTAAATTACGATCGTTCGAAACAGAACAAGAATAACCTGGAATTCCTCCACAGACTTGAATAACATGTAGGAATCTGTGATTAATCCGGTAATCAATTGTACACATAATTAAAGCGTTGGAAAACATAAATTGCTCTGGTAATTACACAACCTCGCGACTCTCCCCGCAGGTATCGCCGTATACCCTGTCATGTTCCACCTGATGGTAGCTGAGATTTGTGAGAGAATGTCTGTAAAGAGATCTTTCTTCTCTCACACACTTATTTCCTTTCCGTTTGCGCCAATCAAATGTTAACTATCTCTGCTGTTTCCACTCACTTTGAACTGCATTTCTTACTCAGGTTACCACAGAAAGGAATGTGTTCAACCCTGATACATTTGTATTCTGTCCTCGGGCATGGGCTGTTAAGTCATAATTGGCGAGAAAAACAATATGACTCAGGTGTTGGTGTGGTAGGAGGGATGATAGATGAAAGGGGTTGGCTGTATTTCTCTCCACCCCCCCCCCTCCCCCTTCTTCTATTATTTTCCTGTCATGTCTATCTTGCATACTTTCTCTGCAATCTTTCTCTCTATCTCTACCTCCCTCATTCTTCATGTTTGAAGTTATGCCTTTTGGAACAATGTACCTCCTCAGTAATTATCATGTCATAAGCAACTGAACTGTAATTAAGTTTATTGCTTGTTTAAATTGTTCTGCGTGTTTACCAGTCTGTGAGGTTAGTGCTCGGTTTCCTTTCAACCTGGGGGAGGGTGGGGGGGGGAATTTCCCATTGCTTCTGTTTATCAAAAAAAAAAAAAAAAAAAGGAGCTGCCTGGCTCTTCATGTATAGGAATACGAACTGACTAGGAACTTGTAACATATATGTTACATCTTTGGCATGGCATGTATGTTCAAATGTTGCTGTACATTATTACTATTTACAAGCTGTGTCCAAACTTTTGGTCTGTACTGTATGTTTAAATGTTGCTGTACATTTTAAACCAGAAACCCTTTAACTATATTCGCTGGATTAATTTGTGTACACAATCCACAGATGATCTGTTTAAAATAATCAAGATGCAAATAAGTGGAAACCGTGAAAAAGCAAGCAAAATGAATACCAACACAAAGCCATTGTATAAATTTTCTTGTAGCAGTTATACATGTCAAGAGACTTAAATGACTCATGACGAGAGAAGGCCACAGGTCAGAGCTGAATTGATGGTCCAATACCTGCAGACTTGTGGAGGTATAGACTTGTACATTTGTACATACTTGTTTAATTCACTCAATATGTATTAATGCACTCTGTGAGCACACTAACTTACAATACATCGTTACATCAGCTACCAATTTCCACATGCCAAAATTAGACCTCATTGGAGGTTTTACTGACTAATCGATTTCCTCGTCCACCCTTCAAACTATAACCTATAATCTGAAAGCTGTGCAACATAAAGCTCATTTAATATGTCTGAGCAAATTATTATGATGTGATTGTATTACATTTTGAGTAAAAGCCTTAAGGAAAGGTGTGAATGTTAACTCCACCCTAAACTGTAAGTTCATTGCCTTATTTCCAAAAAAATTCCAATTTGGATAATTACAAGGTTACTTTAAATAAAATGTGTGAAAACATTTGTATAAAAGTAAACATGTAACACAAGTGAAAACCCTAATCAGAACTTTAAACTAGGTAACTTTCTAATATATTGTATACGTTTTCTGGATGATTTTTTTGGCTCACGGGGTCACGCAGTAACGGTTGTATAACTCTAAACAGGCTTTGTTTGTATCAAGCCAGCGAAAAGGCTTGAATGGCGTGCTGTTCACGCAGGCCGTAATTAGCCGACCCCATTTGCCCGCCCATTGTCACCTGAAGACAGGTGGGAATTGTGGAACTTTGCGCTCGGCTCGATCACATGATCAGGGTCAGACACGGGCCACCGGTGTGCCACTATAGCTGTCAGAACAGGACCATTCATCAAGCAGGTTATTGCACCGCTCCTATGATGCCCACAAGGCTTGAGAGTGTGTGTGTGTGTGTGTGTGTGTAAAGGTGATTGTTTTACAGTCACATTTCACCGAACAGCAAGTTTTTCAAGTAATGCTTCTCCATGCTCACATCTGACATGGGTAAGTGGAGTTAACGCTCGCCGCCTCGCCGTGAGCCCTTTCCTGATCACGCTAAGATTTATGGGCCCTCAAACGCTCGCCTATGACAAACTGCTCATTCACAACCTCGTAACCTCTCCCTCAGGCCCTTCTCTCTCTCTCTTCTTCTCTCTTTTTTTTTCTCGTTCAGAATTTTTATTTACCCGTTTATCCCACCATTTCTTTTTCACTGTGTAAATAAACAGTACTTCTTCAGTGCGGGTCAAAATTTAAACATGTAGTATGTCAGCAATAAACATCTTTAGTTGATCATAACACATACATTGGAGTGCAAAATGTTTGTATACCCTTAGGACAAACTAAAGATGTTTGTAATAAGAAATTGACGTTATTTATTGTTTTAGATTCTAAAGCCCACTAGTGTACCTTAGAACATTAATATAAACAGGAAGTTTTATTATTATTATTAATAATAATAAAAAAATCTTTTATATCATTTTATTAGGTTTTTATTCATAATTGATATGGTATTTGTATTCAAATATATTTCAATCTTACAATGTATTTTTTCATTTAAAATAATTCTATTTTAATTAACGAATACCTTTTTGTTACTAATAGTTACTAATAGTTAAAATAATAAATAAAATAAATATTTATTTTTTCAGATATATTCCTAAATATTAAATATTATTTGTAAAAAAAATTTTTTATCATTGTTGTTGTTTTTATTATTAATATTATTATTAAAAATACTAACTTTTAAGGCCAAAGCAACTTTTTGCTGTGTTGACGCTTTTGTCTCTGTGATGCAGTTTTATGCAAAAATATATATAACACACATTAAGGCATTGTGACACACTTCCTGCTGTCCCATTAAACCAACGCATTCTGTGTCCAGAGCTAACATTTGTTTTAGCTTCACCGCCTTCATTGCTCCAGAGGTCTGGAATGATTTGTCACCTGGAGCAGCTCAGGTGCAGAAGAGAACGTCCCAGTTGTCCATCTTCACTTCCCCTAGAGCTCTCGTTCACTTATCACCGAAGGCCAGTCTAATCTTTTTATCCTTATCTCCTGGCTATTTTTATTTACAATCGGTGTTTGCTTGAACCTGCCTCATAAATTAGCCGCGTTTGACATCTGGGTTGCGTTCTTTCCTTGGCCTGAGGAGAAAGATCAGGAAAGGTGTTTGGGTAATTTGTTTCTTCTGTAACAGGAAAAATGGACCACCACCTGGTTTAGAGAGTTCAATCTCTCTCCTGCTGCATACTACACACGTCGTCCTCTTTTATTACCGCAATTATGTGGGCTGTTTAGTAGCCATCTTGTTTCTGTGTGTGTGCGTGCATACGTGTGCTCGCATGTGTGTGATTGGTCGGCATCTGGTTGGAGCAGGACCCACACACTCGCACACCCACACCCCCTCCAGCCACATCAAACAGCCTAAGGGGAGTGTGGGTGCGCTGGGTGGGACTCCTTCTCCTTAGCATGTAGAATGTAGTGCTGACCAAAAGTGCACTGATACCACAGACACTCAGACGTAAGAGACATTAACTACGAGACAGTGTTTCATGTGGTTTAATAGAAACTCTTGCTGTACACATGGACTTAGACGTGCAGGCGGTGCACTCAAAAGGTAGCTCATTGTTACAAAAAAAAAGCATCACCCAAGTCACCGCAGTATTCTGGAAAGAGAAAAAAATTACCAGTCTGCCTTTTATAGCCGTTAAATAAGGAAAAGGCTGATCATATGGTAGTTTTATTAGGGTTTTATAATGAAAGGAGCATGTGTGACACGTTTGATGTGTCATATGCAGAACGCACCGTCAGCAAAGTGCTCAGACAATAGATTGCACTGAAGGCTGTGGGATACTGGCTACAGTATTCAAACATACACACACACACACACACACACACACACACACACACACACACACACACACACACACACACACACACACATATGCACTTGCTCAAACACCGATAAGCAGCATCAGTAGGCCTGAAGCTATTAAATCATTTGTCATATTACAACAGTGTCATCACAGAGTAAAAAATAAACATGAACTCTATTTTCAGCTAACAGTTCATGTATTGGGAATTGGTCACCCAGTGTTTTCTCCTGAAACATTTGTTGTTTCCTACAGCTCCAGGGCCGAAGTCGGTTTGATAAATTGCCACATGTCACGCTGCCGTCGCAGAATATCACACATGCAAATTGACCTCATAATTGTTTTGTTTTTTTGTTTTTTTCTTATCAACACAGACTGCTTTTTTTTATTTGTTAACATTTATATAAAAAGCTCGGATGCTTTTAGTTAAAGATACGGACGCGGTTGGTTTAGTGTTCGAACCTTCTTATACGTTCACTCGTATGTTTAAATGGTTCTTCATTAATGACATTACGTTTCCTCTATATAGTTTTGGCAAACGTCTTAGGCAGCCAATAATAATAATAATAATAATAATAATAATAATAATAATGTACTAATATTATTTTAGCTGTAAACGGTCCTTCTGTAACAAAACACAAATCGCAGCTTGACAAGACATTAAGAAACCTGAAAGTGGAAACCACTTTATCCTAATGACTTTCCTGTGGTGAAAAACCTACAGACAAATCCCTGACACTGGAGACTCCTTTATAAAGTATCTTTTTTTGTTTGCTTTTTATTTATTTTTTTATATTTTGTGGAATTTGTAGCACGTCAGCCATATCAATTGGAAGACTGTCAAGAGCTGCTGTTATTAAGCGTTAATCAAAACCTTCTGCCCAATCGCAATCGAGAATTCGACAGGACTGCGATATCACATTTCATTACCTATCAAACCAGGTCTTATATGTATGCCTGCATTGCTGCATTGAGTCATTTTGTTTGGTTGTTACTCAGAATTACTCAGAATAAGTCATTTAAATATATTTTAATGAAACAAGCTACACAGGTGTTCAAGGACTTCAGGGTGTTCATGGTACCACCCTTGCAAATTTTTAAATCATTTGCGTGACTTGGTTCATATGAAAAGTTTTGACAGCTGTGGGTGGGGTTATCTGTTGTATATTTCAGATTCGATGAACTCAAAAGCATTTTTCTGAGATCAGAACTACAGGACAACAGTGTTAGGTTGCCAGAAATGCTAGGCTCTTATAATCTTTTAATTTAGGTAACACTCATTTTATTTTAGGATATGGTGCTGGGTTACTGATCGGAAGGTCGGGGGTTCAAGCCCTGGTATCGCCAAGCTGCCACTCTTGGGCTCTTGAGCAAGGCCCTTAACCCTCTGTGCTCCAGGGGCGTCGTATCACGGCCCACCCTGCGTTCTGACCCCAGCTTCTGAGCAAATTTCACTGTGCTGTAAAGTATATGTGACAAAGTCTATTCTACTCTTAATTGGCGGAACCTGTAGCTTATGGTTTGATCTGACTGTTTATAAAGAGCTGATTGAAGTGATTATTTAGACATGTTGTCATACTGGAAAGCGTTTCTTGTGTACGTGACCTTCATGATTTTTATAAGCTACATAACCTGTTTTCTACATGACTTGTTTGATTGGATTCTTAATTAATGTGTCTACAACGCCCAGCAGCACACCTGAATGGAGTTTTAAGTAAAGCAATTGTGGTAAAAACAAATCCATGCTGTGTATAGCCTGGATATTGTTACCAGCAAAGTGGTGACGTTATACTTAAGGGAATTTATAGATATTGTTTGGAAATGATGCCGATTTATGAAGGCGGGAGCCAAAAGAAATATTTGTTGCTGATAAGCTCATAAATGAGTCATGTTTTTATGTGGAAAAGTCACCTCGTACAAGGTAAAGTTTGTTTTGACGCAACTATAAAAATACTGTAATTTAACTTCCTGAATTGCCAGTTACGTTGCTGTGAAAATGCTAGTCAAACGTGGCATTAGCAAAGAGGCTATAACTAAGACAATTATAGCCATTAGTGTTAACAAATTAGCAAAACATTCCTCAACAACTTTTTTTTTTTTATTAGATCGAGTTTGTGCATTACAGACAACCTTAATTTATGAGTGTTTGCTTACTCTAGCATATTGCCAGGGTACACCGTCGAGTTATCAAGTTTAAAACTCCAGATCAAGAGGTGTAGAATGAGAAGATGACAGTTTGGCCTTGACTAGACTGATGAGCTCTGTTTAATGCTAAACTGAAGTGTAAATAAAATGTCCTGAAACCCCTGTTGGACTGATATGTAGCTAAACATCATTGGCTGGATAAGAGAATCATTTCATAAAGCACTTTAGATTTTTTATTTTTTTTATCTTAATAAAAATGATAAGAATGGAAAGTATGCTTGTTTTCAGAAATGTAATTTCTCACATTACACCAGCATTCCGTTCTGGAGGTGAAATCGACTTATCAGATTCTTATTCTCAATGAGCATAAACAAATGAATGATTTTATTGTTGCAAGTCTGTTATAAGATTAGCCAGAACACTGTTGGGTTTCCGTGTGGAGAGTATCGTAAGTCTGTCCCTAGTTGCAAACAATCAACACCTGTTCACGGTACTATTGGCTAAGAGAGAAAACAAACTGAAGAACTAATGCTTTACTGATGGGAAAACACTGTATGCAGCTGAAGTATTTACATCTAGTAGTTAGGTATAAAAAAAAAGGGGGAAAGTCATGTAAAACAAAATTTTTTTTAATAACCCAAAACAGAAGGAAATCTGACTGGTAGCTTCTGTTCTATTTAAAAATAAAGGGAACATATATTTCAGGTCAAACCTGAAGTAAAGTACCTACAATAGTATTTCCACTATTGGTTTCAAATATTAGAATCACAGTGACTCTAAAACACCCATCGTGTTGAAAACATCAGGACCCACGATTTTTCTCTGGCAGCTCAGACGTGCTGTGACCTCTCCTTAATGTAGTGATCAAACAAGCCCATTTGTAGCAGTGGGTTTATAAATGACCTAACCCAATAATCCTTGTCTCCCATCTGCACGTCTCGCATTTCCTCCCTCCAACCCGAACTCTACATTCATCAGGGTAATTGGCCTTCGTTGAAACACTGATGTCGCTTTTAAGCGCATTTCTACGCTGTTAAGAGCACGCTGGCTCGGAGCGAGAGTCAGCCAATGCGAGTTCTAGATCTGGACTAGAGATAGACGAACAATTTGTAAATCGTAAGAGTAAGAGAAAAGGGGGGTGGGGGGGGGGGGGGGGGGGGGGGGGGGGGCGCGGCTAAGGCAACAGCAGGCGTTAGTCATTTCATTTATTTGCAGATTTTTCTTGCCCTATAGCTTTCTTTCTGTCTGTTCTTTTCCTTTTTCGTCTGTGTGTCCGGAGTGCTGGGTTGACGAGGATCGATGGAGAGAGCATTACAGTAAAACGTATTGATCAGGCGGAGGGCGAGCCGGGGAGATGGCCAAGTGATGCAATGCTTAAAGGAATTTATCCTCTGACTTCTGCATTAACCTTTTATTGACTGCTTTGGCTGTCCATAATTAACACTCACTTTAGCTAAAGTGGTTAGTTTCAGCACTGAACCCTGTGTGTGTGTGTGTGTGTGTGTGTGTGTGTGTGTGTGTGTGTGTGTGTGTGTAAATTGAGAATAAGAATAAATGGAGGACAATGGGAATCGAAATTCATGGGCTATATGTATATTTGTGTGTGTGCAAGTGTGTTAGTGAACAGGCGAGCCCCAGTGGGCCCACAGGCGAGAGAATCATAGATAACTTTCGCATTAGCATGCTATTTCAGCAGGTCTGGCACTCGGGCTATAGGGTTTCGGGGCAAATTGAAATGAGCGATTGTATTGCCAATCTCTGGTGAATGCGGCCCAGGCGGGAGAGGCTCGGCCTGGCTCTCTCAGAGGTTAATCTAGACAGCACCGTACACTTGACACGCTCTCTGGTTTCGACCTTCCCTGCTTTATTCAATGTATGTGTGTTTATGTGGATATATGTGTGTGTGTGTGTGTGTGTGTGTGTGTGTGTGTGTGTGTGTGAGAGGTTAGATTCATACCTGCATATATTTGCATATATTCTGTCGAGTTCTTCCGAAGGGTGGTAAAAGTAATCTTCTATGATTATGGGTGTGAATGGGTGTCAACAAGCATCAAACAGTCATTACCGTTGCTATGATATTTAGCCCAGTTATTAAATCGGTATGATGTTTGTTGGGTTATTCAAAAATGTTTGCAACAAAAGGATATGATGCTCTTTCCATCATATTTAATGAACACCTGTGAGAATATTTGCTTGTCAATTATTGCGTCTGCACGTTAATTGCGTATCGTTACCCTGCCTTTTGTGCTAAAATATTCTGTAAATGTGATTTTCTGATTATAGATACCAACTTAATCAGGCTTTCGGGGTATGTCACGTGTAATTGAGCAGTCGTTGAGGTAAATTTCACTTGTCAAACAAGATTTTTTGCATTTTCTTTAAGGCTTTAAATCAAAGTCTCCAATAATAAGTAATGCGGCACAGAGTAAAACTCGATGAGTCGTGCAGTTCTAAGAAAATAATCAACAATGGTGTAGTGTGATGAAGATGTTAGTAGCTCAGTGGTTAAGATGTTGGATTTCAGATTGTAAAGTCATGTGTTTAAATACCAGAAGCTACTGCTGGACCCTTGAGCAAGGACCTTAACCCTAAACAGCTCAGTGTATAAATGTGGTAATTGTAAATTGCTTTGGATAAGGGTGTCTGCCAAAAACCCTAAAAGTACATTCATATTTGAAGCTGTGTTAAATGTTCTTTTTTCATAAAAGGATAAATAGTAGCTTCTGACAAGAAAACTTTGACTTTCAAGTAAAATTCTTTCACCCTGACACTGAAGATTTCTTCTACAAGTATGGCTTCCCACCATATCAACAATCAGGGTTGAGTGAAATGATAATGTTTTGAATGAAACACGTTACAAACATTAGAAAACAATTCGATAACTTCTAAATAACAAACGAAAGATAATTAAAAGTACATCAACGTAATGATTAGTTGAGTCAACAAATTCTTGGTCTTTCCGATCTGACTTCTTAATTAACATTTGCTGTATCTAATTGGCTGGATTGTAAAACAGCATGTGAGGAGGGTGGTGCCATTATTGACATCCGCCTGGATGCACCTGAGAGCACTAGCTTATTTAGTAGCTTAATGTAATATAATTCATGCCAATTTGTTCTGAAGGCATAGCATCAATAAATGCTTGCTGTGCTCACTTGCTTTATTATTATTTTTGCATACATCACTGTACTTGAATGTTGAAATATATAGTTTGTTCATGTAAAATAATGTCTGGTAATGGAGGATAAATGTTTCTTAATGTAGAGATATGCTTAAAATTTTAAATGTTTAATTCTATATTTAGTCTTTCGAAATATCAAATTTCTAAACAAATAAAAAAATAAAATAGGTGTTAGTGATAATGCAGCTGAGTAGTTTCTAGTATCACTTTCTTTTAGTCATGTTTTTGTGGTGGAATATGAGAAATTTTATTGAGTATACTGCAAGTTGCAAGACGATATGATTTACATCGGATGGAGAAGTTGATCTTGAGTGGTCTGGTATAGAGCGCTGACCTCAGTCCTATTGAATGGGATGACTTGGAACGCTAACTGCAGTCCAGGCCCCTACATCAGTACCGGACTCTACTAATGCCCTTGTGGCTGATTGATCACAATTCTCCACAAGCTCACTCCAGAATCTAGTGGAACGTTTTCCCAGAAGAGTGGAGGTTATTGTAACAGCAAATGGAGACTAAATGTGGAATGGGATGTTTAAAAAGCACATACGTATCTTATGGTCAGATGATTTGACACTTGCCAATCTCTTCTTATAGTGTATGCATCTTATACCTTAAGTGGTGAACATTTATAGTTTTTATGCTAAAATAATATATTTATGATGTCTTTTGTGCTCTTTTTTACACAGTGTATGTCTGGGCTACTAGTTCTACTTGTAGTGTAAATTCTGTCTTTAGCAATAGAAAATTATAAGCTCATAAATATTTAGACACATCCTAGTACTAGATCTTTTAAATGATTGAAATTTGCAAGCCGTACGTTTCAGCAACCCCGCTGTGTAAGATGTCCTTCCTTCCTCCTGATAATGCTTCGTCTCCACTAATTCTCCACTATAGTAACTGATGAGCTCATTTCAGCACACACTCACTCTCCAGTCTCACAAGGTCACCTAATCATATCATTTATGAAGTGATTGCGTGGCTTTATGGTACTTAGCCCATGTTAACAGATGCTGGGATTGAACCCTGATGTAAAGCACGGATGATGTATGGACGTCCCGTGTTTTAATTGTCATCTTTAGCGTGTAATGCTGTAGCGATCGAGATGCTGCAGGCCGACATGCAGCACTTAAGAGGACAGACGCGGCACCATTAAGTGGCCCTTACAAAATATATAACCGCAAATAATGGCCAAGAGGGGCTGTCCTCTGACCGCTTAAAGGCCTCGAACCATTCATAACACAGAGGAAGAGGGGAAGAGTGACCGAGGGAGACAGAGAGAAATTTATTGAAATTATTTATATCTGAAATTATTTATTTACTGTGATATATCTATTTCTGGTGGTAATTGCTGTCCTAATGGACAATATTGATCTGTATGTGATCTACAGGTCCTCTTACTGATATTAATATATAAAGTTGTACATTACAACCATAGTTGCTGTATTTAAATAGAACCCTATTAGGAAATCTGTCTGTCTGTCTGTCTGTCTGTCTGTCTGTCTGTCTATCTATCTATCTATCTATCTATCTATCTATCTATCTATCTATCTATCTCCTCTTACTGATATTAATATATAAAGTTGTACATTACAACCATAGTTGCTGTATTTAAATAGAACCCCATTAGGAAATCTGTCTGTCTGTCTGTCTGTCTGTCTGTCTGTCTGTCTATCTATCTATCTATCTATCTATCTATCTATCTATCTATCTATCTATCAACCTAGTGTCATGATTATTTTTTCATTTTTTTCGTTTTGTGCCATACCTGTTTATTTATTTAGTACCAGAATTGTTTGTCGGATTTATTTATTTATTTTGTATTCTAGTAAATTTATTTCTAATGATATTTGCTGCCCTAATACCCAATTAAACTATTTTACTTTAAGCCGAGGCTAATGGCTGGTTGTATATTCGTGTATAGATACAGTGACACCCATGTGAATGGAAATAGCATCAGGAAATCAAGGCCTGATTTACCGAGATCAGGAGTAAAGAAGCTAATCTAATAAACTGCACATAGTTAATGGGTGTGTTGTGATTTATAAAGAATAATTGCGCAAGTAATGCAAACTTCGGGCGAAGAAATAATAAGGTTTGTTTTTTCTTTTGTAGGCACTAATTGTTCTTGGTAGCGGTGACGAGCTGTGATCTCAAAGACAGTCCCAGAACAGTAACGTTGAAACTTGCCACACATAATTACTCATCGCATGTATTACTAATTAAAGGATTAAAGGCGGTGAGACATGCTGAAAAACTGTCCAAAACACAATTTGAATGTAAAATAAAAGCAGAAGCATTCATACGGTTTATAAAACATCTTCAAAGGATCTTGAAATGTTGTTAATATCAGGGTGTGAGCAGGCAGCAAATATCTAGTGTACATCTTTTACCACAGTGAAATTAAGTCTCTTTTTTATTTTTCAGAAATTTGAACTTGTAATGGTTGGTAATGACTTACACATTTAATACCTGCTCCAGGCTCATATCACTGTTTGCTGTTTGGTCCTTTTTTACGTTTCCATCGAATAGCTTTGCGCTGACATCACCCTGTATGTTATACTTATAAATTAGAATTCACAAATATATTCATAACATTTAAACGATCTAATCTTTTACAGACCCCATAATTAACCTAAGTGTGTATTTTCGCAGGTGTTGTCAAGTTCAAACGTTGTAAGCTTTAGTAATCAGTGTGTGTGTGTGTGTGTGTGTGTGTGTGTGTGTGTGTGTGTGTGTATATATATCTTTATAGGATGTTATTATGCATCCATATGAACAAGTGCGACATCATTCTTTCAATCATGTGTAATTTAGACACCACAACAGAGAGCTGCTTTTAGCATGCAGGTAACAGCCATCTGTTACCATACACCTTTAGACAGCAAACACACACACACACACACACACACACACACACACACACACACACACACACACACACACACACACACACACATATGAACATTTCTTTTGCTGCATTTTATGCAAAGTTATTCAAGGCAAATTCAGGTGGTTAGAGCATGACGAGTATGCACATAAATCAGTGCGATTAGATCAAAGCTGCATGCTGGGGCCAACCTGTGTTCCTGGTCAGGTGTTGGTCAGTGCAGGCACAGGTGTGTGTTCTTCAGCAGATGATTTACACACGTTTGTCTCTTGTATGATTACAGCAAGCATGTTCCCAAGGCATCGCTCTGAGGCTGAACTGAAACCTTCATGCCTTCTTTTACTCACGTACTTCATGCAATTCATTCTTTGGGCTTTAAGGTTTTTTGTTTTCTTTTAAACAGATGTCATATATAAAGCAGAAAACATTGGCTTTTTTTGTGTGCTGCTTAAAAAGGCTTTTTACACACTCTTACACACAAACAGAATCATTAGCAGAAGACGTGTTATTATCAGAAGCCTGCTTTGACAGTTTTTTTTTTTTTTTTTTTTTGTTATTCTACACACACCAAGTTCTCCATGACTAAATACACTCTCATTGCCAAAAATTACAACCTGGGGATATTCTTAAGAATCCAAACTGACATTCTAAATCAAGAAACTCCAGGAAGGCATTGGGACCTCCTTTTAATTCTATAATCCATTTTGACAAGTTCTAAAACCTAATCTTGTATTAAAATAAAGTGAAATAAAGTGTTGGTGTGATCTGGTGGGGTTACTGTTACAACCATAAAGTTATTCCTCTTATACCACAGCAAGTCAATATGGATTCTTTTTTTTTTGTTTTGTTTTTTTTTTTTTTTCACAACAGCATTTAACACTACAACATTCAACACAAAAACATTTACCACCAAAACATTCAACTCCAGGACATTCAACACAACAGCATTTAACACTAGAACATTCAACACTAATACATTCAACACCAAAACTTTCAACACCAGTGCATTCAGAACCACAGCATGCTATAAATGTTGTGATCATTTTGTAGTCGTTATGAACACTTATTTGGCAGTTAGTCTGCCCATTAATCAGCACCTTGTTTGTTTACCTGCAGAGAGTAACCTGAGTGATAATTGTGTTTCTGTATGGATGTAGATGCCAGTCGAGCCTGGCACAGACTCTACCCCCTGAAGAAGCACCTGTCGACCGACCATATTGGAGCAGCGACGACCCAGACATGCCCCTACCTTTTGACCTCTCTGACATCATCAGCCGGGTGGAGTCACTCCTCTGGAGGTAGATTTTGGAGTATACCTTCAGCTTAATTAGCTAACTACGCTTACATATTTAGTATTATGTAGTTAGCTTTTTCTTTGCTCACCATTCATTTAAATAATGATCAGTATAAATGTTTTAAACATCCAGAACTGACTTTCCATTAGCTAACTTTTTTAGAGAGGGTGAAATATTATAAGCAGAGCATATGTATATTGTCCATATATGTACCATTTCTTTTCTTGTTTTTCTGCTATGCAGATTAATTAACTCCATCTGAAAAATACATCAGATTCAATTGTTTCATATAATAACTTTTTAATATTATTTGTAAAATTCTACATTTGATGCTTAGCAAAATCCTGCCCATCTTCTTAGTTCAAAATAAAAATATTTTTATTTACCTTGGCAGAAAAAGGAGACCCATTAAATGATAGGAAGTGACGGAACAGGGCTGTGGTGAAGTGTTAGTTAATATTAGAGAGCTAAAAATAGGTTGATATCTCTATTTTGGTATCCTATCGCACAAATGAAGAATTAACCTAACAGCCTGTATTATACGGTTGGTGTAATTCCCAGTTACATGTTTATCAATGTTTAAAATCTTACTTGTGTACATAAGAACACACAGATTACAACAAACTACACCCTGTTATAGTTACAAAAAAAATACCCTTATAATGCTCTAACCGCAGTGCTACTCAATGCAAATTAGTTCTGGTTGTGCTTTCATTTTCTTTTAAATCAGCACTTTTCCTAGCTGCCTATCACCTTAGAAAGTGGATACTTTGGAATTAAATTTGTTCCAATTCAAGTGTTTAAAGCTTACTTATCTTAAATGCATTAATCTATTTTAGTTTACCATTTAATTGTATACATTATTAGAAATAAATCTACATTATTTGAAGGTTGTAGAAATAAATCACAGTATACTGACCCTTAACATAACACTAATGTGGGATTTCTCCAGTCTAATTTCTCAAAGCTTAAGCCACACAATTGTCTAAAAACTATTGTATATTTGTATAAACTAAGCTTTGGTGTATTAAGATTTATGTGGAATACCTCAAGTGTATTCGGATGAACCTTTCCAGAAGAGTAAAGCTTATAATAGTAGCAGAAGGTGGAGAAAAAACATAATAGGACATTCAACAAGCCCATGTTGGTGTGATTGATTAGATGCCCTCATTCTTTAGGCTGTATAGTATATACTAGTGCATGTAATTTATTATGAACACAAATATATAATTGTTATATTGTTAACTTATACCAAAAGTTTATTATAATGTATTAAAGAATGAAATATATTGAATCCATTTGTAGCTCGAGTGACTTACAGCAGCTATAAATGTCCTTTCCCTCAATATTTCTTGACGATCATCTTGTGTTAAAGTGCAAAGTTCTATGTCCTGAAGATGGTGGAAAACGTTACAAAGCTCTCACAATGGTGTCTTCTTTTATTAGCATTTCAATGACACCATATAACATTTTACATGTTTTTATCTGTTGCATCCATTAGACACGTTCCTCTGCTGCTGTTACGTAGAAACGAGAACATAAGAACGGGTTTTCCATATTTTATGTTACAGCCTTATTCAAAAATTGATTAAATTCATTATTTACCTCAGCATTTTACAAAAACAATACCCCATAAAGGCAACATGAAAAAAATCTTTGCAATTTTATTAAAAATAAAAAAAATCCCATGTACATAAGTATTCACAGCCTTTGCCATGACACACAAAATTCAGCTCAGGTGCATCCTGTTTCCACTGATCATCCTTGAGTCAGGGAGGAGATGCTTTGCAGCACTCCTCCAATCAGGCGTGTATGGTAGAGTGACCAGACGGAAGCCACTTATCAGTAAAAGGCACATGAGAGCTCACCTAAAGTTTGCCAAAAGGCACCTGAAGGACTTTTAGACCATGAGAAACAAAGATTAAACTTTTTGGCCTGAATGTGAAGCCTTATTTTTGGATGAAACAGGCACCGCTCATCATCTGGCCAATACTATCCCTACAGTGAAGCATGGTGGTGGCAGCATCATGCTGTGGGGATGTTTTTCAGCGGCAGCAACAGTGAGGCTAGTCAGGTTTGAGGGAAAGATGAATCCAGCAATGTCCAGAGACAACCTTGATAATAACCTCAGACTAGAGACCTGCATGGGATGGATTTTTCAGTCCCGCTTCCACTGCTCCTGCAAATAAGCTGTTTTATGTTTTGTTTCTCCCGCCCGCGATATTTAAGTTTTGTCCGGCTCACACCTGCAAAAGCCCGCAGGTAAAATGTATAAGTAGTTTTATTTTTAATTCACCGACTGCTTCTTCCTGCTTATCTGCTTTTCTTTGTTTCATTTGCTTCTCTTTTGAATATGAATGAAAAAGAAACTGAAAATTAACAAACATATTTCATTTTATTTGATTTTGGACTGCAAATGGACACTAACAAGGAACTTTTTAAAACACAGAACTGAAACGATATCTTATAAAAGAAAAACAGTCCAGGGTTTTAATGTGTTGTATGTTCCTTTCTTTAATAATGAAGTCATATCTGTAGCACTCAGTGATTTTCCTCTGTCTCACGCTTCAGACATTTTGCCACGTTGTGCTCTAGTAGTTACTGCGCATGATCCACACCAGAGTTCGCTTCCCGACCTTGTGCCTGTAAATTGTTTTATTTAATTTTAGTTGACATTATTGCTTTTGTGCAGTAGATACATAAGTTTATTTGTTTTTAGTAATTTATTTGTTTTAATTTTTTAAAGGCCATTTTGCAGGAGTCTCGTGAATGATTTTATTCTCCCGCAACCTGCACACACGAGTATTTTACAGACAAATAAAATATTTTTCCCGTGCTCAGACTGGGCGATGGTTCATCTTCCGACAGGACAACGATTCTAAGCACACAGCCAAGATAACAATGAGTGGCTACGGGACGACTCTATGATGTTCTTGAGTGGCCCAGCCAGAGCCCAGACTTGAACCTGATTTAACATCTCCTGAAAGATCTGAAAATGGCTGTGCACTTCCCATCCAACCTAATGGAACTTAAGAGCTTCTGCACAGAAAAATGGGAGAAACTGCCCAAAAATAGCTGTGCCAAGCTTGTAGCATCATACTCCAAAAGACTTGAGGCTGTAATTGGTGCGAAAGCTGCTTCAACAAAGTATTGAGCAAACGCTGTGAATATTTATGTACATTTTTTATTTTTTATTTTTTATAATTTTGCAAAGAATTCAAACAAACTTCTATCACATTGTCATTTTGGGATATTTTTGGAATACGGCTTTAACATAAAATGTGGGAAATGTAAAGCGCTGAATATCAAAGTAAAAAAAAAATCACTCATAAAGCTACAATCAAATGACCAGTTAAAGCCAGTGTGAATTAGATTTAAGGCCATTTTATTAGAATAATTGTATACATTGTCATTGCTTGCAATCTGAACATTTGTGCAAACTCTATAAATACAATTATATTCAAAATATTCTTAACAAAAACTATTTTTTTTTTCCAGGATGTGAAGATTTTGTCAAACCATTAACGAGAGAGGCGGATGAAAGACAGAAAATGATTGAGGTATCATGAAGGAGTGGGCACAGGTGGCACAAAAACTGCACTTCCCTGGAAATGATCACTCGCACACATACATGCGCATTCACATACACTAACATATATACACACATATATACACAAACGCACACACAAAGACGGGAGTCTCCACCGCCAGATCGATGAACGGATGGAAAAGAAGAAGGGAACTGCGACGAGACTCGGTTCTTTTTAATTTTTCTCATATCTTCCTTCATGGCCGTTTAATGTCTAGTGTTACGATGAAAAATGCATTTAAGCATTTCAGCAGTAGCTTTCAGAAACCTAGTCATCCAGCTGTGTACGATTTTATTCATGTTCATGTTGTGTCTCTTAACAAGCCGTGTCTGTCCTGCATTACACATACAGTATACACCATGCACTCCACAACACACTTATTACTAGTTATCTGAAGATACAGAGCCACCAGGATGGAGGGAGGGCATGTGACCGATGTCTAATGATATCATTAAGTGTCATGGCATGCTGTAGCTTTTAGTTTTGCGTGTCAGTATTGTCGATGAAAATTGTGTGTTTGCTTCTGTCTGCAAGTGTAGGTGTATGTGAACATGCCTGGAAGAGAGTGTATGGGTGGGTGTTTATGTTTGCAGGTGTGTGTGTGTTTAGGATGTTACTATAAAGTACATCTCAGAGTGTGCACAGGGGTCTGTGAATATGATAATTAATTGCGTGTATGTGCGTGGCAGTGTGTATGTTCACATTTACTACTTTTCGTATTGATTTCATCTCAACTTGTGTGTGTGTTTATGTGAGTGAGTGTAAAATGAAATCCTTTTGATAAAGCTATGTCTGCATAGTTTAAAAGAAAAGAGTTGGAGACTGACTATGACTGACAGGCACAGGCCACACCCCTTTTTCTTGGACCAACATGAAAAGGCACGTACAAAAACAGCGCGTGATAACTTTTGTATACTTTTCTGGCCATAGGCTTTGTTGGAAAAACACTGCAACATGCTTAATACTTCAGATGCAGGATGCAATCACTGGACTCCTAAAAGACTTTGAAAGTCATTCATGTCGTGTAAAGCCATCAAACCCAACCCAACCGCCCACCCCCCTTCCAATTTTTATAAAGCAAATATTTAAATTATATTCTGCTTTGGTAATATACAGACCACAAAAAAGGTTAGAAACAATGATAAATCGAGTCATAGCACTTTCATTACGCACACAGAATTCAAACGTTTTCAAATAACTTATTTCTTTTACGCCTTTAGTTTTCCATAAGTTATTAAAATTTAAACCAATTTCAAAAATATTTCGAAAAGAAAAGAAAAAAAAAATATGGATGGGGTCTCAGTGGCGTTTAGACGAGGTAATCTGACTTGTGTGGCCAAGTCGTTTTAAAAAAAGGTCTTTGATTGGTCAGGAGTCATGTTACCACATTGCCTGTGGAAGTGGGTGGTGTCTGAATTTTTTAACAAAATGATAATAAAAAACAAAGCTAGTGAAGCTGGAGGTCTGGATTACAAGGCTAAATAATCTGAAATGTTTAAAAAATTCAAAACAGTGAATCTTTACACTTCTCTTTTTTCCCGAAGGTGAAATGTTTAAAAGACCTTTCATCTTAAACCATGTGAACATAGCTGAGTGGGTTTGTGTATGCAAGTGTGTGTGTGTGTGTGTGTGTGTGTGTGTGTGTGTGTGTGTGTGTGTGTGTGTGTGTGTGTGTGTGTGTGTCCTCCCAGGCTGATTAGTGTTGATAGGCAGCTCGGACTGAATCCTTCACTTCCTGCTTTCGCGTAACTCCAACAGCCTGTCCACTTGCTTCCTCTCTTTCTCTCTCTCTCTCTCTCTCTGCTCTTTCTTCTACCGGCTGAAGAAGGAACACAATCATCTCCACAAAACTGAAAACCAGAGACACATTGCACTAAACCACGGTCAAACGAATGAAGGATGGAAGGAGAATAGTGGATATCCTGTAGAGGAGAGAAGCACAAGAAAGAAAAGCGCTAGAACATTGAAACTAGCTGAGAATGAACGGAAGAGGATGATTGTTGAAGCCAAGCAGCCTTTCTTTCTTTCTTTCTTTCTTTTTTTTTGTGTTGTTTTTTAAAGCTTTTTATTCTATGTCGTCAGTGTTACAGTAGATCACCTGTATTATGATCTTTGATTCAGAGGCTTAAAATGTGTTTTATACTTCCGAGGTTTTAGAGTTGTTGCCAAATATTGTGTTGCTGCGATAATGCTGTATTGATTGTATCTATTTTTTTTTCAAGTGTTTATTTTTGTTTTTATTTCCTTTTTACTTTGCTTTCTGTGTTGTACCAAATTCTTTCTTTAGTGCTCAAGGCCTACTGCATTTCTTAATGCATTGTGTGTGCGAAGCACTAGCGATAATAGAAAATAAAACAAAACAAAACCAAGATCCTGTTTTATCCATGGCTGGTGATGATTTCTTCAGAGAATCTCATGAGTATGTATGCACAACACCTCTTCACTGCTTAGTATTGAATATCCCTGGCTATCCTTTATTATTTTATACCTAGTCCAGTTTCACAACACATTCTGAAAACCACACTGTATCATATATATTATTAGGAAGAATAAATGATGTTTATGGAAACACAATGATTTTTTTTTTTTTAATAAGCCACAAGCACACTCCATAATTTAGTGGAAAAGTAGAGGTTATTGCAACAACAAATTAGGATTCAAATGTGGAACCGGATGTTCAAAAAGCACATAGCAATCTTATAGTGAGGAGTCTAAAAACCTTTGCCTGTATAGTGTGTGACTGGTCATAGAGCTGCCATATGAAATAACACTAACAAATCCATGACCAAACAGTTTATATTGACAGTTTTCTCATACACGGGTTACCACAGTATGTGTTTGGTGTGTTAGAATTTCTGTGTCACTAAGTTTACCTTTGTCTGTTTGTGTGTGAGAGACTGAGAAAGTGAGAGAGAGAGAGAAAGATTCATGTCAAAGTTTAGGTATGGTGAAAAAGTTCAACTCACATCCCCTTCTTTCATTAACTTGGGACAGATTTCTAATCTTTTTCAGAATTCTTACATCATTTGCAAGAAAATCTCAAAGTTAAGTTAATATCAATAGAAAGTCCATTCGTTAAAAAAAAAAATCAGAAACGTGTGTCTGGGTATTTTCTTATATTTTGCTGAAAGCACAAGGAGAGAAATATCTGAAAGGTTTGTCTTTATGGGGACATTTGGCTGGTCCCCACAAAGAAAATAAAACTGGCAATATTGTACTATATATTTTTTGGTAAGTTTATGGTTAGTTTAAGGTCGAGGTCCTCACAAGAGTAGTAAGACTGTGCATGTGTTTGTGTGATTTCTCCCTCCTTTACCTGTCCTTTCTCTGGGTCTCTGTATAGACTGATGAGTGGGTTATTCTGTGTGACAGAAGGTCCCTTAAGTGTGTGTGTGTGTGTGTGTGTGTGTGTGTGTGTGTGCGTATGTGCACACGTTCATGATAAACACATCGGGCAGTTCATTTTGTTAACTGCCTGTGAGTGGACCTGTCAGACCCATGAGCCTCCTGGTTAACTGGCTGCTATGGCAACGGTGCTCAGTATCCTCAAGGGTTAAACAGCCACTCAGGTGTGTCACGACTGCCTCTATCACACTGAGCCTGATGCGTTATCATGGAGACAGTCCACTTCTGTCCTTTCTATTCATCCCAGTGACATTTCTGCCACCTCAGTTGGCATCTTGGCTGATTTCACCTTGAAACCACATTCAGTTCAAGCTGACAGGGCAAAATTTTACATCAAAATCTTAAGCAAAAACATACAACGTGTACAACAACATACATCGTACATCATACAAAAAAAAAAAAAAAGACTATATAGTTGCCACACTATATTCTGTAGACTGTATTTTAACTGTCAACAAGTTATTTTGATAAATTATTGAATTTTAGTAGTAGTAGTAGTAGTATTTATTAAATTATTTATTTACTTGGGATTATTTTTATTAGTAGTAATAGTAGTAGCAGCATTTATTTAATTAATTATTTAATTGGGATTATGATTATATTATTACTATATTATTATTAGTAGTAGTAAGAACTGGATCTGTAATTATTGTGGTGGAATTTGGTGCCACCCAAATAAGGATCGGTTCACTTTTGAGTCTGGTTTCTCTCAAGGTTTCTTCCTCATGCCATTACAGTGAGTTTTTTCTTGCCATTGTTGATACTGTCTTGCTCATTAAGGATACATTTACAATTAGAAGTAAACTTATAGGCATTAAACTTTATAACTTTATCCCTATAAAGCTGCATTGAGGCATGTTCATTGTTAAAAGCGCTATACAATAAAAAATCAATTGAGCAGATTATTAGTAGTAGTAATTTGTAATTTCCTCCTACAGTATGTCTACTGCTTGCTTTTTTTTTTTTTTTTTTTTTTTTTTTTGACTATTAGTTTTCATTCAAATTTTGTGTTAGCAGTGTGCAGGTCAACTTAAATTTGGAACTGATTTCAGAGAAAAGGAAGGCTTGTGGAAGGCTGGTGAAAAAGTGTGCCAAATGTTCATTATATACTGTTAAGAATAAAAGATTTGACAATAGTTTGGCACTTTTCTTGTTCACTACATAGTCCCATATGTCTTATTCAGTACGGTTAATGTCTTCATTACTAAAATAAATTTATCGAAACAATCCAAAAAATGGACCTAAAATTTGGTCCATTCAAGAATTGCACCTTAACTCCAGTCTAACATTGTGCCTGATGGGTGTAAAATGTCTTGGATTCCCAACAATTACCGGAACAACTCATCAGTTCTTTCCTCATGTCTTAATTTGCATTAGTGTTTAAAGTATGCCTCAGATTCAAAATAAACACACAGAAAACAGCCACTTGGGGTTGAGCAGTAAAAAACATATATCTTGTAAAAATAGATGTTCTCAGACTGAAGGTTTGTTTATGTATCAAACAAACCAATATTGCTTGTATATATTGAGTTATATATTGCTGGTTTTTCTTCTGCATTTCACTCGGCTAAGACAGGATTCACTCTCAGCTCAGCTTGTGGATGATCTTCTAATAATTGTATTTAAATATATTCAAAACTCTGTAGATTTCACACTGTACATAAATACACACACACACACAAATCTATATAGATATGTATCTTCTTCTTTCGGCTTTACATCTCCTGCACCACCCTCACATACTTCTCTGCCACACCTGACTTCCTCATACAATGCCACAACTCCTCTCTTGGCACCCTGTCATACGCTTTCTCTAAATCCACAAACACACAATGCAACTCCTTCTGTCCTTCTCTATACTTCTCCATCAACATTCTCAAAGCAAATATTGCGTCAAATAGTGATTTTCCTCGCCATGAAACCATAATGTTGCTTACAGATGGTCACCTCTTCTCTCAGCCTGGCTTCCACTACTCTTTCCCATAACTTCATGGTGTGACTGATCAACTTTATTCCCCTGTAGTTACTGCAGGTCTGCACATCTCAATTATTCTTAAGGATCGGTACACTCCTTCTCCATTCCTCAGGCATCTTCTCACCTGACAAAATCTCGTTTACACATCTCCACGCTTCCAGCTTTATGTTCATCACCATCAACATCATCCGAAACCACTATGATGGATGGATGGATGGATGGATGGATGGATGGATGGATGGATGGATGGATGGATGGATATTATAAAGACATTCAAACTGTGAATGAACATATACGGAATCATGTAGAAAACAAAACTGTTAAACAACCCAGAATATGTTTTATATTTTTGATTTTTCAAAGTAGCTCCATTCAGCTTGGATGAAAGCTTAGAGCCATTTGATATTCATTTTATAATACATTCATGATATTTATTTCTTTTTTTGTTTCTCATAGTAACCAAGTCACCAATTGCATTTCAAAATCAGTTTTTGTAGAAACCTTTTTTTATTTATTTTTTTTTATCATCCCTAGTCTTTGATCTTATATAAAAAGACAAGTTTTCTGCCGAATGCCGTGAAGGTAATATGTAAAATGTATAGTGTATATATATGTGTGAAGCAGTGACAGTGCCTTGTAAACCCCCCAGTGACCCCGTTCTTGATG
This sequence comes from Silurus asotus, assembly GCA_024362625.1. Lineage (NCBI taxonomy): Eukaryota > Metazoa > Chordata > Actinopteri > Siluriformes > Siluridae > Silurus > Silurus asotus. Next base: position 2,992,292 of record MU551534.1, read on the forward strand.
TTTTTTGGCGCTCTACTCATATGCACATGTGTCTGAACGCTTGTTTTTGAGCATGTTTTCTGAAGTCCATCCACTGGCAGTGGTCACCTCTCTCTGTGTCCCTCTGAGACACTTGGTTACACTCTGATATGATGAAATCATGGCCTGACCCAAATTATGTCCCTGTCCCAAACTGCGGGCTGCCAGTGGCCCCAAAAACCTCAAACACATGACTAACCCCAAATGGCAGCTTCAGTCAGGACAGCACTGACCCCACACCCACACCCAGAGACACACACACAGACATATGGGAGAACACTGAGCCAAAAATGTGTCTCCATCCACACTTAAGACGTAACTTTGAATTTAAGCAGTATTTGACACATCGTAAAATTTGTTTTTGCGCTATAGTGTATAGTTCATGTTTTTCTTGCTCAATATCAACTCGAACCATTAAATCAATTTTATTTTTTTTATTTTAAACCATGTTGCCACATGTTTTAGTATGTAAAGACTCTCAAAAAACTATAGAATGGCATTTAAGGTTAATATTAAAAGTGAAAATTAGCTCATAACAAATGCTACTTAAACTATATAGGGTATTGGGACACCTGACTTTTCCCGCCATTAGTGGCTCTTCCCCAAACTGTTACCACAAAGTTGGAGCCACACAATTGTATCAGATGTCTTTGGTTGTAGTAGCATTACATTTTTCGCTCACTTGAACTAGGAGAGCCAAACCTGTTCCAGCATGGCAATGCCTCTGTGCACAGTGTGAGCTTTTTGAAGATATGCATTACATGGGTTAGAGTGGAAAATCTTGAGTAACCTGCTATAGACCTCTGACCTCAACCCTATTGAGCACCTTTAGGATGAAATGTGACTGCACCCCAGGCCTCCTCACCCAACATCAGTACATGACTTTACTAACCTCCTTGTGGCTGATTGAACACAAATCTCCACAAGCTCACTCCAAAATCTAGAAGAACATCTTACCAGAAGAGTGGAGGTTATTGTGACAGCCACTAGGGATTAATTGTGGAATGGGATTTTCAACAACAAATAAAAATCTTATGGGCAGGTGTCCACAAACATTAGTTCATATAGTGTATGAACTAAATGGCAAATAGCAAGTAATAAGGGTGGAAATGATGTTGTTTATATGAAGAAAATTTACAGTTGAGTTGATGTTTTTTTTTGTGTACACCATCTGATTACCCTTTTTTCATGTATTTATGAAAAAAAATCTAGCATTGTTTTACGTTTGACAGCAAAGAAATCAAAGTTATGTTGTTCTTCAGTCTGTATTTTTTATCCCGGTCTTTCTCACAGTGCACTAAACACAAAAGAAATCGCAATTTACTCTGATATATCTGCTTCAGTAAAATCTGGCTCCCTTCGAGGTGTGAAGTACATGCAGCTTATTTGCTAATTATTTATACTCTAAATGGGCAACCTGTAAATCAATGTAAGTGGCCGCGTAACCCGGCTTTTCCTGCATAAATATTAACTTTCGGATTTAAGTTGCCGACTCTCCAGAAAAAAAAAAAAATGTGAGATCTAACCCAGAATGTTTGCTGTGTACTCAAGGAATTAAAAAGCGGCTCGTTTAGCTTTTATCTGCCGACACCTTGAGTTGGCGTGGCCTTAATAAAGCCATCTGCTTCCCATTGAATATAGATGAAAGGTCTACTTAATATACCAGGCTTGAGTGTGTGTGTGTGTGTGTGTGTGTGTGTGTGTGTGTGTGTGTGTGTCGAATACAGTATGAGTTTCTTTTTCAGGACAGTCTCTTTTTCCCCCTCCTTCTCTTATCTGTTCTTATCATGTTTACTGCCTTTTCTGGACACAGGCTGGATGAAAGCCATCTATTAGAGGAGCATTAAGATGTTTTGATAGGTAGAACGAGAAAGAAAGAGAAAGAGAGATGTAATCACCTTAAGAGGTATTCACCTTATCTACTCCAACCTTGAAGGGTCCCTACGTCTAAGGACTTCTCTAACACAAACACACACACACACACACACACACACACAAACACACATATATACGCATAGAGCTCGGCTCTCCCCTTTGCTCTTTGATTGACAGGTGCTGAAATGAGGCTGTGAATAGCTGTGGGCTTCGGCCTTCCAAATAACTCGTCCGTCAAATTACACCCCGCCCTCGCCTGACTCCCCTGGTGGCCTGGGAGATCTATTTATTTGTCTGTTTATTTGCTTGGTTTAAATATTTGGTGGGGAAAATATTGAATTTTTGTCCCCTGGTCAGAGTGCTCATATTTAGTTAATAACGAGAGTAGAGGAGGTTGTTTGTTCTGAGAGTAGAGAAAGAGAGGGCAGGAAAGGAGAGGGCAACTTGATTTAAGGAAGTCCTTGGAGAAAGGAGGCGACCTTCCTTTGCTCTGTGTAAACCAATGTGTTTTACCCTGGGTTTTTTTGCCACCGTCAGCTGAACATATATTTTAACAACCATTAATAATATAGTTTAAATCCTAAAATGTTTCATTTGGTATGATGTCCAGGAAACAGCTGTACATCTTAATGACAAATGGAGATTCTATGATGATAAACTCTGGTTAATCTGAATACTATAGTTATTATGGCTAATGTTAGTTGTGTATGCTAACCCATTTTATAGCACATAAAATATACTGTAATATTATAACTGTGTTAGGTAGCTTGTATTATAGTTTGCATTTATAATAGCGAGAGTAGGATTTCCTTATTTTAGTCTTAAATTTACATGGCCAGATTTTCTAAGAGTAATTTATTTGAATAATCTGTCAAGATGTATGACAAAAATCTAAAATAATTTGTTTACCACTAACAAAACCTGGCTACCTATTTAAAATTTAGCTGGCTAGCTTGACTCCTGTACAACAATATATTGTGTACAATCAGAAATAACAGATTGAATACATACTTGAATAAATCGGAACTGTACTGTGCTCTGTTTGCAGAACAGCAAAACATTTCGAATCATACAATAAAAAAAAGTAGCAGAACCGACCTATAAAAACAAATTGCCATAGCTCATGAACTCAATTATTATTATAATAATTGAATAACTTTTTGGGCAAATTATTGCCCAAAAAGGGCAAAGAAGGAAAAGGGAAAACACTGTTGCCCATTCAGCGATTTATTCGTTATCAGGACATTTGTGTAACAGGAACCTAACACATTTTAGCTTGTCCTAGTAGTAAAGAGAGAGATTTATCTTTTCTTTTACCTAACTAATCTACCGTCATGTCTATCCATGTCCTCCAGCCCTGATGATGTCTCAGTGTGTACTGCTGGTGTTAACATGAGCCTACGGCTCATCAATACAGTCGGTTAGCAAATGCCACCATTCTCAAATGCACTGTCATCAAGAACACAACCACCGTGTTTCCTCTGCAGTCGTAATTTCCTCTTTGAAAGCATTAAGAGAGTGACTGAGAGAGAGAGAGAGAGAGAGAGAGAGAGAGAGAGAAAGAGAGAAAGAGCTAAGCCCCTGCCTTGTGAGATCAGTGATTTCATATCCCTCTATCAGTAAGTTAATATGTATGTCAGTGTGTTCCGCCCAGCGCATTGATTCCTGTTTAAAAGGCTCGGCTTAGTCAATACTCGCCCATCTGTCTCTCTTAGCTCATAAATGAAGTGGCCGGCATTGACCAGCCAGCGCTGTCTATAAAATCCAGCTCACTAATGAAGACTTACGCACAAACCCACATGCACTATATGCATAAATGCTAATCCCTCTCTCTTACACACACACACACACACACACACACAGACTCCAATCATGTTAATTGCAGACCAGTCCCTCGTCGATGGAAAGGTGGCCATTCAGGTCTCATAGATTTTATTTCCTCCTGTCCTCCTTTACTTTGTCTCCCTCGCTTTTTCTCTCACTCTCGTCATCTCCCCTGCTGCTGCGGTGTAGGTCAGCTTTAAAGGTTGTGTCTGCTCATTTGTCAGACATTGTTAGCCCAAAGCATGCAAGCGTCCACTGTTTGTCATCTTGATCAATTATGTATCATACGTGCCGACTCGTTTGCATTGGACTGCCCAGTGTGCTTATTCATATCCGCTCGATATTTCAGCCCTCGCTTGCTTTTCAATAGCGCCAAATTAATGTTACCATCAACTTACTGTAGATATTGGTAATAAATACAGGTTATATATTTTTATATAATACAGTAAGTGCAGGACAAGGAGTAGGACTCAAGGCTTGGACTTGGTCTGCTGTTGGATGTTATGTTCAATGTTATGAGAAAATAAAAAACAACTAAGGAATAAATGAGTCATTTAAATGAAGCATGATTTCTGTCAATTCTCTAACCACATTTTATCCATCGGATAAGAACAATGACATAATTTACTTGCGTTAATGTTTATTCAACGTATCCTGAAATTACACTGTACCTTTCAATTTCTAATCCTTTTTTTTCTTGCAGGTTAAATACGACACAATCTATAAATATACATGTCTATTCACTAAAGAAAATGTCTAAAAGTTGGCCCTTATTTTAATAACAACCTTCATTGTTTAACATTTGTTGGATTAGCTGGCTAGCAAATAACTAACAAGTTTGCTCACATATGTCACAGGTGGACACAAGCTATTTCAGCATCTTTAGTATAATTAGAAGAATCTCAACTATTTTAATTTTTTTTGGCAATAATTTATTAGTGACCACAAAACACCCATAAGCTGAGTCAGCTAGCCTGTTAGTTAACTAGCTTACATTTGTCACAGCTAGATACAAGTATTTTATTATCTGAGTCTTGATTGTTTTTTTTTTTTATTCTCACAGCCACCAAACCTGTGAAAAAACTACCTTAACAACTAAAACTTCTAGGTGACTGCTAACAAACATGCCACATTGATCACAAGAGTCTATAAAGGTTTGTATTACATAGTCATTTTCCGGAAGGAGTATATAAGTAGAGATTTCATTAGCTTCAGCAGGTCAGCTAGCATGCTTAACATAAGGATCCAGTGGTTTAAAGTTTCACATTATTCAATAATTATCATAATAACATTTAAATTGTTAGCTTTTTTTGTGTGTGTATGTTTCTTAAATGTTCTCTTTTTATTTGATTTTATTTTTTATTTTAAATGCAAAGCACTTTTTGATGTTTACTCTAGAAAGGTGCTATAAAAAAAAAAAAAATCCATTCTTTCGTTAATTTGTTTTTGTCTCCTTGATGAATAATCTATTTCCTTCCAGAACAGGAAGTGGAAATGGATGTACATATTTGCATGTCAGTGTGTGTTTTTCAGTTAAACAGAAAAAAAAATAGCTGAGTCATCTTTGTCCTTTGACTTTGGACAGACATCTTGAGCATCCGCCTTTGCAAATGAGGTCTGAGGCCAGAGGGGAAAGTTCAGTGTGAGGAAAAGGTTCATCTGAGCTCAGATGAGTTCTTTGTGTGTATGTGTGTGTGTGTGTGTGTGTGTGTGTGTGTGTGTGTGTGTGTGTGTGTGTGTGTGTGTGTGTGTGAGTGTGTATATATACGTATGTGCTCTCTGAGAAAAATGATATTTCTAAACTTTTGCTAGAGCGTCATGTGGTGATATTGTGAAGTGTGCAGCCTCTCTTTTAAGGTGTGTGTGTGTGTATGTGTGTGTGTGTGTGTGTGTGTGTGTGTGTGTGTGTGTGTGTGTGTGTGTGTGTGTGTGTGTCTCAATAAAAACAGCCACTAGAGAGTGGACAGTAACTCTGTCTTCCTCTCCCCAGTTTCCGGATCAATCCGTCTCCCAGCATGCACCGCACGCCTGACCTCAAAGCTAAACACAAGGCCTGCACTATAAAGCCGCACACACCAGGGTGTTCGGCCTTGAAGTTGAACTCAGCATCAAATAACGGGATTATTGTATTACAGTGTGTGAAGGTGTGTGAGTGTGTGGCTGCATGTTGGAGAGGGAGTACATTGTTGTTGAGCATGCGTATCTTTAGTAGTCTCGCTGTGTATTTACCTGTAGGCTTTTTCTCCGGGATGAGAGCGAGACAGCTCGAGAAAGACAACTCAGCCTGCCGTCTTTCCTCTTTGTTCATCCCTCTTCTTCCTCTCTCTCTCTCTCCCTCTCCCTCCATCTTTTTCCCCTCTCTTGTTCTTTTGCCCTCTTGCTCCGTCCGGGGAGTCATTATTGCTTTGGTGAATATTTCATGGCGCTCAATACATCTGAACACAGACACCTGCCAACCTCTCTTATGTGCACACAAACACAGACACAGACACATACACACACACACACACACACACACACACACACACACACACACACACACACACACACACACACACACACAGGCACACACTCTCACATATGTGCACACAACAGATCATAAATCAAAATAGCACTCTCCTGCAGCTGTGCCTGGCATCCTTCGTGCTCTCTCTCTCTCTCTCTCTCTCTCTCTCTCTCTCTCTCTCTCTCTCTCTCTCTCTCACTCTCTTCCTCTCTCTCTTTCTCTCTCTCAGTACACACACACCTATACGCCACATAGTCATAATATGGCACTTGACAGACGTCTTTTTATGAACTGATGGAGATCTTTTCTCTGTTGTTCTCTCTATGGCCACTTCCTTTTGCTTTGCTCCAAGCTTTTTCCTACCGATTCCGTAGATGAAAAGGAATCTTCACAGGCTGCCAGGGTTCTTCTTTGTGTGTTTGTGTGTGTGTGTGTGTGTGTGTGTGTGTGTGTGTGTGTGTGTGTGTGTGTGTGTGTGTGTGTGTGTGTGTGTGTGTGTGTGTGTGCATATATGTAAGTAGTATAAGATAGACACCAAGTGTGAATACTAACCTGTTTCTTGCCTCCATTTCTGACCTTGAAACCACCTCTGTAATCTCTCGCTATCTCTTTCTCTCTCACTGTCTCACATTGTGTGTGTTGTGTTTCTCTTTCCGACCGATCACTGTAGTATTTATTTCCTCTCCTCTCTCTTTCTGTTCCATATCTGTTTCTTTTTTCTTAAAAGGACTCAAAAGGATCAAGTTTGCAATGAAATATTTATTTGCGATTTAGGCACATTGCACCTCATGCATGAGTGTGTGTTTGCGTGTGTTGTGTATGTTTGCGTATGTGTGTGTGTGTGTGTGTGTGTGTGTGTGTGTGTGTGTGTGTGTGTGTGTGTGTGTGAGTGAGTATGTGTGTACGAGTGCTCATCCATAAGTCAGCACACTCTGGTCATCTTCAGGTTCTGGCTGTCAAGTCAGCTGATGTTTTTTATGTCTATTTGAAGTGTTGCTTTTTTCACTTCTCCTTCATCAGTGTGCATTCAGAGCTTCAGAGCCATGAACAGCTTTTTTTTCTTCTTCTTTATCTTCTTGCTTCACAGATGCAAACACTCACAGTAGTGGATACCAACTCTTAACCCGTAGAGGACAATGAACACAATTTATAAACAGAAGAATATACGCTTACCATAGACAGCGCAAGTGTGCTTAAAGAATAAAATATGATGAGCGATTCCATTTTCGAAGTGCATAAATGTTCAACAGCATCTCCTCATGGTGAACTGGGTGACCTAATATCTTAGCTATAATTGAGTAAAAAGAATAAAATAAAGTTTGTGCTTCTGGCTTCTGTGTTCCAAAACTTCCTACACTTCAAATGTGTTGAGACACCTGACTTTCACAGCGATATGTGTTGCTTCTCTAAGCTTGGGGGCACACAGTTGTATATTATAGGTAGCATTACATTTTTAATTCATTTGAACTATAAGAGCAAAACCTGTTCCAGCATAATAATGACCCTGTGCACAAAGCAAACTTCATAATAGAGCTGTGACCTCAACCCTAATGAACACCTTTGGGATAAATTGGAATGCTGACTGCACCCCAGGCCTCCTCATTCTGCATCAGTACTTGACTTGACCAATGTCATTGGGGCTGAATGAGCACAAATCTCCACAATCACACTCCAAAATCTAGTGAAACATCTTCCCAAAAGAGTGCAGTATACTGTACTTGCCACATGTACACAAGCACACACTTGTGTATAACGATAGCATTGAGTCACAGATCTGGGGAAGGCTACGAATATTTATGCTCTAGTGAAGGTTTCCAAGAGCACCATGACCTCCATAATTCTAAAACGGAAGAAGTTTGGAACAACCAGCACTCATTCTAGCAGATGAGAGAGGAGGGTCTTTGTAAGAAAGCTGACCAGGATTCTGGTCACTCTGGTTGAGCTCCAGAGATCATGTATGAAGAATTGAAAAAGGAGTTTCAGGAGTTACCCATATATTATATCTACTCTGAAAATCCCATACCAATACATGCATACAAACAAGATGAAAAATTAGAGCAAATGTTTTGGCGCCGCTTTTGGCTGATGCAGAAGTGTGTTTTCTTTCTCAGCGTCCCGTCAGGAGTGCGATCGTTCAGCTCGCGACTGACAGAGCGAGAGACGAGAGAAATGGAGTGGGAAAGGAGTAAAGTAATATGTTTCATTCCATTCTGCGGCTTCTAGCGATTACAGGCATAAAAGTCAGACCTGTTTAGTATGATTGAGCTGGAGAGAGGTGTTGATGGAGAAGGAAGAGAGAGAGAGGAAATAGAGAGTGCGCAGAATGAGTTTGGATTAGGGTGGCTAAGGCGGTAATCTGGCCTGAACAGAGGGACGAGAGAAAGGGAAGAGCGTCTCTGTCTTTGGGCAGAAGGAGTTAGTGAAGGTCATGGGCATCTTTTAGACCCGTGTGTACGTGTATGTGCGAGTTAGAGATATCCAGCTCTAACCACAACTCCTGTAGGTTGGTAGACATGCATCAAAAGGAAGCGAGATTATATAAGAAGTGATGTAAGATGGAGGGATTTTCTGATACTTGGAGTGTGTGAGTGTGTGATCCAGCAGATAAATGTGGTTGAACCGAACACCTTGCTCTTCTCAGAGGTCAGCTCTACTCTCGGCACACAGTTGCCTTCACACACTTCTTTGTTTCGACCTGCTGGTTTCCCTCAGTTGTGAGAGAAGAAGATTCTGATGTGCGTCTGAGAGAGAAAGAAAGAGAGAGAGAGGGATAGAGAGAACGCGAGGGAGAAAGAGTAAATCTCTGAGTAATAACTTTATTGATTTGAATTCCATTTTATCCGTTCAGTCGCGCTTTCATGCTGACAGACAGGGCCTAAGTGAGTAAACCTGCTTATACAACTAGAGTCTGAGAAAGATCACAATGTCTGAATCTTCTTAAAAAACGTGTATTTTCTCCAGGGGGTGACGTTGGGGTGTTTTGGGCTAATCACTAAGCAGGTGGATGAAGATCACAATATCTTTACGGTTTTTAACTGTCAGAGTTAACGTGAGAGTAGTCAAGAGTTCAGCAAAAATAGTCGTATTTACTAGAAGTTTGCCAAACAAAGCTAGCTAATAACTCAACTTGCTGATTTGGCTAGCTGGAACATCTGCACAAATTATTTTGTACACATCAGAATGTAAAGGGAAAAATTATTAAAAACAAGATCAAATTGCCAGTAATATTATAATTCCCCTTATATGTCTTTGTAAATCTTTATGGGAAATGACTCTCTAGGACTGACATTAGCATCGGTTGCTAAACAAATATATCGTCTGTGCCATCTCTCACTAAAAAAGTTTATATTTATTTCATCTGTGAAAGGATATTAAACAAAATCTATAGCATAATTTCCATGCAAGCTAATTGAATAACGCTGACTTTCTTTTTTCTCAGGGTCTGTAGTCATTTTATTTTATTTCATTTTTTACAGACTTTAATTCTACGCTTTCAACAGGATCAGATTTGACTAAAAGGTATTAAAACTGTATCTTTAATGAGTCTGGTTCCCTTCAAGGTTTCTTACTTATTTCATATCATTATCATAACATTTTTCCTTTTCACTGACTTGCTCAGTAGAGATAAACCTATAGGTGATCTATTTATTAATGAAAAAAATACTTGGGACAATGTCTATTGTTTAAAATGCTATGCAAATAAAATATAACTGAAGTAAATAAAAACTGCTAAAAAGTAAATTGTTTTTTGCTTTTATAGAGTTCCCTTTAGAAGGCGTTGACAACAACTGCCAACAACTTTACCGAAAACTACTAAATGAGATATTTTACCTAGCTAGCACATATGAGTTAGCTAGCATGTTTTTTATGACAAAAATACAACCCGAATTCTGGAAATGTCGGGACGTTTTTTACATTTTAATATAATGAAAACTAAAAGACTTTCAAATTACATGAGATAATATTTTATTCACAATAAAACATAGAGAACATAAATGTTTAATTTTACTTTCATGCACAAAATGAGCTGCTAAAGGTCTCAAAAAAGTTGCCATGGGGGCATGTTTTATGGTGTAGCGTCTCATCTTCTTTTCAAAACAGCTTGAAGACTGGGCATTTTGCTGTTGAATCATGGTCCCATTCTTCCATGCTATCAGTTTCCAGCTGCTGAAGAGTTCGTGGTCATATTTGATGTTCCTCAAGGTGAAAGATCTGGACTGCAAGCAGGCCAATTCAGCACCCAGATTCTTCTACTATGAAGACATGCTGTTGTAATAAATGCAGTATGTTGTTTTGCATTGTCCTGCTAAAATACACAAGGTTTTTCCTGAAAAAGAAGTCGTCTGGAGGGAAGCATTTGTTGCTCTAAAACCTTTATATACCTTTCAGCATTCATAGTGCCTTCCAAAACATGCAAGCTGCTCATACTGTATGCACTTATGCGCCCCTATACCATCAGAGATGCTAGCTTTTGAACTAAACACTGATAGCACGCTGAAAAGTCTCCCTAATTTTTAATTCAGAGAACACGGCGTCCATGATTTCCTGATGTCTGAACATAGAACACTTTTCCACTTTGACAGTCCATTTTAAATGAGCCTTGGCCCACAGGACACAACGCCGCTTCTGGACCATGTTTATATATGGCTTCCTTTTTGCATGATAGAGCTTTAGTTGGTATCTGCAGATGGCAGGGCGAATTGTGTTTACCGACAGTGGTTTCTGGAAGTATTCCTGGGCCCATTTAGTAATGTCAATGACAATCATGTGATGCAGTGTCGTCTGAGAGCCAGAAAACCGCAGGCATCCAACAAAGGTCTTCGGCTTTGTCTGGAGATTTCTCCAGTCTTTCTAAATCTATTGATGATGTTGTGTACTGTAGATCATGAGATTTGGAAAGCCTTTGCAATTTGACCTCGAGGAATGTTGTTTTTAATGTTAGACATCTCTTTCATAGCTTATCATGTCAATTAACTTGATTAGTTGCTAGATGTTCTTCCAGCTTTCCAAATATTTTGATATATTTTCAAAAATTCTGCTCTTTTCAGACCTTTGTTGAGACCTGTATCAAGCATCAAATTGAAAATGAGCTCATTTTGTGCATAGAATTGTAAAAATTTCTCAGTTTAAACATTTATGTTTTCTATATTTTACTGTGGAAAAAGAAATTGGCTTATGTGATTTGAATCTCTTTCAGTTTTCATTTTATTCAAATTAAAATGTTAAAAACCTTAAAAAAAATAAACGTTCCAACATTTCCGGAATTTGGGTTGTAAATGCAGAATAACAATAATTGAAAACGGACAGAAAAAAACAATATTTACCTCACGTGTTTTTGTAAATGTCTTTAAACAACCTATATGAAAATAAAATCACTTCTAATGTTAACCTCCAAGTGGCTCTGCCATTTTGAAAAAATTTGGACTCCTTGTTTCATTTTGTCTGCGAAAGACCATTAATGAAATTTAAATTCTATCGTTTCTAGATATAATGTACGATATATTTTTAAAAGTCTTGACCTAAATGCTTTACTCGAATTAATGTAGCATTTAACATGTATAATATTACATGCAGAAAGCAAGTGGTTTGTGCACATGTGTGTCAGGGAGGGTGGATGTGTGCTTATTTTCTGTGCACCTCTCCCTTTCCAGACAGAAGGAGTGAGGGATGATGGAGAAAAGGACTCATGTTGGAAAGAGAAGGAAAGCATCCCTGGCTAGCTGTCACCTGGGATCGTGATACTGACAGAATCCTCTTACAGCTACACCTGTGCTAAATGGGAAAGGAACAGTGCTGCTGCTATCTATATCTCTCCCTCTCCCTCTCTCTCTCTCTCTCTCTCTCTCTCTCTCTCTATATATATATATATATATATATATACACACACACACACACTACTATACAATACAGCACATGTGCTCGCTAGGCCTTTCTTTGTCTCTTCCTCTCTCTACCTCTACCTCTGCCTCAGTCTTTCCTTCTCTGTCTGTCTTCTTGTCACTTCAAAAGAGCAGAAGATTTGAGTTTGAAGATGCCTTTTATGGATCGGACTGGCCAAGTAATATTGTTTCTATATTGATCTTCATGAATATACCCTGCTTTCAAGAAAAAGGAGGCTCTGGTTTGCCTCCTGTACTAATGTTACAGGTTCCAGCCTTTTTTCCCCTCTAACATCCATCGTTTTTTAATAACAACAACCAGGAATAGGTGAAGATTTTGTAAAGGAATAAGACATGTCATGGAAGTTTCTCCAAACAAATTGTTTTCATTTTTCTGACATATTTTTCAGGATCCAAGATGAATCACACTGTGTCATGCTTTTTTTTTTTACGTACTGAATTTTACTCCTTTTTCTATGAAGGACTGAAATTGAAGCAATGATATGTGGAAAACATGAGAGTGAAGGTGTAAACAGCAAAGGAAACGTGAGATGAATGACAGAATAAGACTTGCTTATATTGCCTATATAATATTGTCTATATTTAGAGTTGAGTAGAGACATAAAGATGGAGAATGGAGAAAGCACCGGAATGGTATAAATGCGATTGGAGAGTGGAGAAGAGTAATGAAGGGTTGAAAATGTAAGCTGAAGCAGAGGGGATAAAGGTGTCTGGAATGAATTCAAGAAATGAAAATTCCTTTAAACTATTGCACGCTTTCCTGAATGAATATCTTCTCTCCTCTTCTATTCTCCTCTTTACATTTTCCCCTGGTTTGATAGCTGTTTCCATAGGTGCCTGGTGTTTCAGCAAAATAATCAAGGATAGGATGATGTAATGCATATCGACGTGTAGCAGTGTTTCTCTTTGTTTCCTTTTTCTCTCATTTGTAATAAAACCATGTCCTGAAATGTTTTATTCCTCTTATACGACATAAATTTGCTAACACTCACTATATAAGTAATTAATTACATAAATAAATAAATATTTTAAATTATAAGAGAGCAGCATAGAAGAACAAGTATATCTACCTTCATTCGTACAAAAGGTAATGTTAATGTAATTATCACAGCCAACATTCCAGAACATTCAGTGGAACTATAAAAGAATAAATAGTGTTGCATGACTTTATTGAATTAATTATAGATTACATTTTTGCTAAATGTTTTGTGGTAAAGAAAGGATAAATGCTCCAGGACATTGCTATAGAAACATAATCTCTCAATCTCTCTCTGTCTCTGTCTTAGACAGCTGTTTCTGGCAGATGTTAGCAAGCTCTGAATACAGTGAAACCGACTTTGACACGTATGCTGTCAGCGTTGGTCCAGCTGAGGCCTGATGAGTTTAGAGGCAGCATTAATATGAATGTTGTAGCATGGCAAAGTATGTCATGTGGCATGTGGTGTATAATTTCAGAAAAGACACTCATCTGCATACACACAGGCGTTTAGTTCTAACTGCTGTTTTAAAACTGAATCCGAATCCCAGCTCTCTGCATGTTCATGTCAGCGTGACTAACCTCATTTTTCTTGCCCATAGACAAAGCGCTAAAGGTGTATAAATTTCATTTCTTTATTTTGAATTTCACCTCGAGCAATTCAATAAATCGCGGCATGAAACGGGAATAAAAGGAAGGGGAGAATAAAACAGAGAGCGAGAAAGCAAACGCTCGATGAGATTTCAGGCGAATCTGATAAATTACTCCCTGAGCCAATAGACTCTAACTGGCTCTCCTGTTGCTATGCTGCCGAGTTTCGAGCGTTTTATCGCGTTAGTCAGTTCTGTCTCACTTCACACGAAGCCCTGGAGACCCTCGTTCTAAACCGCGCTCTGGATTTCGCCAAAGCTTGCTGACTCGCTGTCACAGCACATCCACATTAAGCCTGATATTATATATACTATTCAAAAAGTACAAAACCAGCCGCATTAACTTTCTATCTTCACTCAGATCTGTGTCTGGTGAGAAATGAATTACAAAGGCAGTTGGTTTTTGACTTTTTTTTTTTTTTTTGCACCACAAGGGGAAGACGAGAGAAGCGAGAGTCATGTCTTATTGAGGCTCGGCTTCTTAATTTGATCTTTGTAAAACTAAGTTGCTTCAGGTATGCAGTACGAGGCAGCACAGATAGCCTGAGGGTGGAGAGAGACAGAGGAACCCTGGGAGAATTCCTCATCTCTGTCTCTCCCTCTCTCTTTCCCGTTCCCCCATCTGCACCTCCTCTGAAGTTGCCCTTGGTTCTACATGTGTAATGCTAATTATGAATGAGGGAGAGTTAGATCAGTACAAACCCATCAAACATTTTACAGCAGGCTGCTATTGTAATAAAGATCAATGAACACCATATCGGTACCCATCCTGAAAGGCTAGGGTGGGGTGCTGGGGATTGAGCAGACACTTTTTTCTTTTATTTCCCATCGTTCTCTCTCATCATCAGAACCAGAGAGGAGCGGATCAGTTTTAATTGCCGTTTGCCGTCGCTGTGATGTGATGCGTTGGGTGAAAAGAAAGTCAGCCGTCCTACATGAGCCTACGACACGTTGGCTGAGAGAAACATGGCCTGTGTACATATGAATTTTTCAGCGAATAGATAATGAACTTCTGTCCTTGTGTGTCTAAGATCTCCACCAGCCTCTGAGGTCACACTGACCATGTTGCGTTTTTTTTGCATAACTCAGATCAAACTCTTACTTTCTCTCTGCTCTCACCATAAAGATACATATAAATATTAGAAATATATCACTGACACCTGAAGATAAGCATTCCGGAGTGCTGCTACACTACAAAGCTGTTGGTCACCTCCACGCTTCTGGCTGTTCCTCCCTTTTTAAATTCACACCATCCCTTTAGCTGTCCTCTCATTTCCCTTTTTTTCTTTTTGTGTTGTGAGTAACTCCCATGGGAGGCTGTATTCTGCAACATCTGAACACATTCCACACCTGCTACTCTTACTGGCAGGATTAACCCAAAAATTAACCCCAGGAGTACAGTGTTTCCCTACTCCCATCACTCAAAATAAATTCATAAATGACTAACCAAAAAAACAAACAAAAAATTTGTGTGTTTATGTGTAATATTTGCTCAACCAAATGCAAAAGCTGTACCTTAAAAAAAGGTCATGTGGTCAAAGTCTAAGACAATTAATGGTTATATATTCAATAGTACACACACATATATATATATATATATATATATATAAATATATATGTATTAAGCCTTATTATATGTAAGGTAGGAGAGCACTGTTATTTCTTTTTGCCAAGAATTATGGTAATGTAGTGTAGTAGTGTATATGTAGTGTACATTTTCTTTAAACAAATAGTAAATCTGGCCTCTTTGTAGCCAAAACACAGGCAACTTCTACATATGATTAAATTAGACATTTGTATATGTCTTGGGAAACAGAACTAATTGAGTTAATTATACAATGGTAAAGTTAGAATGTGTGGGATTGGATAGGTAACATTCCTTCAGGAGCGGATGGGAGTGTTTAGAAATCCTTTAGGAGCAGGAAGTATTGCTTGAAATTCCTTTAGGAACTGATAAGATTAGTCAGAATTCCTTTCGGGAACAGCAGGATTGGTCAGATTTTTTTTGTAAGAGCAACTGGATTAGTCAAAATGATTTGAGAAACAGAAAGAGTGGTCAGAATTACTTCAAGAGCAGTAGGATTGGTCAGGGTTTCTTCCACCAGCAGATAGGTCTGGTGAGAATTCCTTCAGGATTGGTCAGATTTCCCTCAGAAACAAAACAAGATTGCTTAAAATTCCTTCAAGAGACGTACGATTGGTCAGAATTCCTGAATATGCAGACGGGTTTGGTCAGAATTCCTTTAGCCGCAAATTAATCAGAATCTCTTCAAAAGCAGCAGAAATGTTCAGACTGATTAGATTTATTTAGGAGTGGATGGGACTGGTCAGCTTCTATTCAGGAGCAGGCAGGGCTGGTCAGAGTTCCCTTAAGACATACATTCAGGACATAAAGAGACTTTCTCTTTCTAATAGGTTTTCATTTATTTCTCTTTTTTTAATGCTGTTCTACACTGTTTTAACCATGTTTTGTCTATTTCTATGCTGCATCTGATTTTAATCCAGCATGATCTCTTCCAGTTCTACATCAGCAGCCAAATTGTGAATACTGCACTTCACAAATGATTAATACAATTTAACAAGCCAACACACTGAATACTTAAACACAATGTTGGGGTAGCTGTGTGCACCCGTGCGATTATGTCTCACCACTACTCTACAGTTTATTTGTTAAACTTGCTTCTATATTGCTAAAGCTTTAGATATCATAGAGATCATATTTGGTGTACATAATTTATCTTCTTGCGTGCTTATCAAGCGTCTAAACACTGGTGAGCAGGTGAGCATGTTTTGACTTAGCATGAGAAACGCAGGCCTTAATTTAATGCAGCAATCGAAGCGTTTTGGCATTTCAGCTTTAAAAGGCAAACGTAATCTGTGCAAGCTGTTTGTTAAAGGGTAAATCAAATCTAATTGAGGATAATCATGTTATCAGATGAGAGAGGATCCCGAATGGGCTTATCAGGCCAGAACTCCAACTCTTTATATTAATCTTGCATTCTGTCAGCCAGCTTTTAATTGACTGGCTAGTTTACGGCTTTTTTTTTTAAACGATAATGCTATTGTGTTAAACTGATATGAACACACCGACTACCTGCTGCATCTGTTATTCTGCTTTTTAGCGTTTTCCCTGCCCTTCGAACGTACTTGAGAAAATAGATCAGGTTTGTTTTGCACTCTCGTACATTCTTACAGTGCAAAAGTACTTTTCCGCAATTTATTACTGTCCCAGTTCCCGGCAGGTTAGGGAGTAAATGTACTCCATAAACTCTGTATGACTGAAGTATTAGTTGTAGATAAATCTCACAGTCAAGTCTGACATATTTTCTCGACTAAAAATAGACTTTTGACCTCTTTTCCATGCTCCGTGGATGAATAAAACAGATTTTCTGTGAACTGTTAAAGTAAAATAGTCAGTAACCATGCGGTGTAATGGAGCCCATTTCAAAGTAGACTACACCATGCTGATTCTTTTCAAATTTAAGCACACACAGTTGTTTTATAACTCTTATACCACAGCAGTTTGTTGTGGAATGTGTGCAAAGCCAGTCGGTTCCTGTTACTACTTGCATTATATAAAATAAGCATTCTAAAATGAGCTCATCCTCATTAACACTCAGCCTTTTTTTTTTCTTTTTCTTGAAGTTATAAGGATAGAACGCAGTTTGCCATGTTAGGTATTAACCTCCAAAGCTACATCTTCATCTCTGACTGGTGCAAAGGGCCAGCGTTGAAGACTCCTTCCATATCCTTCAACTATATCATCAACACTAGGATTTATTTAATCTGTATATTGAACAGCCATCATACCAAAATCTAATCAGCTCTTTTTATTCAAACAGAATTGAGAAATCAACAGAGCTGATGTGTAAATTAGCGATAATCCATAAGTGCTAGGTGCAGGATTTTAATACATGATGAGGAAGGCCGAATAATGAAGTGGTTCTTTCTGCATTAAAATGTGTAATGCACATTATGGAATATAACTCTTGGACATTTGCCTGCTTTTACAAGTTAAAGCTGTCACTGAGGTTTATAATGAATAATGGATAATGGGGGTTAATTTTTATTCGTTACTGTATTTATGGATCTAAAATTCTACCTGGTCTAAATCATACAAAGAGATAAAATTGCACGATAAGGTGACATATATTTGAATGAAAAAGTTAATAGAGAGGGAGAGTGTACGAGAGAGCGAAAGAAAGAGAAATCGAAAGAATGCTATGTTTGAACTGGTTGCATGTATGGAAAGGTGCCATGTTCACCATGTACATGAAATAGCCCACAAAATCATCTATTAAGCTCAGTAATGTAACTACAAAAGGTTTACAATAGCTGTCTTACACTGTATGCACTGTGACTGAACATTACTATGGTTACTGCTGTTTCTATAACAGTGCATTGATAAAGAACTGTGATTTTAGTGTCTACTCTTGACAGCTGTTTGCCTTTCAGCCAATCAAAATCCAGTATTTAGACAGACATGGTATCAAGAGAACATAATAAACATAGTCTTTCACAACTTGAGCCGCTGAGCCTTAATACCATTTTTGAAATACAATTTGTTGATCAAATTCCAATTACAACATGCTACTTTTAACATCTAAACTGTTCCCATGACGCATAACATACACTTTATTGTTATGCATATAAAAATGTCTGAATGTTATATTTAGAGTTTGTAGCTTTCCTCTTTACCTTTGTGTGAAATAAAATGAAATCCAAAACTTTTTTTTGTTGTTTGTTTTTCATTTTCTAATTTTTACACATTTCCCATGTGCCCAGCTTTTCAAATCTTGTTCAAAATAATACACTTATAAAGTATGTCTTATGTCAAATTTTTAGCGTTGCCTGGTTCCAAACTTCTTGGCAGACTCATGACCGGATCTCCTTGGAAGTGCACCAATATTGAAATGTCAAAGCGAGTAAAGGAGCTCGCCATTTCTGCATATCTTTACATAAATTTCAATTCTTTTTTTGACAAGAAGCATGAGCAGTTTTGTTAAAAACATAACTCAACATGGAATTTCAACATGAATATTTTTCCAAGCTTCCATGTCTCCTTAGTGTTAGTTCATGATTAATTTCCTCAGCTTGAATCATATTGGACTGAATATCCATTAAAATCAGATCATCACGACATAATGGTAGCAGAATGATCTTGTTTCATGGTCCAGAATGCACAATGCACTGCACTCATGATTTCCCCACAATGTTACGTCTCATTCTTCAGCCATGGCATGAAACCTCTTAACATGCCCAGTGCTGGGGAATGATAAATGTCATCTACTGGCATCAGACAACAGCCAGCTCTATGATCCCAACCAGCCCTCTTGCTGTCGGGGTAAAGCTGTTTGGCCCTGACTTCGGGTCTGCAGAGGTCTCGGATGAGAGGTGTAGCTTTCCGATGACAAACACAGGCTGTCGTGGCATGACACGAGAGATCGCTGGTAAACAGGAGACCGTGCAGACAGCTGGAGGAGTTTGGACTTGTGCTTCACATGCTGGCCTGTTGGACTCGGTGTTGGACTCTGTACTAAGTGCATTAGTGGATGTGATGGGGAAAACAGAATAACAGAGCAGGAATGTAAGGAGGGCTGTATAACTATGCTTTTGTTTCCTCTGTCTTATCCTCTTACATTTTACATATAACACTGTCTTGACTTCAGATATAAACGTATTTATGTAGAAAATTTTAAAATGTGGTTAAAAAAGCTAAACATGACCCCTAGGTTTCATTCTATCTCTGTCAACACGGACACATTGATGTGTTTCAGTTTTTTCTTCTACCCCAGAATTTTTTTCTAGTAATTAAAGAAGAAAAAAAAACACTTTTAATGTGTTCCAACAACATGCATAAAATGTAAGATAATAAAGAAAAAACTAATATAAGAAAAGATTGATTACAAAAACTGAAATTAAAAGGTAAAAGTATATATATATATATATATAAACATTATTCATAGTATGTATGTGTATATACTGCAGTATGTAACATTGATGTATACTTCTGGCTAATAAATGGTTCAAGCACAAAATGTAAATTTTTACATATTACATATAGTAAAATATTAAACTTTAGTGATCAGGAATTAAACAAATGCACTCCTGAGAACTTCTCTCTCACCATTTGCCCCATCATTTATTTTTCCTGCATGATAATGATTGAAATATGTTGTAATGTCTTTACAACTCTAATCATCAACTGATTAAAGTAGCAAGCGGTGTTTGGAACAATGGAACAACTATAACTTAATATGTTTGGCAAAACTTTTAAACATTTAAAGGGAAAAGCTATTCTATGCTCATTTGCTTTAATAATCTGTTGTTCAGATCATTAAAAGCTTCATATTTTGCCATATTAGGGTCAATTTATGCTAAGTTGTCAGAGGCACATGTATATAATGTTCTATACTCATAATCTAGTACTAAACTGGTGTTGCTCAAACACTTACACTACCACTTTCCCCCCTGTTTATTTCGTGTTATTTATTTGTTTGTTTGTTTGTTTGTTTAAGTGTGCTAAAATTATTCTCAACAGGCATGATGGTATGCTAAGTTTGGAACCTGGTGAACCAGTGTTGATTTATTCGTTGATACTTAAAAATGTGTGTATGTTGATGTGGATAAGGGCGCCTGCTAAATGTATAAATGCAATCTAATGTTTACAGTGTAATGGATATGCATACAACATGATAACACGGGTGATTATGCACCAGTGAGGAAGTTATAGTTGAAATAAAGTAAACAGATATACAATGATGCATAAATAAAATAATAAATTAAAGTGCAGAGATGTACAGTTTGATGGTCAGAATTCTCATGATTTAAAAAAAAAAAAAGGTTTAACATAATATCATGCTGATTAAGTAGAGGTTTTTAATGTTAAGTTTAGAAGTTGTAAATTTTTGTACATTTCTGAAAGAAACTTGGTTGTGTTTGTACCATTGACCGGCGGTCAGGGTTTAGCAAAGCCTTTCGCTGCTGGCCTATTGTTTAGTTTATTCCAAACAGTTTATTCTTCTAATTTTGTTTCTTTTAACTGCACTGCTTCCAGTACGTGTATGTGGATGTTAGATTTTTTGTCCAATCAGATTTCAGCCTCTATGTGCTGCCATGTCAATCTAAACTGCCCAGGGCCTTCAAAGTCTGTTCTGCCGTCCTCTGATTGGTTGGTCAGAGGGAAACTGGTACAGCCAAGTTCGACCGGCAAAACACGTCTGTAGCTCTTTGCACACATTAATACATCTGAGTTACATCTGAAGAGAAATTGATTTGGTCTCAGGCACACTTAAAAATACATTTTCAAGAAAAGCTAGACATTGTGAGGAGGTCGGCCAAACCCCGAAGCCAGCTAGCTTGTTTTAGCCTGGGGAAGGGTTTGTTCACTACTCCCAGACCAGTGAATACAAGCCACAGTACTGGCTTACAGATGGTGTATTTTATTAATTAATTTTATACTTTTTTTTTCATGTTATCAGACAAATATTGATTCTGAACTGCTCCAGATGATGTAGGTGGCACAGTTGAGGTTGTAGAGTAGAGGTTTGGAGTTGTCTTAAGTGGGTTTTTTGCTTTAGTAAAATGGTATTCACCCTCCACATGTAAAATGCCTCTCTCTCTGTAATGCCACGTGTTGCTATATTGCGTTTTTTATAGTATCGATGGTTTCTATAATTGTCACATGATAGTGGTGGTATTAAGAGGTGGATTAAGTAGGGTAAGTCCTCACTGAAGGCCCAGGTACCAAATGCACGGCCCACTACTGGTTTGTACTAAGGTTAATTTTGAGCTCAATACCTCTTTTTCAGTAGGGCCCTGAGCAGGCTATAGTCATAATACCACAACCAGTGAGCAGTGGAGTCTTAAAGCTCCTATTAATCACAATCTAATTTAATCCCAACAAACACATAAAACTGCTGTGGATTTATTTCACTTTACAAAACAGATGTCTCTGGTGATCTGTGTAAAGTGATACACAGCAGTCATCTGGGACGGTCCCTGTTTCTCGGGCCCGAATTCCAAAAGCAAAAACACATGTTGTCCCCAGTTTGACTGCCATCATTGGCCTGAACGCGGATGCACAGCCTTGAGCCTGGACTAATCCGTAACCATTTTTTTTTCCATCTTTGATTAATTCGTGCTACACTTATTTATGAACATTGAACTTGGAACTCAAATGTGGAAAAAGTATCATGACAGAATTAAAAATGTTTTGAAGCAAGTGGCTCCTGGAAGGATAGGGAATATTAAAAAAAAAAATCCTTTAAAGTTTTTAAACCTCAAATCAATATTCGATGGACATCTGTACTTAATAAGGACCTGATTGGACCTCTACGAACTGGGACTGTCCAATTGGAATCTGTTTCACTAGCTTTCTATATCGCATGACCCAGAGAGAGGAAAGAAAGAGACAGAAAAGGGATACGGATGCCTGTGGTATGCCAGTCACCGCTGATTATCCGTGTAGAGCGGCGAAATGTTTTGTGTGTGTTAGGAGTGTATGGGGCAACAGAGCATCGAATCAAAGCCCTGCTCTGTTATTAGAACCAATCTGCCACTGAGGAATGAAAACCCTACTGTGAGCTTAAAAGAAGTTGTCTCATTTGATCATTTATTACACATTTTAAGCGCTTTTGAAAAGGCTGAGGCCAATGTGGTCGGCATCCCTAATTGGAGCGCTTTTTCTCCCATTAATGCATCCAGACTTGTGATTCCTCCCAAGGACCACAAACGCTCGTTACAAAGCCCTTGTCAACAGCTAACAGTTGTTGCCGTTGCCATACTTAGATCGGATTTTGTGCTTTCTTTTAACGAACAGCTGCCGCCAACTATATCCTGTCGCCTGCTATCCAAACGTCTCGACCGAAGAGATTAGCGACGCTTGTTTAAGCGACGGTTTTGCATGAACCTCATGATAGACTCGTTTAAGGCAGGAAGCCACACATGACAAAGACGCTGAGCCTTTATTAAACTCATCCAGACCTCGGACTCTGTACACGGATTATTTATGTCTGCCTATCCCATCAAGAATTCCTTTATTTATAATGCTGCTTAATAGCTTTGGAAAGACTAGCGCCTGTGTTTAATACTGTACTGCTCCGGGGTTCGCTGTTATTTTTAATGCCGTTTCTGTGTGTCTGGATGGAATCGAGATGGGATTGGATACATTTACAGGCTATAGTCAACTCTCCAGCCGTGCTTTTGCTTATTCATTCAGAACCGCCCTATCCCACACCACTTGCACCGAATTCCCTCGCATCCAATCCGGCCCATAATTCAGCAGTGTTGTCTCTCACTTTGACGCACACCTAGTAAACATGTAAAACATTCCTGTGGGATTTGATGAAATTTTAATAACTCTGGTTTCTCGAGCCATGGCTGGTCAGGCCACATATCGGTTACTGCTTCTTAAAAGCTCTGGCACGGGCCACTAACTCCACCATAGGGGCTCAACGGCAGGTCCTTGTCCAAAAACAACAGGCAGCAAAAGCTGTACGTTTTGGAAATGCGGTTTCCAGTTTCTGCGGCGTGTTTTTCTAGCGGCCGTGATGAAATCGACGTCTAGAGCTGTTTTACCTGCGTGTATGTGTGTCAGGTGATAGCCTGGCTAATGACTCTGGAAGCCAAACAGAGAGGCTTTCTGACTGAGGTTTCACACAAACCCCAACCTCCCCCACACTCCTCTGTGCACTTTTAAAAGTGTTCCTCTGCCGGTAAAATGTGATCTTCTCATTAATAAAGGACACGCTTCGTTTCACTTACTCAATCCTCACCCTCTAGGGGGCGCAGCAGCTGGAGGGATGCAGTGTTTTTCTTTCCTTATGAACAGTTATGGGCCACTGTGAGCACTTAATGCACCCTTTGTGAAACACCACTGATTCATTGCTCATTTGTGTGTGTGTGTGTGTGTGTGTGTGTGTGTGTGTGTGTGTGTGTGTGTGTGTGTGTGTTTGTCTGTATAGCTGAACATGGACATGTGTTTAACTACTGCTTGCAAAATGAGTCAACAGTGTCAAAGTTTTAATGATATTAAAGAATAATAATTGAATATGTAATATTTTATATGTAATTTACTTAGAAGCATTTGTATTAATAATTTGTTTTCAATCTACACACCATGTACACATGCACATTCCTGCCTTTGACCAGTCAGAAAATGATGTGTCAGCAATGCACAAACAAATGCAGATACCGAGAGTACAAATCCAATTCTTATATTACTAGTAAAAGTAAAAGTACCCCATGTACAATTCTGCTTGAATGCAAAAGTTCTTCTTTTTCAATAGATTTAAGTATCAAAAGTTAAAGCACTGATCTATGAATAATTGTTGCAATTCACCATTCCATTCTTCTGCTCATCACACCTATTTTATTTTTTTCATTACTCTATGCAAACTCAAGAATCTTGGGGTTACATTTGCAGTTGTGTGACAGATTCTTTTTTAAAACAGTATAAGGATTCACGTCAAAGTTGTGAGGAAGGCCACATTTTTGGAAATATGGTAGAGTAGAAAGTAAGATATTACACCTACAAATATAGTAAAGTATAAGTTTCTACTGATAAAATTTACAGTCGCAAGATAAGAAAAAATATCTTTACTTTCTATTGGAAAATAGACGAGAATTGCCAGACCACTCTTTACCACCATAATATGCAGAAAGGCATTTCAGAATGAAAAAAACTTCAGAGTTTGCTGTGGATGCTTTATGACAGCAGAAGATCACATTTGATTCACTCCTGTCAGCCATGAAGAGGAATCTGAGGCTGCAGTGGCCACTGAAACTGGACAGCTGCCTAGTTTATATTATTTCCCGTGTAACATTAAATATTTTTATGTTACAGGGTGGTACTGTAATTAGAGAAATGCATTAAAATAACATTTCTAAAAATTCAAAATTCTTATAACACATTAAAAAATACAATACTTACCTTTCTATTGAATACACTAATGCTTGGGTTAAGTCAGGTGACACGATAGGACGGTTACACTTGCACATCTGCCTCACCTGGTCTCCTCCTCTGGATGGCCCTTCACTCTTCCCCTGCTCGAGCTGTCACTGGAATATATGTTTCATGAGCCGTAGAGGGCCAGTAAAAGCCTCTAGCCGTCATGTTGTTGTAGCTGCACTAACAGGGCTCCCTCTGTAAGCAATACTTCTCTCTAAAAATGTACTTTGTGTTGTTTTTGTTAGCAGTCTGTTACTCCACTATTAAAAAGCCTAGTCAATTCAGACTGAACCAGATGTAAGCTGGTAATTTTTTTTTTCACCTGACCATAGAAGTGCTTAGTGCTTGGTTTTTAGCACTTTTTTTTTCCACATTAAATGGTTCTGGTACAGGTCATGCTGGTTGAAACTTGAGAATTAGGCATGACTGTGAGCGCACATGTAATAACTGAATAATAAAGTATTACTGCGTGTAATAAATCTAATAAATTGTAACTACTACATATTGTTCTACAATACCAAGAAGTCTTTATAAATGAAATGAACAACATTGTACACGTGCAATAAAATATAACGCCTGGTTCTAACTTCTTTATTTTTTCGCAAACACACAGGATCTGTTTTAGATGATCTTCGCTGGGATCTCTTTCTCGCTCGGGTTTTGTAACCAGAGAATGATGCACAAAACAGCTTTTCTTTCCATGCCTAAACTTTCTGAACATTGTATCCTTGGGCTTAGTTGCCTTTTCATTTTGTTTTCTTCTCATGACCAGTGTTTTCACCTCTCAACTAGCTCTGGTCAAAGCCAGATCCCTGCTGTTTCCAGATCAGTTTACCTTATGTTCCTCCTCCCCATCCAGCTCAAGGCTAGGGTGTAACAATGCTGCTGTTAGCCAAAACCAGAGTCCTGCTGTTTCCAGATCAGTTTGCTCCATTGTTTTGTTTTTCCCTTCTTTTCTCTCGTGGGGAGTGTATAATCGTGCTTATTTTGCCAGTTATAATAAGCTGATTGTTAATAAATAAACTCTAATAACACTAATAAAGCAGCTGCACTGAGGCAAGTGTGCCTTTCAGAATCTAGGCGTATGTATACACATATGAGAAGAGTAGGAAAGAGAGAGTAAGTAGAGAGAGAAAGAGAGAGAGCCTGATTCCCAGCCAAGCAAAACACATGCTGATTTATTGCTACTCGAAAATCATTTGATTGAGTTTGCACAAACATGGGTGTGGCACATGTGACACATGAGGTAAAGGAGAGTTAGTGTGTGTACTTTAGCGTGTGAGAGAGACATATGTGCATGCATTTGCGAGTGTATAATGTTCTCGTGTATATATTATCCACAGTAGCCGCACGTCTCAAACCTTTAAAGCACTTTGACAGTTCCTTAATGTGCTGGCACCAGATGCGGCCATTTCCAGATCACTTTATCGTGCCTCATTCCAACTCTTGTCTAAGCAACAACTCCTTGTGCTTCCTCTCCCCTCTGCACTCCCAGCACTGTAATCCCTCTCTCCTCTTTCTCTGACCAACTCTGACAGCGGTGTAATGTCTCATGTGGGCAGGGAATCCTTTTTAAGCTGGATGAATTCTTCTCCATGCCAAAGGTAAGTGTTTGGGCTACCACTAGAGCTTTTCACTCCGGCTGAATCTTTAGTCCTCTTCATTACCCCACTACTTTTTATCCTTAGTTCATTCCTACCCTTTCTACCACCACTCCAATCCCTCTTTCTCTCAAGTTCAACTAATGGTTTAGCTTAAAGCTTCTATGATTAAAGTGAACAATGTTTGCACCCTGAGAGGTGCCTCCACACACACACACACACACACACACATTCCCAGGAGACACATCTGGCTGGGGAAAGTGTGTGTAAGTGTGCTACTGAAGTCTATATATTTAGGCCTGTTACAAGCTCCATTAAAATGTGAGTGAGTGTGAGGCAGTCACACAACATTAAGACACATTTTGTTTTCATTTTGTCCTCTTTGACATTTCACATATCCTATGCAAAGAGTTCAGGCCAAAAGGGAGAATCTCTGAAAGTGCATCACTTGAGAAATGTAATATATATTTGAGTATAAAAATTAAATGTAAAAAAGAATTAGTGTAATAAATGTAAAACCAATAAATCAACCAATGAATTAATGACCTAACAGTGATAAACACTATTTATCTAACTCAATAAACCAGACATTTACTGCAAAAATGTACTTATTCTCTTTATTTTATGAAAAAGAAAGATAGTATTACACTTTGATTTAATTTTTATTTCCAAATCTGACATTGAGCCACACACACGAATACACGTACTTCTTTCCCTCATCATTACTTTCTTCCAGTTTCACCACCAAAATGTTACTTGCTAAATATAAGGCTCACAGGTAAAAACAAATGAACAAAGCACCTAGTAATATATGTAGTAATGCTTTCATTATGACGAATGCATGAATAATACATGCACTGATCATTAGTGTAGCAGAAAATAATGAAGCATATACATTAATAACACCTGAGTCTTAAAGGAATAAATTAGTATTGGTGATAATGAAGTATTAACATCTTGTCAGCGCATAACTGTTAATTAATAATGGGTGTATAGGCTGTAATACTACAATTAAACTGTTAAACAGGATATATTATAAAATACTAATGAAGTGTGTGTAAAAAGCTAGTTTGTTTTTACAATTTGTCCACACTGAGTAAATCCACTCTCCACTGTAGTGTCTAGATATTTTTTTCTTGATTGACACACGATTTACTGTAACCTTTCTGCTAACCATTGACTATTCCACTGTGACATCAACAAGACAGTTCCTGCTGCTTATAGGAGTTTTTGTGTGTGTTGTATGAATCCCAGGGGATTAGCAGTTTCGGGAAAAACTGTAACCCCAACAATCATGCCATGATGTGTCATTAAGATTTTTTTTTATTTAATTATTTCATATATTTATTTTATACACATTCTGATTAACACGAAGTGCTTGATCTTTATCTATACGATTTACTGTATTTCGCCATGTGGTGATTTGACTAAATTAGAGCTTAAATATTAACCCTGTTCTTATTTTTAAACCCAAACCTTCATTTTCATAGCTTTCATCTGCTTTCATCACACATCTTGCTGTGAGAAATGTCTCTTAAGGCATCGCATGACTTTCAGATTTTATCCTCCTTGCTTTAAATGAACTTGCTAAGCCTGATCCAGTCCATCAGCACTATTATGTATAATTCCTTACTTTTTAACAAGCACTGGTGACAAAATATGCATATGCGTTTTCCTTTTCTCTTTAATGTCCACGAATGAATGTCTACTTTTCTCTGACTTTCTCTCCTTTCTACATCACATAAATAGTGTCAGAGCTGTCAGTCAACTGTCTAAACCCCTAATGATCTCTTATTACTGAAGTGCAAAGGACCAGTACAGATGTATGATGTGAAGAATAACAATCTGATCCCTGTAGAGGAACTTGCATGAAAGAGTTCTTAGTGAAACATTATTAGAAATATATTCTCCAAGGCACTGTATATTTGATGCAGATTTAATGGTTGGTTAATGTAGCTTTTAAAAAATGAGTCTGCAGCGGGGTTTATAAAGTGTCCACTTTGTGTCCAAGGGCATTTCATTGCCGTGAAAATCGGAGGAAAAAAAAGTCATGATTTTTCCAACTCTCCATACTTTTATTTTTTTTTTACATTTTTTTTATGCTAACTAAAAAAGCCTGAAAAATCTTTTCTAAAATACCCAAGAGAGACAGAAGTTCGGTGTTTCTCCTTTTCTTTTTTCCTTCTTTTTATCTTTTCTGGAAGAGACTGAGCTCTTTGTAGACACATTTAATTATGTGTGTTATTTTTACTCATTGTCGTACTGCTTGGTTAATAACAGCTTCCATAAATCACACTGCTATACACTCGGATTTGGGGTATTAGTGTTAGAGCATTCGGTTCTTTCCTTTTCACACCTTAGGCTAACACACAGCACACACGCATACAGAAAGCTATAGCACACCGAAAACAGAGAGAGAAAGCCCCACCATTTGTAATTTTTTAACCCAATGTGTTGAACAACAGAAGCAAAACAACAAAGCTGCATACATGCAATAAGAGACATACAGACAGGTAATGCATTAAAAGGCTAAAACACCTTGAATGCAATTCTACACATTTCTGAAACTGAATTTAAATGAAAAAAAAAACCTGTAGATATTGTACTCTATTCAGGTTCAGGTCTGGTGAATGTGCAGGCCAAAGCACAAGATTTTCATCATATGCATCTCTCACTAAATCATTGAATGAGCACTTGTGCCCTGTGGATGGGTAGTCATCCTGGACACCACACACAATAGATGGATAATGAGGATGAGTCGGAAGACAATTACTTGTTTGCTGTGATATTAAATTCGCAGCGGATACAACATGTTATAGAATCTTTTAGTTTAATAATTCAAGGTGATGGAGCCACCAGTTTTGGTATGATGCAGTCGTTAAGCTACAGAAAAACATCACTTTAGCCGTTTAGAAGACAAAAAACTTCTAAATGTCCTTTCAGTATGCAATGACAATCAGATATTAAACACATTTTTTGGATGAAATTTCTAAAGCGTTCTTGTGTCTCAAAATCAGAAAGAATTTCAGGTATAATGGTTTTAAATTATATCCAATATGTTGTCAAAACAGTTGCCAACTAAAGTGAGTAAGAGTAAAAAGGAGTGAAGAGGACAGGATTAGAAATGAGTATTAGAGGGACAGCGCATGTAGGACGTTTTGGAAACAAAGTGAGAGATTGAGATGGTTTGGACATGTGCAGAAGAGGGACATGAGTTATATTGGTAGGAGAATACTGAGAATGTAGCCACCAGGAATGAGGAAAAGAGGAAGACCAAGTAGGAGGTTTATGGATGTGGTGAGGGAAGACATGCAGGTAGTTGGGTCGAAAGAGGCAGATATAGAGGACAGGGGGGTATGGAGACGGATGATCTGCTGTGGCGACCCCTAACAGGAGCAGCTGAATGAAGAAGAAGACGAAGAAGAAATGCATAATTGTCATGAGTTAACTTAAACACACATTTTTATCTGTTTTGAAGACAAATATTCTTGTAAATGTTTTAAAGTATTTATGATGTTTTACGTTATCAGGACACCAAACCAGATGTGCGTATCATGGTGCATTTTGGAGCTTGATTTGGCGCATATGTAAAACAAAGGTTTATTGATTAAAAATTATTGTACAGCAGAAAAAAAAAAAATTATATATATATATACGTAAATGTGTTTTGCGTTGCAGTTTTTAACTTTAACTCTTATATATTTATTTATTGATATTTTTTCATAATATGCTAAATATTATATATATATATATAT
>MU551534.1:3025071-3036057 GCA_024362625.1 Silurus asotus
GGGGGGTTCATCTGGGAAATCCTATAAGCTTCTGTTGAGAATAAAAGAGTATTTCTCTATCAGGAAATGCTCCTAGTAGAATGATTCGAAGAAGTGAAGAACACATAATTGTTTTTTGGAGAAAAAAAAAGTACAAATTATATGTTGCATGTCCTTAAATTCAAGTTCATACCTAAATTTTATCATCAAGCCAGAAGAGAGCAAATGTTCGTAATCATGCTCTAACCAGGGCCTCGCCTCATGGGTGGCACAAGTGTAGCCAGTGCTTTTGAAAGGCCATGGCTTCTCAATCACTGCCCTACCTCTGACCTCAAATATTTTGATTACTTTGAGGCAAAACAGTAATATGATTATATAGCTATTTATTCTGTGCCACGGGTAAACTGGATGTCCTGCAGAAGTAAGACTATCCAAGGAACGCCGTGTCCATGTGGGTTTTCTCCTGGTTATTTGGTTTCCTCCCACATTCCAAAAACATACTGGAAGTTGGATTGGCTATGCTGAAACTAGTTCCTAGGAGTAAAAGTTTGTTTGACTTTAAATTTGTGAGTGCTTGTACACGGTGCCCTTAAAATTAATTGATGCAACTCTGACCATGATAAAAAGGTCATTGAAGATGGTTTTGCCTCCACATACCCTCACCTATTTATCCCATGAATAAAAACTGGACACCAACTTGGAACTATTTGTACAAATAATACCTCCCAAACATGCACTCCCTGTCATTCAGGTCCAGGTCTGATGTCTTATCAGATGTCGACAACTGTCTGCTTGATTACATAACTATAGAACTAATTCAATTAGTTTCCTTTAACTTTGTGATGCTTCCTCGAATGCTCATGTCAACATTGCCATGCTTCTTTTTCCCCTTCATAACTTCCTGATTGATTCTTAACTTCTTATTGGAGGTTTCTACATCGACATTCTAAATATTTTCCCTTCCTAAAAACAATACTTTTGTATATAATGTCAAGCTGTTGATGCCCATGTACTGCTTATGTACTCATAAAATACTGTCCTGTGCATTTTAGGACAACACACTTCTGAATGAAAGTCCTTTCTCATGTTCCCTCTATCTCTGGCTTGTTCATTAGGGATCTAAATCAACATCCAGATTTCTGTAAAGCTGCTTCGTGACAGGTTATATTGTTAAAAGTGCTATAAAAGAATAGTCTGAGATCTGCACTTGTGAAATGCTTCCCCAACACAGACGTGTGATAACCCAGCTGTCGTCTCTTACATATTTAGAGAGACTCAAATGTTAAGCCGGTGTGTGTTTGAGAGAGTATAAAAATGCCAAGAGATCAAGGGACATTTTTAGACGAAGATGATGATGGATCAAATGATGGATGTAGCCGGTATATCCTGTCTCTCCATCCTGACAGTATTTCCTGTAATGATTTTTTTTTTAACTGTTGTAAATTGCATGTCTGCCATCCTGCTGCCTGAGTATGTGTGCATATGTGTGTGTATACATAGGGGTATGTGGCCAGCTGCATACCAGCTGTCAGCTTACAGAATAATGAGAAGTATTGAGAAATAACCATTAAGAAAATAAAACTCACACAGAACTGCACAAGAACTATCATACAAGGTCAACTTTAGCTGCTATTTTGTATTGTATAATCCTTGAATACTATAATATCCAGCTGAGCTTAAAAAGAGCTTAGGCAGAAAGTGTGTTTTTCTACAACCGTTTGGTCTCAGTGACGATTAGAGCAGCATAATGTGTCTCCGTGTTTTAGAAATTTAGCCACTAATCCAGCCAGCGGTCCGAGAAGAGGGCTGCATTTACAACCTGCTAAGTTAAAGCAGAAATGCAACAAGGCTGTGAAGCCAAAGCCACGGCGGCACTGCATGTGTTTGTAATTGGTTTCTTCAATGTTTATGTCTCCATTCACAGGCTTTGTTTAGGTTTGTGTAACTCATATCATGATGGCAAACTGAGAAATTGCAAACTTCTGTGATGGCCACCAGATGAACCCGGAGACTTGTTTGAATGGTGTTGGGTGTAGAGTTGTGAGTAAGTGTGTGTGTATTTATCTCTTTTGGAAAACAAAATGTCACCATTGAGCCTCAAGGTCTTAGCTTATTGTCCAGGTCTTCAGTAGTAATGACTTGGAAGTGGTCTCTAAATAGGTCATAATTTTATCCCTAAATATTAGGGATAAATTGGTGCTATTATTTTTAGACTGAGTATGTGTATGTTATTTGGTACCATTAAATAACTGAAGCTACTTAATATTAATCAATCTAATAACTTTAATTATGGCCGTTTTGAAGCAATAGTAAAGCATCAATATGAGTAAAAAAAGAATATTACATTAGATTACAGCAGAAGGTGTGTAAAAATAAATAAGTGTAAAAGCTGTATAAGTTCGCAAAGTGTTTCTAAGTTAAACCTCGGTCACATAGATTCAGAATTATATTTATTTATCATAATATCACCAGCAAGTCAGCTAAAATACTTCTCGGAGAAAGTAATACAAGCTGGTGTGTGTTTAGGAAAGGAAAGAAGCAGTGTAGAGATTGGAGCAGGGCATCGTTTGCTGGTGGGGCGGAGATGGATGACAGTTACATGCCTTTCAGCCTTTTAATTGTCATCTCAGCTGTTGTTTTAACTCTGTGGCCCTTCTGCTCTGTCGTTCTCTTCTGCACTGCTTGCATTATCGTTTACGGAAAAGAGGCTCATCTGTGTATGTAAAAGAGCCTGATGACCTTCAGCCCTATACTGGAGGTCAAGGGTCAACTGTTGTATATTTCATCTGCAAACAGCATGGTTTTAGAGAAGAGATGTATAAAAAAAAGGATGCTAAAGCTCTTGGGATTTCTACCATGCCATATGTCCTATTAACACTAATTATTTTGCAATCTCCTGCTTGTCTACCTGTGAAATGAAGTTTGACATGCCTGTATTCATGGTCATGAAGCTTATGGAGGTGCCAATCTTTGAGAGAGAAAAAAAAAAGTTTTGGTATAATAGGATTGTTTGAGCTGTTTGTATTGATAATAGTTATGAAAATCGTATATAATTCCAATGCATTGGCAGGTCAATGATTTGAGTAAATGCTCCAATAGTCAACTTATGCAATCGAATTTTAGAATATCAACATTTTTCTTAGATATTTTGGCAAATTAGTAGTAATTGGTAAGTAGTAAATGGCAAGAAATAAATTCTACTTACACTTGGCTCTGACTGCTACCTAAACTTTAATAAGTTATATTGAGAAATAGTACTCCTCAGAACTTGTGAAAGCTGACAGAACATTTCTGGAATACCACACGAATGAGCTGTTATTTATTTGTGAATTACTCCATTTGAACGCAGCATGTGGACACATATGTGATGACACATGATCTGGCTAAGAAAAAAAATAAACTGTAATCCCAAAGCATTTCTACTGTTTAATATGTATTTTGGAGGCCGAAATAAAAATACAAGTGAGGTGTACAATGTTTTCGATTGGTTTTCTCATAAATCTACTGAAGATTTTCAGTTTCTATAACCTATGTGTAAAATGTTCTTACAGAATAGTCATGTAGTGATGTGTGAAGGTAGAGTGAAGCTGACGTGCAATTACTCGAATATTTTCCAGTCGTCTTGTTGTACTTAACAACACCACTGTGTGTATTTTTCCAGACCTTTTCTCAAGCTTTTCCTTACTTTTCCTTTTTTCATTCACACTCCCTGGTCAAGCACCAGTGGCTCTCGGCTGGTCATCCCACACAGTGTGAGTCTGTAACTCGGCTTATTCAGAGGTACACAAGCTCTTTGTGACTCAGGAAGCATGGACGTTAGAGGGGAAATTGTGTGCATTTGTGTTAAGA
The DNA here is from genome assembly GCA_024362625.1 of Silurus asotus. NCBI lineage: Eukaryota > Metazoa > Chordata > Actinopteri > Siluriformes > Siluridae > Silurus > Silurus asotus. The sequence continues at coordinate 3,028,900 of MU551534.1, forward strand.
GTATTTGGAGCATGTATGAGAAGAGACCTTACAGTTCCAGAGAGTGACACCGGTTTAGCATGACAAGAGAGGGGGCGGTACCACTTGAAGCATACTTAGACAAAAAACACACACACACAGTTGGGGATGACAAGGTGTGTGTTCGGGCTGTCTAGTTCGATCGGCCATGCACTACTGTCTGTGGAGCCCCCTGTGTTCTACTTCCTGTCTGTGTAGGAAGGAGAGGAGGGAGAGAATTCTATCCTCTACACACACAGACACTTAAAGACACACACAAACACACACACACACACATTCCCCATTTTATTGTGCCCGGTGGAGGAAAGAGCGGGTTTTGTATCTGGCTCAATCGAGCAGCTGTGTCTTCCTTCTTTCAGCTACATCTCACACACACACAAGCTTATTTGCATGGCAATGGCATTATCAAGGAGAAGGGTGTCATGGTGGAGAGGCTGACAATGCTCCTGCCAACAAGTTTATCTAAGCTAAAAGAGCTTTTTCAGTCTCTACTAGCTAATCTCTCTTACTGGGTACCTTTAACTTTCTCTTTTTTTCCCCTGGGATGGCACCTCCTAGACCAGGGGTGTCAAACTCAAATTCTGTCCAGGGCCACATTGTCAGCCCTTGAAGCCCATAATCTTAAGCTATTCATTTTTCTTTACATATTATCTATTCTATTATTTGACACCAATAACAAAACATTATTTTAGGGGAACAATGCAAAAAAAATCTATATAATATATATTCGCTTTTAGGCCTAGATGATTTTTTATTTTAAAAATATGTGAATTTCTTTAAAATATAGTAGCTTTTTTAAACAGCATACCATTATTAATAAGATTTACAATAGACACACAGCTGTGTTAAACATATACACACATCTTCCATCTGTCTAAGCTTTTTGATCAGTGTGGTGTCAATTACTAAATAATACTATGGAAGAGTATGTAATGAATTTCTAATCAAGATCAAACACATTAAACAGATAAATATGTTCATACTACGGGTCACCACTTTGCCAACAAATCTCGGTGAAGTTTAGATGCCATGAAACTGGTCGTAATATTTACATTACATATAAAGTAAGTCATCGTTTACTAGGGACCGGTTCAATATTATTTTTCGTAAAGACCAAATGATACAAGGCAGTGAGCGTCTGTGAATCTTATTATTTTTTACAAAGCCTTCATAATCATTTTGGCTCAATTAAAATACTGTACATTTAAAAGCAGCATTTTTCACTGTGGAAAACCCTAAACATAATCAAAACATTTTACATTCTACTATATACATAGGATGAAAATTATATACATTTCTGAACTAAAAGTGATGTTCGATGTACACAAACCTTTTAATCAGTAATATTATAACACAATAAAAACAATTATGTATATGTGTGTATATATGTGTGTCAGACTTTCTAGCAGGCAGTCATCAAGACAAGCAGCATCAATGAAACCATTACATCATCATTAAAGTATGTTATTGTTGGAAATACAAAAATCTTGTTACGATTTTTCCGTAACTCTAGTAACGGTGATGTACAATGAGTTTGCCCAGACTTCCAAGAATATCTGGTGCAAAGTAATAACTCAGCACTTAGATAAGCATCTTGCATGAGGATAAAAACTTTTCTCTGCCAGCTTTTGTCTTTAATGGCTGTTCATGTGAAACACACCCTCTGGACGTTTATATGGAATCGAGACGAGACGGGCTCATGAGTGGTGTGTTCATTTTATTGGGAAAGAGAAATCGATAGTGAAGTTTATATGTCTGACATGTGGAGACCTCATCAGTATTATAGTTCTTCCTCTTTCAGCTTACACACATTCCCTGCACTTGACCACTGAAAGTTTCATAGTACATTCCCTAAATTCACATACACATGTATATATATGTATGTACATCAAGATCGCCTAGGATGTGCCAGCACACTTAGTTTATCAGATTGTGAATGGACACGCTGTGGTCTGTGTTGCAGAAAAGGCTGTTTAGATAAGCATGGTTCTGACTGCATGTTAAAGCTAGTTCGGCCTGGGAAATACTGATAAATATTTTTTTTAATCGGATCAAAGTATCTGCTTCTGAGAATTGGAGAATCTTTTTCAGAGACCCACAAATCTACATAAGATTGTAAAACCTGAACTCATGCAAATTCTAAACAAACTTACAGATCATGTGACCACATGGAGATATTTTGTTTTTGTCACAGAGAGACAGATATCAATGCATTATAATTACCAACCTCTTCAAATTTGGTTTCTGTAGGGTTCATTTAAGGTTCTCTGTTCTCCAGATGGTTCTACATGGAACTTTCCCTGCCACTATAACAAGCAACAAACCTCCAGGGTTCTTTTTTCTAAGATTGCTACCTTTGCTATCTAGAACATACAGTATATTAAGTAAACCTTTTCAGATGAAGTCCCATAAAAAAAAATTTGGAATAGTTAAGGTTTCTTTGCCTTTTTGGTTTATTTCTCTTGGGAAGCCATAATTGGTTTACGAGCACCGATTCCACAAAAGTAATTCCATAACAGAGAGCATTCCAAGTAGAACACTGGGGGGAAAAAGGATTCATTTGCCATCCAAAATGTTGATAGTTTAGAACCCTCACTATTAAGGTATGTTGTTTTGTATGTTTTAAATAGAATTTAAATTGTTCTCTAAACATGACATAAAATAATCGATTTAAATCTAATTTCTCTTTATAGAGCGTGATTAATCAGGCTTTAGTTTCTTTCAGCAGTCCTTTAGTTATGACTCTTTTTGACAGGAAAACCCTTGAACGGTTCTACATAGCACATTTAAGAGTACCCCAAGAGGAACAGAAGAACTAATAGCTCAACCTTTATAAGAGTGTAGTGATGACAGGAAATATATTCATAATGCTTGTTCTATAGACTCAAGTAACATTCAGGCAGGTTGCTATAGTATATCATCCATGTCCATTTTTTCTGTATCTCCCATTCCTCATCTGAGCTACAGCCAACATCATTATGTATACAGACTTTTACCTCCGGAGCCCACCAGCCGAAGCTAATGTACTTGAGATCGACATCAAAGTGAAGCGGAGTGCTAGCCTTCGCCAATAAACTTTTTGGCCTCCCATTACATTAGCATTATTTAAAAGGAGAAGAGAGTCTTTAATAAACTCTATTAATCTTGGTGAACGAGGGAGTTCATTGGTGCGCCCTCCTCCCTCCGCTCTCCCCAATCAATCAGCTCAGCCCTGTTAATGTATTCATGGGGAAAGGCAAGGCAGGACTTGTTTGACAGAGTTCCAAGAAAAGAAGAATTTATTAAGTCTCCACCTCGGGTGCAGCCGAGCCAGAGAACCTTTCACCAGTCACACAATCAATAAAGAGCCCCTGAATATATGATCCATAATTATATGAGCAAAAATTGAACAATATATCTGATGTCATGACAAGGGGTGAATGGAACGAGAGGGAGAGTGAAGCAGCCTGCTTTAATTGCAGGAGTGTGGAAGGCAGTTCCAAATTTAAGAATGATAAAACCTGTTTGGCATTACTTAGATGTTTGTGGCCAGTGAGAATTTTGCAGGTGCTGATTCAACATCATTGAAGTAAGAAATCATTGTCTATTTTCCCCGACTGCTGTTGATTGAGTGTGCAGTTAAAGAATATTTCGTACCTAATGGGATTGCTCTGAATGCAAAGAATATGTTCCTTTATCTTCAGAACACTGGGCAGTCAAAGCTAAATGTATACTAGCCAGTCTATCGCCGGGCAAATTTCTGTTAAAAAAGATTTATCAGAACACCCTTAGACATGAAATTAACATCATGATCCAACCAGGACTTTTGGAGCTTTATGGATAAAACACTGCCCTCTGCTTCACCATGCCACCAAACAGCTCTCATGCATCAATAAAAAATGCTTTATCTAATGTGGAAAAGACAAAAAGTTTCCTAGAACAAGGACAGAAGCTTTGACTTTCTTTTACAAAATGTTGTCCCATTCCGCTTCTCATTCTGTCTTCTGTTTGATTCATTGTTGATCTTCAAGTAGTCCGCAGCATCAGGTTTCAATTTGCTTATCAGCAAATGCGTGCACTAATTTCCATGGATTTGGCGCTGTTCATTGTAGTCAAAACGACGAATCTGAATTGTATTAATCTCCACATGTTTGAAGCACGGCCAGGATTTCTTTGTGACCCTGGATTCTGAGCATTCATCCCAACACAGTTGATCCTTCAGCCTCGCTATTCTTCTATTCAGTCTTTCTTACCACACCGCCATTTTCACATTTAGCAAAAGGAAGGAGAACATATGGACGGTAAGACAGAATCATGTCAGAGAGCAGGGTGCAGAGAGAGGCCTCTAGACTTTGCCTGCTCTTGGGGGAGGAAAAAAATAAAGAGAGAGCGATCAGCTTCAAAGCGCCATTTCCATAATTGCCCTGTAAGTCGGCCGTGATGAGCCAAAGGGATTGAAAAAAGCACAATCTTTCACTTGGATGAACGGCAAAAGCTCACCTCTTTTTCCTCCTTACACCCCCTCGGCTCTATTTTTCTCTCCACCCGCACTCCTCTATCTGCCACTCCACCCTTATTTCTACCCCCACTTGTTGCCTTTCGAGGCCTGCAAAAGAATTCTTCTCTCAAAACTTGGTCAACAATAGGCATGAAATCAGCATTGCTCCTCCCCCTTGCCTAGGGAGTAGCACTCTTCCTGGGTTTATTGTCAGTGGGTCTGTTTGGATCACAAAAACACAGATCAGCTATTCACTAAACTATTGCTCCATTAGTCGTCTATGAACGTTTCAAAACTTAAAAAAGGGACTTAAAGCCACTCTAGGATGCTGTAGGTCGATGTGAAATATCAGCATGAAACAAACGTTTTTTAATTAAATTCATTCTTGACTTTCGCAGCCCTAGTCAAGCAAAGGCATGATGGTATAAACATAATGTGATGGTTTGCAAATGCAGATGTCTGCCTTATCTGGAGGTGCAGGAGCATTTGGATGGCCTGTAGCTTTACCGATACTGACAGCATGAAACATGTGTTCTGTAATCCAGACCTGGTTCTTGGCGTCCCCTTATAGGTCACCAAACATGCTTGTGAAAAAGAGCAACAAGAGTGTGTGCGCTTTTGTGCATGTGTGTGTGTGTGTGTGTGTGTGTGTGTGTGTGTGTGTGTGTGTGTGTGTGTGACTAACAATCAGCAGCGCCTCATAAAAGGATTAGTGACCTCCGCAAAGAGCATAGGGCTCTTCAAAGCCTCAGCAGGGCCACAATAGCGCTGACATTTGTCCGTCTCGGAGCGGGGAGACAACGAAGGGAAGACAGGAGGACAACGCAGGGCCGAACCTCCCTTTCACAAGCAGATTCCGACTCCTTCCAACACTGCTAATGTACTCCTCCGTCTTTCTCCATTCATCCACAGGGTTTCTGATGGCTCCATTGGCTCGGCTCTGTCTCTCATGGGGTCGCCCCTCGCTGTCCTCCTTTGCAGCGTCAATGACGGGCCAGAAAGATAGATTAGATTTCACTTTAATCATTCTCTTGCTGCACTTTTTCTTTTTTTTTTTTTATCCCATCCAAATTAGTATTTAACAATGCATTCTTCTTGCAGTGCGGCGTAACTATGGACATCCACCATTGATGCTGAGTGGTGCTCTGAGATAAAAAAAAAGGCTTCAGCTCTGTCTTATAGACTGAATTGCCATTTGCTTTCGAGAGTGTCAGTATGGTTTGGAGTTCCCACAGCTGCTCTTATGTCGAGTATTCAAAGTTTTATTTAAAACTACCAGTTCAGATTGATTGTTCTAACGATATAATTGGCTTAAAATGGTCAAGTGTCAAATCTGTGTGGGTGTGTGTCTATGTTAGCCATTCTCTCTTCATATCCATCCCCCCCTGTGAATTCTCCCGGGTGTACTGGAGAGAAAAAGCTGCTCTCTGCTGGAGTGTTTAGCATCGCTTGCAGCGCTGGACTAAAAAGAGGCGTCGCTGTTGATTATTGCTCGTTAACCACAAGGACATCCACTTAACTGTGGATAAACGAGCGCCCACCACCCGCGGCCTCCGCCTATAGCTCTGAGCAAAACGTTCATTAATGCACGTCAATTGCTGAGTGGAGAGAAAAGAAATAGGAGCAAAATGGACTCGTACACGACGGCATTGTCGCCTGTGTTTTTGTCATTTCCGCAGAGACGCATCTTAATCTATAATTTAATGCAGCGATTGTGGCTAAAGAGGTCGCCATGCTTGCACTGTAGCCCGATGCTAACAAATAAGAGCAATGCTTTGTATGCTGTTAACATAAAATACAGAAGAAATCCAATCAATATTTGTCTATAAAAGGTAAATAAAGAACAAGCAAAGGATACCGGAGGAAATACAATAAAACAAAAAAAACATTTTCTTTATTTTTTTATTTTAAACTTTGTCTTAGCAGCATAGATGTATTTCTTTTAGGTCTGTAATTATTTGCCATTACGTCACAACACTCCGGGTTAGTATGCACGAGCATCTTAACCCCTAGTCTGCCATCCAAAAAAAAAAAACATTTGTTTCGACAATGGTGGTCACTCGTGCACGCCCCCAACATGCGCGTTCCCGCGTAATTAAATAAAAAAGACCAATTAAAAAATTTTAAATAAACAGAATTGTTTTTGAATATTCACACACTGTGATTATTTCCGGCGCATGTAATTGTAGTTTCCGTTACAAATCATCTAATAAAAAATGGTGTAAAGCAGGGTCGCGTCCCAATCCCTAAAATAATATTCAATCAAACATTTTCGACAAACTATCCGACAGGAATTACATCCACTGTAAATACACATTTAATAATATATGAATTAATGTCTTTTTTTTTACTGTCAAATACAGATAAAAAAAAATCTCAAATCTTCATAATCTTAATTTTTTTTTAAATAACTAGACGTTTCATGCGAGAAAAAAAAAGTAATAACGATAAAATAGCGATAAGGTCTAGAACTCATTTGTATCACGAAAAATAATGTTTTTTTTTTGTTTTTGAGTTGATATTATCAAATGCGTTTACATGTTTTTGAAAGTTAATAATTTATTTTAATTATTAATTAATCCCGCATTTTTCGCTTTTTTTCTGAGACTTTTTGGATAAGTCCCTTTTATATTATTATTATTATTATTATTATTATTATTATT
>MU551534.1:3060581-3088385 GCA_024362625.1 Silurus asotus
TCTCTCTCTCTCTCTCTCTCTCTCTCTCTCTCTCTCTCTTCGCCGGATGTGCCGTAAACGGCGGTAATTGCAGCATTAAACCTGAGTTTATTATTTCTTTGCCCATGCAGGTGCGGCGATGATATGAGGCCCAGGTTGCATTTACATACAAATTGAAGGCTTTTTCCCCCCTCTTTCTTATTAATCAGACGGACAGCAGGAATCAAACAGCGCCACTCCATCAGCCTCTTAAATACATTTGGTGACATTTTTTACCCGGCATTAGCATGATAGGGCAAGCGGAGGATAATGTCCCAATGATTGCTTTTTCCATTGCGAGCACAAACGGTTTCATTTTTCCTGTCATCTCAAATAAGCGTTAAAGAGGCTTTGGGAGGCTCTCGGGCCGTATGCCTGAGGCTGCGCAGGGACCGCTGATGGCCATATTAAAGAACCATTAGTGCGGCGCCGCTTCGATCATCTTGCACAGGCCGCGTGCCTTCGATATGATGCACCATGTGATGTTAGGCGAGTAAAAAAAAAATCACGTGGGCACGTACTCTGTCTCTCTATTTTTTTTTCCCCCCTCAAACAAAATGCATTACAACGGTAATTTTGTGACTGTTAAGATAACTAGCGTTAACAAGCGCTTAATTAAAATGTACAATAAATGGCCGTCTGCGGCCTTATCGGTGAAGCAGAAGCGCACAGGGGTGGGGGGAGGTAGAGGGATGATTGGGGGGGTGGCTGCCGAGTGCCGGCTGATCACGAGCTCGTTTTGCAGATTAATTGCTTTTCTGTCTGGCAAAAGCAGCCGCTTCTGTCGCCAGATCCTAAATAACCAGATAGGGACTTTATCAATCAAGCTTTTCTGCCTGTTTTCTCTCTACAAACATCTTCATGCTCTTTCAGTCTGAGCACGAGAAACTCTTATTTCACACTCTATATAGTGCACTTATAAAGGGATTAAGGAGACATTTGGGATTTGACCCTTTTCTATTCAATTGCTCCCTCTTGCACATATGAAGCTGTTACATTATACCGTAAATAGTGCAGTTATATGGGTAGCAAAGAGTCATTGGGGATCCAGCCAGTCTCTCTATAAACTGACTATATAAAAATCTGAATATATACAGTATACGTATATCACTGTGCCTCGGCAAATAGCATTTTTATACAATGACCATCATGTGCAGAAAATCATGCATGTACCTGGGAGGAGCTTCGGTTAATAGTTTATATCAGCTTAGTCAAAAAGTGATTTTGGTGGTACCACTGTGGCATAGTTGTTGCTGCCAGACAGTCTGGTTTGAGTCTGCAAAACAAAAAAAACTCTAATAAAAGAAACTAACAAAGGAAACTAACAAACAACATCCTGGCAGAAATGCTTTGTTATTGCTCATAGAGGTCAGACAAGAACCTTCAGAGTGATTCAAGTTGTCAGGAAGGGTATGATCACTAAAATAGCCACTATGTTCTATCATGATAAGCACAAAAGCATCTAAAAAGTACTCACCTTTTACCTGTTATCGAAAAATAAATTATGCTGGATATATCAGACTGCCTAATCATTTCACTGGAGCCAAAATACATTGTATAGTTTCGGTATTACCGAAGGTATTGCCTTAATTTGTGTGAACATGTGGTGTGTAAACATGTGTAATTACGCTATTGTACTTGTTGATGGTTATGAACAGGTCATAACTCTATTTCCGTGTGTACAGGGCATGTGAAATCCCATATATGATAAATATGGCTGTCTAGAAGCAGCAGGTTGTGTCGTTTGGGACTCTGGAGAAATAAGGGGCTATATTTGGGGTGATAAATGTTAACTGCGCTTATGCATGTGACATGCTGATCTGCTTTATGGACTCAGACTCTGAGAGAGAGAGAGAGAGAGCGAGAGAGAGAGAGAGAGAGAGTGTAGATTTTGAAAAGAAGGTAAAGAAAACACGCAAAATCAAACTTCCCAATCCCTCCCCCTTAGCCCCCCCATCACGTGTTATTACTCATGTCTGCGTTTCACTGTTTACCCAGCAATGATAAATCTTCTTGTCTGGCATTTGCATGTGAATAGCTCCTATACAGAATTACATAAGAGCAAGAGTGTGTGTATGCGACCGACTTGACTCACACACTGACCCTCATAAGGGTTTACACAAGTGCACTCGTCTATGTGTGTGTATCTAACCTCCCAAACATGTTTGCTTAAGTGCGTGGGCGTTTTATTTCCTTTCTGAATTTGGCACGTGTAGGTCTGAGAAACATCCTGTTTCTATACTTGTATCTTTCAGTGTCTCTGCATTGCTTTGCTCATTTTTTTGGCCCGTTGGAATCTAATGTGCATGTCTGCAAAAAAATGTCAAAAATCCTAAGTCAGAAACCTTGCTAGCTTCTCTTGGTTAAGTCACTGTAAGCTGTACTTATTGGGCTTGACTGGGTTAGATAAACATCGATTTGCCAGCTTGTTTTAAACAAACACAAGCCTGCGTTATTTCCCTAATGCTGTGCGACAGCCTAGCAGTGTCAAGTGTCTGTGTGCACCCATGCCGGACCACTGAAGAGTAATTGCCCATATGTCATAGCCAGAAAACTTAAGTGACAATATTACCCGAGACATCCAGGAAGTCTCCCGGGGGAGGGGAGGGGGGCTCCTCATAGCAGAGATGTGCCTGGCACAGGCTACATGATAGCGACAGAGTGAGACCTTTAGGCCTGAATGCTATGAGGTGGTCTGACTGTGTCATGAGGTCTTGTCTTTGGGGAAAAGAGAGAAGGAAAGGGGACCGGCTTCACTGCTGCTGTCGGTCTTGTACTTATCAGATCTAGTTTAGCTGGAGTGATTTATAAATTGCCTGAATGATAAATGTTATTGTAAAGGAACGCAGGGTAGAGGAGGCATGGCTACTGTCAGTCAGAAACAAAGACTCAGAAGCAAAGAAGAAGGAGGAGGAAGGGTAACAGAGGTGACGGGCATGTGAGTGCTGATCAGTGGGAGCTGGTGTCCTGTGTAGGGGCTGTCATAAATCAAGGCATCAAGGACTCCTTTTGCTTATGTTACCACACACACACACACACACACACACACACACAAGCTGTGAAGCTGTGTAGCAAAAACCCATCAGAGGTAGGGAAAGCACAGTGGTATAGATAGACAGATAGATAGATAGATAGATAGATAGATAGATAGATAGATAGATAGATAGATAGATAGATAGATAACATTCTGTACATATGCTACATATTTATCTGCACTATTTGCACTTCTGGTACATTCCAAACTGCATTTCGTTGCTGTGTGATTGATTGATCTTGGTTTTGGGAAAGTTGTGAGTGCAAATCCCTTCACCACAAAGCTGTCACTGCTGGGCCCTTTAGCAGTGGTGGACAGTAACAAATTAAATGCAGTTAAACTGTACTTAAGTAGCTTTTTTCGCATCATCTGTACTTTACTAAAGTATTTCTATTTGGGAGATTTTTACTTTACTACATTTCAAAATTAAATATACCTTTTACTCAGCTATATTTTGTGAACTCAGTCGTACCTTTTTATTTAGGAGCGGATAAAAACTAGTCAGGCACACTGAAAGACACCGATCGGGGTAGAGCGCGTGCTCTGTTTTGAACTTGTTTTGATTACCGCTTGGTGGTATCTACTTAGCACAAACACACAGTTCAGCGTAAGTTCAACAGCAAGCAGAACATTATGAGAGGAATAAATGATGGAAGAAACCTCTGACTTTAACTTGCCACTCATGGCCTTTTTTTTGTACTAGTTGAAAAAAAACTCATGATTTTAATAGATATCAATCAGTGTTTGACTCATTAATATCATTCTATTAATAGATTGGTGTGCTGAGAGTAACATTAGAGTCTTTTCATATAAACTGATTTGATTAAGTAAAGAGTTTGTGATAAAAATGATAATAGAAACATTATAGCCATTAGTACTTTGTATACTCAAGTACATTTGAAGGCAAATAGTTTTGTACTTTTATTCACGTGAAAGTTTAAAGGAACACTTTTACTTTTACTTGAGTTATATTTTACTGAGTGGATCTTTACTTTAGTTTAAGTTTGTGTACTTTATCCACTACTGCTGTTGAGCAAGGCCATTAGCCCTCAACTGCTCAGTTGTAAAATTGAGATAAATGAATTCTGTCAAATGGTGTAAATGTAAATGTAGCTCAACTCACCCATTATTGGCGAAATGAACCAAAATCAGGTACCTTTCTTCATGTAAATTCACAGTTTATAAGACACCTTCCTAACACCTTCCTGACAAATACCATAAACTACAAAAACAGACCTATTTTTACAAAGTGCATTCGTAAATTTGCAATAATGAGTGACAGATTGTTGTTAACATAGACTTTTCAGGACATTTTACAAGTGATTGTTTTTAACAGTTATAACATGACATAGCCTGCCAAGCTCTTGGATGGACGAAACCACTTCAGGGCATGCGGTTATAGGAAAACAACAAATAACATTGTGCTGAGTTTCGGCCCAGTGAATAGTGGAGTCACTCTTACCAGCCATGAAGTTGATTATTTTTCCAATAACAGCACATCCTAAAGTGTTTTATTCCTTTTATCTATGAGCAGGTTGCCAAGGAATACACTTTGATTTAATAAAGACTGAGATTTGATCTGTTTAGAGTTATATTAATATTGTGGAACGTCCACAAAGAAAGTTTGTTCCTGTGATCACTTATATCAGTCACATGTTGTGACTTTATCATGAAAATTTTCTTCTATTATCAAAAGTCATATAACTTTACAGAATGATTAACATAAAGAAGCTTTTATGGCAGATAAAATCATCTGCAATAAACAATTATTATGTATGTATGTTTATGAAGGATGTAGGTGCCCTCATGGGCAGTGAATTAGTTTTGCATTTTTCTAGCATTTTCTATGTAGGTTTAAAAGTAAACCCACTAATTCATTGAAATGCTTGAGGTTGAACTTAATGTAAGTTGTGAGGCGTAGAAGATCCCACACACTTTAGATATACACACATACACACATAGTGGGCTCACATCTGTCTCTTGTGGTCTGTGTGTGTATCCGAGTGTGATTAGTGTGCTCATGCTTCAGGATAAAACTCCTTGGTGTGGCATCGACAGTAATTCAACACAGAGTATATTTTCCATAAATAATTTTCTCTTTATTGATTTCCAATCTTGCACTGAAAAAAGATGTTGGATCTCTGAGGAGGAGGAGAAGGAGGAGGAGGAGGAGGTGAGATGTATGGGTTGTTTAGCGTGCAGTGAAAGTCAGGAGGAGAGATTCCATATCCTAGGAGCTCCCGTTTCGACATGTTTATTTATGACGTCTCGAATGTGGATTATACAGGCCTGCACATGTCATTCACTAGAGACGCCCTAGAGAAAAGGAGCCAGAACGTATATAAATACTTATGCTTTGCATTTTGAATAATTTTGCATAAAACTGTAAACATTTATCTCCAATGGATAAAGTCTAAACATTGTAATCATCAAACCATGGAAGCATTTTTTATATGCTGCGTATTTGTGATCGATTTGACTTTTAACAAAGGTAATCTTTATGACAGATGAGTCTAATTGTATTAAACCTTTATTAATATTTATGTCCTGTAATGGACTGGCAACATATACAGAATGCATTCCCACCTCATGATCAGCGTCTCTGAATCCAGGGCAGCGCTGACCCGAATAAAGTGCTTACTGAAGAGGCATAAATAAATATTAATGTTGGTTTATGTTAACTGTCATGAAGTGGTTAAGATGGTGTCATGTAGCTGTATGAACACTAGTACACTGCTACCTATTTATCAATAATATATGTAATCTGCATTGTGTGTTATAATCATCAAACCATAAACTGCCATAAGCAAATATTTATGAAACAGTATATAATTCATAATTGCAAAATTAGTTACTAAATCTGAAACTGTCATAGCTACAGTTACAAAACAACCCAGAAACATATAGTTAAAAGCAATGCAATAAATTCAGGGATTAAACCTGACAACACGAACAAGCACAAAGCTACGATGAAGTAAGAAATTCTTTGTAGTATGGCAAATATTTACATAATTAAATAGTTAATGCAATTCATGAATATTAACCTAAATGGCATAGCTTTTTGTTTGTTATTGCAGGAATTTTTCTACATATCTGATAAATTCCTGATAAATATGCTCTCTATCTAATGTTAGCAATTTACAGTTTTTTTTTTTAGCAGTTCACAATTTCTTAAATTAATAAAGTACTTCTATCTATCTATCTATCTATCTATCTATCTATCTATCTATCTATCTATCTATCTATCTATCTATCTATCTATCCCACTGAGCTTTCCCTACCCCTGATGGGTTTTTGCTACACAGCTTCACAGCTTGTGTGTGTGGTATCTGTCTGTCTGTCTGTCTGTCTGTCTGTCTGTCTGTCTGTCTGTTTCTCTATCTATTTTTGATAAATAAAATAGAATTGTATTTTTGTGGAAATAAAATGTGGAACTTGTCCTGTCTGAAAAACCTCTGACCAATGTTTTGCGTATTCAAATTTAACAACATTATAACAATATAGTTACCATATTGGATCAAATTTGATAAGCTTCCAGTGTATTACCTTAAATGCACCTATTTTAAGTACATTTATATTTACAAATTAAAAATAGAAATATAAATTTAGATGAACTGCTACTTCTTTTCAACTGCCACTTTCAGAGGCCGAACATTCTTTTGACATCATGTTGTGTGTCTCCTCAGCTGTTTATTCTAAATATCATGTCCATTTATCATTATTAGTGGCCTTGCTATCATGTGTTGTAGATTAGTGTCACCTAAGCTGACACACTCAGTCTTCTTCTGTCAGTTGATGACAGGTGATTAGCATCTGTTTAAGTATGTAGAAGTGTGCGTATATATGTTGTGTCTCTGTGTACATGCACAAAACCTGGTGTTGACGCTCGTTGAGAGCCCGAAGAAGAGTTGGGTGACACTCTGTCGCCAAAGGAAAGCTGTTAATGTTTAAATTCCCTGGTAACCGGATCCCCTGCACTTCGAGGGTGTGCAATGTTTCTTATGTAAAGGAAAATACACTGGCGTTTTTTAATTGTAGTCACATACATGGAAAGTCATTCACACAGTCACGAACAGCTAAAATAGATATAACATTTAAGAAAGAAGTACATGTAAGCTAAACTCATGCATGCAGCATGTATTTTTGGATGTGTGTTTGTGAACATGCTTCTCTTTCATATTTCACTGTCAAAGTCACTTTACATACTCTAAAACTTTCCCACAAAGCCTTCTGGGCTCCAAACCCTTTTAGACATGGAAGGATGTCTGTGGCTGTTTCGTTTAGGCCAGGCTTCCTGAAATCTCCCAGTGTCCCCTGGGTAATATTGTACTACATGTAATACAGTCCAGTCAAATTGACGGCTAATTCTGGTTAAATGGCAGCCATAAGTGACCTTGCAGCCTGGCATCACATGATGTGTGTATTCCTTGGCCTTTAAGTACATATGAATAGAGGATCAAATACTTCTCTTTCTTTATCTTGCAGTTTCTCTTATGTTCTCTCTCTGTGATTTCTGCCTTACTGTACTAGTAATTCACTTGCTTTGTATTGGTTTGAACTGATGCTGATCTGTTTTACAAATGATTTGTTTTTATTTCAATTTCACATTGTTTAGAAATCATCAGTCTACTTTTCTAATACAGACCAAGATTATTGGTTATTAAACCTTGAAGGTGTTTATTGGGCTAACTTAAAATTAATGTTAATACAATTATTACATGTTTGCGAAAGAAATACTTGTATAGCTTTTTAAAAAATCCATATTGTATTGGAAATGTACTTAATTCTACAGTGCAAAAGGTTTAAAACACCGTCTTTTAGGGATTTTAACAAACATGCATGTTTCTTTATATGCATAAAAAGCAAAGGCACAAGAATTGGACAGTAAATAAGTGGAAGAAAATTTTGATGACAGATAAGCATAAATTTGACATTTTTAATTCTATTAGAAGAACTTGAGTAAGATGTTGGAAGGGAAGGATGTTCTTGACTGCCTCATACCCACAGTCAAACATGGAGGTGGAAGCTTATACGTTTGGTGTTGTTTTTTAGCAGGGAAGGTTGGAGACATCTTCCAAGTTAAAGGAACACTAAACCAACATGGCTACTATTCTATACTTCAACACCATACAATTCCATTTAAACTGACAGCTAATTGAAACCAGTTAGGACGCATGCATCCGAGCTCTGTTAGCGTTATTTAAAGAGCAAACTGTCAGCTGGAGTGTTATCTATCATGGAATGGCCTGCTCAGTCACTCTAACTAAATCCTATTGGACTGATCTCTGGGATGCACTGGTTCGCAAGAAAGAAATATCAAACTAGCGGAAAACACCTAAGGCAAGATTTACAAGAAGCATGGCAAAGTACTTCAGCTAAATGTTTAGAAAAACATACTGTCCGGATGCTAAGAGTGTGTAAAGCTGTTATTCATGCTAAGGAAAAATCTTTCCATTGGAAATGAAGTGGAACATCTGTACATTTATATATTTGTTTCATAAAATAAAATCTTCATACCATTGAATTACCTATTTTGTTGCATATAAACTAAAGAACATGCATTTTGATAAAAGCCTATGTGTTTCCAAAATTTTTACAGACATTGTGCTTCACTACAGTTATATACATAATAATGTACATAATTGCCAGTGCAATTAATCTTCTCTTTATTCAAAAGATTTTAGACAAACATCTATATATTTTTGCTTATTTCAAGGTTGACTTGATAATAAAGTTGACTATATGCTTAGTGAACTTGGCTTAAGGGGCTTATATTTGTGCTTTATGGTGTCTTTGGAACACATAATTTAAAGCATCTATAAACAGATAGCAAACATCTATTGTTGTGGTATAAAACATTTACTCTCCACTCTGATTTAAAATAAATCAGCTTTGACTTGATATCAATAACTGATTTAAAATGTGGATTATTTACCAATAAAAGCATGCTGTGACCTTTCTTTATTCTTGGATTATTGGTAGATCCATTCCCATTGTTTTATTATATAGAGGATGGCAAGTGGACAGGGAGCTTCCCATGTGGCTTTGTGGGTACACGTGTCTCTGCCCTGAATTCTGTAAAAAAGAGAAAAGGTCCAAGACAGTAAACTGAACAAGAGTAAAGGCTAAATGGGTCAGTGAGTGTGGATACAGTTAGTATAGCTCTCTAAGGAAATACACACACACACACACACACACACACACACACACACACACACAAACACAAAACGTGTTAACTGTGTGACTGAATTGAGAGAAGAGGAGGGCAGGCAAGGTCAGAAATCATTTCCTGAGAGACTCTGAGTTTGTGTGTGTGCATGTGTGTGTGTGTGTGTGTGTGTGTGTGTGCATTGTGAGAAAGAGAGAGAAAAAGAGAGAGAGTCTGAGCAAGCAAGGCTGATAGAAATTTAATGTAAAGGCTTAAAAAAACAAAAAACAGACAAGACTATAGTGTAGAAACGCAATACAACATAAAATAGTTTATCACATAGATTTTGACGTGGCAGCGGTGAAGAAAACGAGCGTGCAGTTTCGTGAAAGCTCGATTAAAGCGTTGCAGTTTGCTGATGTAAGGAGCTGTCTGCAAAAGCATTTATTTCATATGATGGCAGGACAAAGCCTGCACTCATTCAACCTATAATTACTTAAGTCATGTTCCACTCCTCCCTCACCCTCTATCCCTTGCTGTTGCTCTCTATTTTTTACACAGATGTGAAATCGAGATGATTTCTCTTGTTGGATATTGTGCCATCATGATGAGGAGTCACACAGTGTCAAATTATATAATGTTATTTCATGTCTATACATATTTAGTTACTCTCTCTCTCTCTCTTTCTTTCTCTCTCTCTCTCTCTCTCTCTCTCTCTCTCTCTCTCTCTCTCTCTCTCTCTCTCTCTCTCTCTCTCTCTTTAGTTTGCTGATTGCTGGATTGGTTATATTTTATAGAAAATATACGACATACCTAAAAATCTACTCATCTCTTGCTAACACTAATACTATTTCTCATATACATTGACCTTTTAAGCAAAATACTTAATACTGAATTCTGATTGGTCATAGTTTTATATATATATATATATACCATGTTTCTTCTAGTGTTGAAATCGCTTTTGAAATTGTTTTCTTCCATGGTGGTGAAGGTCATGGTAATGATTGAAGAGGTTTACAGGGAAAAATCAGAGTTGTGTCATAAGTACTGGGCATAGACAATACAGCAATATGAAATGTTCTGGAAAAAAGAACAAATGATGTATTAACAAACAGAAATCCTGAGGAGCCTGAGGCGGTTGTAGGATGAAACCCTCAAGAAAAAAGAAATGAAATAAGCTGCAGTACAACCTGGTTAAGTATCTGGAAAAAAGATTGGTAATGTTAGTAGATTGATGTATTAACTGAAACTAAGGCCATACAACTAAATATAAAGTGTACTTTTTTTGTTTGTTTTTACTCACCTACAACCAGCCAGTCTTCCACTGAAAGTGCTCAGTTTTAAGTTGAGATGTAAAACCTCAAAAAATAGAAGTTAAAATCATGATTTATTTTGATATCATGTTTTTTTTTTTTAATCTTAAACCCAAATGCTTTCATTGTAGAGAAAATGTATCCTTCATCCTTTAGTAAATTGCTGGATGAACGTACGTACACAGTAGAAGAAACTTAGGGGTGTTTAAATGCCAGAAAACAAAACATAGGTCAATCATTCATAAACGCCATACTCAAGTTCCAGATGCAGTACACTGAGTTCTTAATAAGAACAGGTCACCTTTCCATTGCATTGCTCCACATGGTAATAGCAATACTGACCTTCTCACACTCATAAATTTACACAATCATGATGTTCCCAATAAAACAGATCTATGAGGCGAATGAGAGTTAGTATCCTGGCAGCTTTCTCTCTGCCCACATCCATCAAAAGACCACCATGCACCCAGATCTCATTCCCATCCAAGGCATACATATCACTCATCTATCAACACTTACATTTCCACCAAAACATCCAACAACCAGCTTTAGTTTTAAGTATAATTTCTAAGATCAAGTTGAAGGAATATTTTTAGACAACCAGGTTCAGAAGTACTATAAAATCATCAAGGTAAGTAAGAAATAAAGGGAATGTTAAATATGATGCTCACTGTATCATCAGTGATCTACAGCTAACCCCATCCCAAATCACTGACTTGTGTTGCAAGGTGCTTAAGGCTTCTGGGCTTCAGATGCCAAGTAAATGAGTGAAAAAAAGGTAGCTTCAACCTCCTGTAGCTTAAAAGTTTGACTTTCAGACATGAATAAGGATTTTTCAAACCAAAAATATGTGTACTTAGTTTTTTGAACTGGAAATGTAGAACATTCTATTTAGTGCTATTCATGTTTCCCTGGTGTACATCATGATGACAAAGAATACTGCATACTCATGCACTTAGGCTATTCAGTTTTCTGTTTTTAAAATAAAAAATAACAATAAAGAATTGCATTATCCAGTCACATTGATAAGCTTGGATTAGGTAGAGTTGTGGCAGGTTTTGTTTCGCTTTGGACAAGTGCAAATTGTACATAAAGAATGTTTAATTGGTTTTATTGCACAGAATCCTCTATTGTCGATAACCAATAGTGGCTAATCAATAAGAACAGCATTCTGGTTAAACCCTGCTAAATTTACTCACATAGCATTGCCTGTAGACATTTTTTTCCAATAACCAATAATGGCTACTCAATAAGAACAGCATACTCGTTGAAACTTGCTCATTTCACTCACCTGTAGACATTTTTTCCCCTAGATTTTGGGGCAAAAGAGAAAGGGTTTGCCAAGGAGCTTGTAATGCTTAGATGTTGCTATAGTTTTTTCCCTATATGAATTTTTTTTAATAAGTATTAGTAAATGAGAATGGTTTTGATGCCCAGTACCAAAACTGAAGCTGATGCATCCTTAAATATGATGATCTGTGTATGTATATAAAGTATGTTGTTTTAATATTGCATTTAAAACATGCTGTCGTGTCTCCAAAAAGACAAAAGAGTAAACACTGAAAACCAATTTATCATTCATCTGCTAGCAAATGAAGCTTGACAGACATTAAGTATTGTTTGTCGAGTGCTCTGATAAATAAGGATGAGCTCTATTTGGGCAGCATTAGTATCCTCATTACAAGATTAGCAGGTTTTTTCTCTTAACATGTGATATGATGTTATCATTGGATCATTCAGGTATTTAGTAAATATTACTAGGTACATGATGTTTGTGGCAAAAACAAAGGTTAGCTTCTACGGTAACACTAGCTGTTTATAAGGCTACATACAGTGCATGACCTCTATATTAAGTGACATAAATCTAACAATATTTTTTTATTACATCCCATAATATCAGCTATCTGAAATTCTGTTTTGTGCAATTTGCTGTCAGGAACGGAGGTGCTTGTTGACATACGAGTGTTGTGACATTTTCCAGGCTGAGTTACATTCAAGTATTACGACAACTGACTATGGAGCTTAAATGCGATTCGGCGAATGGTACAACCAAACTCTAATTTATGGTCCAGAGGTAATAAACGTGTCATTACAGTGTCATAGTCTCTCCATGAGTACTCATAAACATCCAATGAGTAGAAATATAAACGTAATAACAATAGGATATATAAATGAATGTGCATTTCGAGCATATACTTTAACTTTGAAATGTTAAAGTGCAGGTATTAATGTCAGTCTTACTGCCACCAAATCTAGGAAAAAAAGATTTCACAATCTGGGAGAGACTTGGAGAAAATGCTCTTTGAAAGTCCAGACCTTTGTAAGTTTTCTCAACTAACCTTAAAGTCCACGTGACTCTAACTTACAAACCTCTATGACGTTAATGATGTTTGATTGTTTGTTGAACAGAATGTACAGTAAGTCCACACAGAAAATATCATAACACACCTTACGTCAACAAAGCATTTTAATGGTATTCAGGTGTTAAGGCAACTTGTCATTTAAATTGATCGAATGCAGTCAAATAGGAATAAGCACTTCTATTTTCATGTTCAGAGATCATTATAAAGTATTCTTGTACCTTGTAAGTTGGTGTTGATAACCTGTAAGCATTTTTATCAACTCTCATAACTACATTGAACAAGTAATAGCCTATCATCATGTTGCATTGTTGGTGTTTGGTACTGAATAATCTTTATATCTAATAAATAATAATGTGAATAACAATTAAACTGTAATATTAATTCATGTTAAAAACATTATTAACATTTGAAATGTCATAACTAAGTGCTCCTAATGAGATTAAAGATGCTTTTAAACAATGAATATGCCTACAATATGAATAATTAGTTGAAAACAGTTGATCTAGTTTTGTATGGTGTTGGTTTTCTCAACATATATAGAAATATTCATGTCTGTACATTTAACATATTCACTTAACTGTATGCAATACATTTTTTTTACATATATTAACAGCTGATAAATATTTACATACAGTTGTGCTATAATTATTCTTAGGACATTATAAGTTATAAAATTACATGGCATTGGAATGAATAGTGATACTAACATGACACATGATGTTATTTAAAAAAGAATTTACAGCACCTTCGAGGCAGTAAAAAAAAACATTCTAGGAAATGTTTATCCTGTCATCATGGACAACTTGCAACAAATTATGAATGCAATTGTACTCATTTAAGAAAATGTGCTTCATAAATGAACTATTAAGTAAAGCAATAACACTTTCTATAAATCAGAGATGAACTATGAACACATTCAGATCATATTCTAAACATTATCATCATTATTTATAAAAAAAGCATTGCACTTTTTAGCAATATGTATTATGTATTTAAAAAATTGTTCGTATGGTGAATAAGTCACTTTCATCGGGTTTATCGGTCTTGCATCACCATCACCAAACATTTTTTGACATAATGCGTTATAACAGTGCTTATAATGCATTCTGTTTAAATGAATGAAAGCATTCTTAAATATTGCTTCTCAAATGTGAAGTTGAATAATGATTTATGAAAGCATTATAAGAGGTCATAAATGTATTCATAGGCTGTAGTACTGTTGTATGTATGGTATTCATAGAACGTGCTGCCAATAGGCCTTAATAAATGTGCAAAGATGTACGTCAGTGCCATGTAGTCATAGGAACATCACTCATAAGTGAAGTATTTCTGTCGTTATATTATAATTGCCCTACTGATGTTGCCAATCGGAAAATAAATCCCAGAATAGCTCTCGTAATAGATAGAATAACACCAGCTCTCTGTGCTGGTGTGTCTATCTTTTGCCATTCAAATATAAGTTTAAAACAAGTCATGTTTAACCGAAGTGAAGGTTAAACAGCATCTTTTGATATTTAGTGCTAATTTATGCTTGATTGTAAATGTCTGACTCTCAGCTCATGTTTGTTTTTAAGTTCTTCCAGCAACTATCTCACACTTGTTATATAGTTTGTTACTTTTTTCTAGAAAGGAACTTCTTCATCACTGCCAGTTTCACTATGGAGTACGTCTATCTCTTTGAATACTTGCATCGAAATGTAAATGTAAAATGCAAATGTAGAAAACTACATTACCAGGTCACCCCAGGCTAAAGAGTTCACCAGTTCACATTTTGTTATGTTACAGCCTTATTCCAAAATTGATTAAATTCATTCTTTTGCTCAAAATTCTACAAACAATACCCCATAATGACAATGTGAAAGAATTGTGTTTACAACCTATTTGTATTAAAAAACAAAAAGGAAAAAAATATCATGTAAATAAGTATTTATAGCCTTTGCTCAATACTTTGTTGCAGCACCTTTGGCACCAATTACAGCATCAAGTCTTTTTGAGTTTGATGCTACAAGCTTGGCTTCGGCATTAGTGCACAGCCATTTTCAGATCTCTCCAGATGTTCAATCACGTTAAAGTCTGGGCTCTGGCTGGGTAGACTTGTATCATAGCCACTCCTTTGTTATCTTGGCTTTGTGCTTGGGGTTGTTGTCCTGTTGGAAAATGAATCGTCACGCCAGTTTGAGGTCCAGAGCGCTCTCAAACAGGTTTTTATCCAGGATTTCTCTGTACATTGTTGGATTCATTTTTCTCTTTATCCTGACCAGTCAAACCAGTTCATACCGCTAAAAAACATCCCCACAGCATAATGCTTCCACCACAATGCTTCACTGTGGGGATGTAATAAAAAATAAATACATTGTTTATGCTGTAACAGTCAATAACATGCCCCTTTTGAACATTTATATGTATTAGCATCATTTGGATGAAAGGAGAGGCAATTTTTTCACCATATCTTGCTAGTTTTTCAAAAAATACCTACTATTTCAGTTTATCTTGTTTTTACACATGTAATTATATGCGTATTGCATGAAACACATGGTGGTACAGGTGAAAGTTCATTTCAACATAACATGAGATAAATAAAACTTTTATATGAAATTTTTATGTCCAATTTAACAGATCATTAAAAACTCATTTGACAATAAATTGATGTTGAATTGTGGGAAAGGTTGTGTGAAATTAATCGGGCAAATGTGACCTAAAAAACAAATGATTTGTATATAAAAAAAAAATAAAAAAAATAAAAAATTCAAATTTCAAAATGTGAAATATGTGAAATATAATGTGTAATAAGTTACTGTGGGAAGTGTGCAGATATAATAAAAATAATATAATCATGTGGCATAATCACGTGATAAAGTATTGGGAAAAAAACAATACAATACAAATAATAATATAAAATCACATCTGAAAAAAGAAAGCAATTACAAAAAAGTCACATGTGAAAACAAACAAATCATGTTAAATCACTTAAAAATAAATTGCTCATATAAAGAAAATCAAACCATTTTTTTATGAATTAATTCTATGTAAACATCAAATATAAAAAGAAATTAATGAGCCTAACAAACAAATAAACAAATAATAAACAAATAAAAAAACAAATAAATAATCACATGTAAAAATGAAAGAAATAACATGAAAATCAAACCACCAGTAAAAAAAGTAACATTAAGTTGATCATTAAATTACATTAAAATAATTATGGAAAAAACTCACATATGTAATAAAACACGCATGTACATTTTCCATGTAAGAGAGCGTTGTGTATTCTCTGGAGACTCTGTGAGTTTTGTTACAGTTTAAGACTTAGTAGCACATGCCATACTGCTGCTGCACTTTTGTTATTGTCTATGATAAGTGAAATTAATACATGCGTTTAATGTTTGAAAGGGCAGGATGAATAATGCATAACATGCATGCAGATTACAAGTGATGCTTTATTTTTTTTCCCCATGCATTGATCAGTACACAAATCCAGGACAAGCAGAAATGAATTTTTCAACAAGCGTTCGTCTTTGGGCTTTAGAACAGAGGAAATGCTGAAAACACCAGGCTCTGGAGTGAATATCTGACCTGCTTTTACTGCAGGCTTCCTGTTTGTGCTGTTGGTTGTGATTGCAAATCAAATGAAATAAACCCACCAGAACGATTAATAAAATGAAGCAAGACTGAAAAAAGAAGAAAAATTCAATTTTTTACGTTGGCGAAAAATGAATTAGAATTCACTTTGAGTTTTGTAGATGTTAGGTTGTACAGTCAGCTACTAAAACTAGCGTGGTGAAGTTCTGGGTCATATATTTCATCTGTCAAAATCTTTACTTTTTAGGCATTACAAAGACATGAAAACGATGTCTTTTGATGTATTACATGGTAACAGTGTCTTATTTTGTTGGCTATTGCAGTTAGATTGGAGTAAAACAAAATAAAGATCAAAAACCAAGAAAAGAATGATGAATTTGAAGGTAAAATCAAAGCAAAATTTTTAAACGAGTAATCCAAGGACATTGTTGGTCAGTTAGTTTGCTGACTGCTGGATTGGTTATATTTTGTAGAAAATATATGACCAATCAGAATTCAGTATTAAGTATATATATATATAAAACTGAGAGTGAAAGGGAAAGTTTATAGGATTGTGGTGAGCCCTGCGATGTTGTATGGTTTAGAGACAGTGGCATTGAGTAAAAGACAGGAGGTGGAGCTGGAGGTAGCAGAGCTGAAGATGTTCAGATTTTCATTGGGAGTGACGATGATGGACAGGATTAGAAATACGTTTATAAGAGGGACAGCGCATGTAGGACGTTTTGGAGACAAGATGAGCGAGGCGTAAATGAGATGGTTTGGACATGAGATGGTAGAGGAGGGACATGGGGTATATCGGTAGGAGAATGCTGAGGATGGAGCCAGCATGAAGGAGGAAAAGAGGAAGACCAAGGAGGAAGTTTATGGATGTGGTGAGGGAAGACATGCAGGTCATTACTTTGAAAAAGGCAGATGTAGAGGACAAGGGGGTATGGAGACTGATGATCCGCTGTGGCGCCCCCTAATTGGAGCAGCCGAAAGAAGAAGAAGACGAAGATCATTGGCAAAAGAGTGTGGTATCAAAGGGATAAAACATTCTTAGACAGACAGACAGACAGATAGACAGATAGATAGATAGATAGATAGATAGATAGATAGATAGATAGACAGACAGACAGACAGACAGACAGACAGACAGATAGATAGATAGATGATAGATAGATAGATAGATAGATAGATAGATAGATAGATAGACAGACAGACAGACAGACAGACAGACAGATAGATAGATGACTGATAGATAGATAGATAGATAGATAGATAGATAGATAGATAGATAGATAGATAGATAGATAGATAGATCTGAAGAGTAGAAGAGTGAGTGGCATTAAGTTGTGTGCATGGATGTTGAGCTAATCCTAACACTAGCTTAGAGAAGTGTAGTGTTCAAGATGTGCTGTTATAAGAAAATAATCACCTGCAGATGATCAGTGACTCGGGCTGCATCACACCAACTTATTGTAATTTATCTTCCTATAATACACATTTTTGCATATAAATATTGCATAATCATGATTATTTTGTACTCCTAGAACAAGCCACTTCAGCTGCATAAAGAAAAACACCCAAAATAATCAATTATAGCCAATTTGAAAGGAATGTAAGCAGATCATATGAAAAACACGTCATCATCTCTTCCTCGGATTATTTACAAATAATAAAACGCACATGTGGATTTAACTAGTGCACATCCGCAGTTGCAGTTCTCAAATTTAATCCTTCCATCATGCTTGGTGGAGTACGGATTAAGAATTTGTGCAACTGCACTGATCCAGACATCGATCGAGTGCAGTGTCATCATTTACTGACAGCAAGAAAGTGAAAAGTGAAAGAAAAAGATTTGGCCTTTTGGTAATTGTCAGTGATTAGGCTCTTTAAGCTGTCAAAGACTCATCTTTCTCTGAAGAAGCAAGATTCTTCCACACTTTTGAGGAAAAAACCCTGATTCTTCTAAAAAACAACGAGAAAGTGAGCTATAAACGTGATGTGATATTGAGCTAAAGATATTGAGGAAAAAAAAGCAATGCCTCACCCACCACCCACCCCCTTGAGATATTTCTATCGTGGGAGTATAAAATATTAAACATATTCATTATATCTTAAATTTGTCGTTTTTTTTTTCTCGGGCTGTGCCGTCTTCGCTTGCAGGCCTGGACAGAAATCCCTTCTTTATAATTTAAATCCATGCATGTGGCCCGAGCTTCTCCAATCAGCCGGACGTCCCTGCCACACGCCGACCTCTGATTGGCAGCTTGATATACACACAAAGTGATGATACGGGTGACAAACACAGACCTGCACGCCCAGGCCTGGGATTTATTGGGGTCATTGGATGGGAAGGAAAGGGGGAAGAAACGAAGTGAAGAGACGGATAGGAGGGCAAGCGCAGGCATTTTTCAAGCCCAGTAAAAGTAGCTTTGGTAATTGGAAGTGGCACTGGGCTGTGTCTGGTCCGGCATTCGCCTGTCAGCGCAGGCGTGTGTGAATTTATTTGACGTGTTTTTGTCCGGATAAAAGTTTAATGTGCCAGCCGTGACAAATCACATGCAAATGTTTTTTTTTTTTTTTTTTATCCCTTGCAGATGAGATGACCTCGGAGCACTCCCGCGGGAAATCAAGCCAAAAAATCATTTGATGCTTGAATCCTGCTGGCTAAACAATGCTCTTACAAACACAAACACACACATGCGTCCCGAGGTATGATGTCACGTCGCGGATTTTGCATCATTGCGTTATGGTTATTTGTCTTTCTTTTTAATTGCGCATCAGCATGCGTGCGTGAATACGATGTAAACACAACGTGCAAATTGTTGATTGAAATGTAATTTTAGGAACTAGTTAATAACTATTAATGTTTGATATATATTGATAATTATTTGATGAATATTTGATAACTCTATGCTTAAAATATCAATGTTGTGAAAATCAACTTGTAAAAATTTATCAGATTCAATGTGAAAAAAGTCAGGTTACAAAGGACAAAATTGGCCCACAATCCTGGAATCAGCTGTATACCATTATTAAAGCGCTGCATGAGTGTGTTTAGTATCCTCAGTGTGTGTGTGTGTGCATAGGTGTGTGCACGTGTTGGTGTGTGTATGCCCGCTCCTCGGCTCTGCTGTCATAAGCAGTAGTATAAGAGGCTCTTTTGTACACCGAGCGCCTGGCTGCATCTGAGACCAATAACTCGATGCCCTTGGGTCAACGTGCAGAGGATAAGCTTGAGAGATATAATCATACGTGCAGGACAAAACACCTTTTTTCTGCTTTCTCCGCACATTTGGAAGCGGCGGGGACGGAGGGACCTTCGCCAGTTTAATATTTTCCCAGGATGACCTTTTGTCTTTAATAGAGTCGGGTAGCAATAAGGCAATATTGTATCTTAAGGGGGTTGTGGCATGCGATGGGGCGAATGGTAACGGGAAGGAAGTGTGTGTGTGTGTGTGTGTGTGTGTGTGTGTGTCAGTGCAGGTTGTGCCGCATAACATGGCAGTTCTGAGAAATTTTTAAGGAAAGTTGATTCAGACTTATTTTGTCAAAAACACAAGATTGCACAAAAGATGTGTAGTAATGTGTCTGTGTGTGTTGTAAAGTAACACATTCAAGTCTTTGAGTACTTCATCTTCTTTTTTTTGTTCTTTATTGCGGTTAAGCCAGTAAAACTTTAAAGCATCTTTTAATATAACTAAACATACATTTGTACACACACACACACACACACACACACACACACACACACACACACAGTACGCACAGCTTTCCAGGGTCGATGCATTATACACAGTATTATGTTAAACATTTTAATATAACACATTACAGACCTATAATACACATTTCATTGAAATGACCAACATGAACCTGCATAAACATTTTTATAGGCATATTGTCATATATCTCAGCTGACAAAAATGTTTTCATGTCAAATTCACATAACAACCAAGTCAATACAGATGTAGCATTTAAACTGGAGTGAGATGTTTTGTGTGTTATGACACACTAAGTCCAACTTAATTAAGACATTATAGGATCTCATACCTTAGGTACTGCCAGATGTGTGGTTTATCAAGTGCACACTGTGGTTTAATGACAATTATCAGAAGGAGCTTGTGTAGTTTTTTTGTAGCCCTATGACTTGTAATGACCTGACCACTTGAGAGACCACAGACAGACAAACAAATGAATCACAGATTTATCCCTGTGATGATTTTTTTATAATGTCAGCAATGGCACTGATTATGTATTATTAACTCTGTCCAATTTTTGCCCTGTCTACAGTAAATCCACAACCAAACCAAGTTTTGCCATTGTAGCACATGATATCATGGCTAGAACTTTATCCTGCTATTTTCTACCTTTGATAAGCAATTTGGTTTCATGTGAATTGCCCCTATCATTGTGTGGATTTTGTATTAAAAAATGCATTTATTTATACACAATCCACACAGTGATACAGGCTACCTCTCCCTTTTGGCCACCTAGAAGCCAGAGTGCATTTTTCAGTAGATTTTTATCAATTATAATAGTAGGCGTTCAGTTCATGTTAGACTACTATTTAACATTTATATGTAGACAAAAAAGTCTTGAAGGTGAATCCTTTAAATGTTCTATGGAGAACATTACCAAGCAGAGTTTCGTCATTAGAGAAGAAATGCTTTAGGACTGGAACATACCAAAGAACCCTTGAGGCTTACACCTTGCTGTTTCACAGCTCTTGGGTTACTGTTTTCATTTCCTTCTGGTTCTCTAATTTCTTCCTGGGTTTGAGTATCTATAAAATGTCTAGGTGTTCAGTGGTGTCTTACTTGAATCGATCCACCTCTTAATACCATCATTGCGATTCCACGTCAATAGAAACCATTAAATATTATACAGAAATGCAGAATAACAGAGTTCTGCATCACAGACAGGTCCTTCATACAGTGTGAATGAAGGCCATAAAGCAAGAAACCCAATGAACACAGGTCTCCTTTCACTGTAGTCACAGCTACACCACTCGCATACGTCATTTCTAGCAGAAGCATCTAAACAAACCCCGGGTTTGAGCATTTATTTTTGTTCCTATCCTAAAGCATTTTTTCTCTAATTGGGAAACTCTGCCTGTTAATGTTCTCCATAGAACATTTAAAACTTTCCTTTTTAAGACTTTTGTCTACAGATAAGTGTTAAATAGTTTTTTATTTGAAATTAAAACAATTTGTGTGATTTAGTGCAAAATCTATAGACAAGAAAACAAAATAGTATAAATAGTTTATAAAAAAAGCTTAACCACCGTTTTGAACTGTTTTGGCTGACCTTTCTTCCGCTTTTCTTAAAAAGTCTTTCTTCTTAATGTCCTTGTAAGTGTTTCTGTGACCGAATCAATTTCAGACATTGTGGAATAGAAAGACTATTAAAATATTAAATCCCCATTGATATATTGTAGCTTGTGCGGTTTGCTACAGATGCGGCTTGCAAGCTCTAACTAATGCACTTTCTGACCATCCAATCAAAGGATGAATTCTAGATCAATGTCACAAACTTACAATCTGAGTGGCTGCTTAAATCTTTAAGCAGCATAAACTGCACTGTGCACTTTAAGAGCCTGACTGTGAAACCTCAAAGCAGATAGATACCTTGGACCCTGGCAGCAGGTAATGTGACGTGTAAAATCTTCTCTAACATAAACACTTTGGGAAATAATTTAAAACATATTCATGGACAAAAATATATTCAAATTTAAGTCAGTGATTCTGCCTGATTTCAAGCTAGCAGAGAAGCCCTTGCTGATGTTGCTTGGCATCTGCCAGGTTCCAGCTCACACCTATTGTTCCAGTGATAGATTTTGGATCTAGCCTGACCCTGAATAGAATAAGGAAAATAGAAAAATTATTATCATTTGAACAATTTTCTCATCTATGCATGCTGCTGATGCTGATGATGACTGATGAAGAACCAACATAACAGAAATGTAATCCTTCTGCCATCCCCAAAGACATAAAAGCTTAAAGCTTTATGATGTGACATTTTCAATGTGAAAGCTTTTATTAGAAACGAGCATTCATAACCTAAAGGAGACACAAGGCAATGCAACATATTGATGTGTATGTGTGCCGATGCATGCATGCGTGTGTTTAAGTTTGTGTGTGTGTGCGTATGCTTGTTGCTAGGCTAAGCGGTTGATCATTGCACAGGTACGTGAGGAGCCCAGGGGCTGTGCGACTCATTATGTTCTCCTCAGAGTGTGAAAGTATTTGGTAAAGCAGCAGGCAGGAAGAGCAACAGATGTGCTGTAATTAGATAGAGCTTAAGCAGACTTATGGCATGGAGAGAGGGAGAGGAGAACTGCATTAGTCCATCAGCCAGGCTCTATAGAGGGAGATTAGCACAAGTCTAACATAAATGAACCACACTAATACAGCTAGGGAAAGTCAATATACACACAACCACACGTGCAAAACCCACTAAGCCACCCACACACACACCCACACACACACACACACACACACACACACACACACACACACACACACACACAACACACACACACACACACACACACACACACACACACACAGACAAACACACCCCCAACACAAAAAGATGCTTCTCATGGTATAATATGTGAAGTAATGCTCTAGAGATGTGTGTGTGTTTATTGGTGGGTTGGTTGCTGTTCGTTCTGTGTGTGTGTTTGCGTTTGAGCGCATGTGGCCAGCACTGATCTCGGTCATTAGGCATTCGTCTGTGTATCAGGTTGATAATGGTTCCTCTGTCAGCAGGGCTTCTGCATAAAGCTATTAACACCTTTTGTTGTTTCCCCCTCCTGCATCACAAACGTGCTGGGAAGTTCAAAAAGGCAAATGAGGCAATCTGTTAGCCCCCCCTACTCACCTACACACACCTACACACACACACACCTACACACACACACACACACACACACACACACACACACACACACACACGCACACACACACACACGCACACACACGCACACACACACACACACACACACACACTCATTGCCCCATGCCAGTTGTGTGTGTTTAATTCCGCAATCATTACGGAGTTAAATTAGCCCTGATTAGGAAGGCGTCACTCCTTCGCATCACCTACATGAAAACATCTTTAAAAAAACCTTGGACACCTCTCACTCTGTCTGTCTTGGCTTTTCAGGATTGGCAAGTCGTGTTTTAGCAACGTGGCTACATGTGTTAAGTGGGGATCAATTGTTTGTTTAACAGCAAGCCTCTATTAAACTGTGAGAATGTAATTAAAGAGAGGGAGAGAGAGAGAGAGAAAGAGGTGGAGGTGGGGTAGGTGGGAAGGAGTGTGAGGTGGGGGTGGCACAAAATCAATGAAAAATCTAAAGCAGGAATTGGCTGCAGATCAGTTGGAGGAAATTAAGAACGGTGGATCTCGATTTCAATGAAGTCGTCCCTAGCTTCCTGCTGAGCGCTGGGGAGGCCACGTTCCCCCGAAGCCAAACAGGAGTGCTGGTAATGAGGGAGGGTGAAAGCGGAATGAAAGGCCCTAATAAGTGATTATTCCCTTTGCCATTTTACCGATTTGCTTTGTTCAGATCAAAGGGCCTCTTCCAAGCGATCCGTACCTACCGAGGGCTTCGGGGTGCCTCGCATGCCAGGAAGGCGGATCTGCTAGCCGTGCCAAGAAATCACCCACAACGGCAAGAGCAAATAGACCCATCTCTCATTTGTGTGCTCTCTTTTGTCATTATTTCCCCTTCTGGCTTATGCATTTTTAATTTGCTTTAAATCTACACGTTCACACCAAGTTTAGCGGCTTCAAATTTCTCTTCAGAAAAGTCTTGTTCTTCATGTTCTGTAATGAAAATTCCTTTTTTTTAAAGCTTTGTTTGTAGTTCGGACTAAAGTGTTCTTGGAGTTTAGCAGGTGTGATACCACTGGGAAAGAAACAACACCAAAGACCCTCAAAGACTCTCAGGAGTGATTATACTTAGTTTAGATTTTTGAAGTGATTTTATCTAAAACTGTTCTAATATCTAATTTTAAGAACACACAAACACACACACACACAGACACACACACACACACACACAAACACACACACACACACACACACACACACACACACACACATATATATATATATGTACGTATATTTTCTATTAACTAAATAACTACTAACAACTACAAATTTCTTTGGTCAAATTTTTCTTGTTGTCAAGTGACTGTTTTTCTTTCACATTCTTTCATGTATTTTTTCATTCACATTCAGGGTCACAGAAGATCTGGAGTAGATCCTGGAAAATCTGACATACTGTGGGAATCTGCACACACATTCAACCCTAGTGGTGAGGTAATGTAACCAAAACAACTGTTAGTATATATGTTTGGCTTTAAAAGAGAGATCAAACCATCAGTGTGTGTACATACAGTGTTTAGGAATAATAAAAAGTAATTTGTAATAATAAACAATTTTGTAATTTGTAACATATTTATCTATCTATCTATCTATCTATCTATCTATCTATCTATCTATCTATCTATCTATCTATCTATCTATCTATCATTTAGGTAATGAGGTGGGTGACATGATAGTTGAATAAATGGATGTGGAAGCAGATAAATACACACTTTTAGATTATAGCAGGTTACTCTTTTATCATTCTTTTACTGGTAAGTTCTTGGTTGCACAATTTGCACAAACACAAGATTTTTCAACAATTACAATTGTTTTCTGAACATTACATTTATTATTTCATCTATAGCTGTTTAAACATCTTCGATCTTCCAAGCTTACAAATGATATGACACGCTTTTGATTCATAAGCCAGCAATTGAATATTTGACAATGCTGGAGAATGGGACCTGACAGTCACTGATCGGTTCATGACTCACTTTTTTTTTTGGACAGTTCAGAGTTAAGTAAATGATGAGATAGTGAAAAGGGGTTTTTAATCTAAAATATCAATGTAAATCATCAAGCTAAACTTTCACACACTAATGCTTTTCTTAGGTAGTTTGTCCTATTTTACAGAGTCCTGTTTTGAACTGTAATTACTAATAATTGATTTATGAAAGTGTGTTGACTTTAAAATCGATGCATTGATCTACGTCCCATATTAATCTAGATGCTTCCATGCTACAAAATCCAGTTGAGATTTCACATTTTCCTGAAATGTATAAACTTTCCCAAAATATGCCTGCAATATTTTGGTTAAGGTAAAACATTTATTATTATTATTATTATTATTATTATTATTATTATTATTATTATTAGTAGTAGTAGTAGTAGTAGTAGTAGGAGTATTTCCTTTGTTTGTTGTTGCCATGGCATGAGTGCATCCAATAAAGTTTGTATTATTTACATAAACAATAGAAATATTCCTCAAAGCTAACAGATCTGATTAATATTTCTATTCATCTATTCATCTTCTTTTCTATTTCATATTTGAAATAGTCGATTCCATGAGTAACTAGAACACCTACTTATTCTCTGAATCTGAATTGCGGCAGAACTTTATTGGCAACTTTATTCTTATATACATAAGCGCTGATTGCTTATGTATATAAGAAATAAAGTTGCAAAATAAAGTTCTGCCGCAATTCATTAGACGTCATTACTCACAGACTACAAACTTCTGAACTGTAGTTTAAGGTCACTAACAACTCCCAAGCAGCTTAACACCTCTAATTCTTCATGCATTCTTCTATTTGTTGTTAATTCCTACTCTTTGGCCTTTTTTAGAAGCTACCATGTGCCTCTGCAATGGCTGCCTGACTTTTTCATGGAACTCCATAACGAGACCCAGCTGTGGGATAAAACTGGGCGGGGCACTATCCCAAGGTCACTGTGGAGGTCAAAGGGCATTGCTTTCTGCCTATGGCAGACTGAGGAAATATTACAAGCAGTAGATGTTTATCACGTGAACTTCTCTTTCTTTAAATCCCCTACTGTGCATGGTGTTTAAGGTAAAATCATGTAAGTATTTTGTTGTGTTACAGGTTTTGTCAATGGCCAAAATCTTTTTTTTTTAATCTTTGAATAGAAACTAAACGGTCCAGAATAGTGTTTTTTACCAAAAAATGTGTAAATGTTGATAGAAATGTCATGTTAAATAATAACTAAGAACAATATGAATGTGTAGATTATTCACATTGTAAGTGATAAAGACCAGTAGAAAAGAACATGATTATAGTTTTTAATGGACACAGCATGCCTAAACATTTTCCTCATATTCTTCTGAACAACAGGCAAGTGCTGATGCTGAAAAAATAAGTTACTGTTTAGGCTATTCGGCTTTTCCTTGCCAGAGTTTTAAATAATGGAAATTATTTAAAAATTATAACATAATGACAATAGAATAATAACTAAATGGATGGGAAAACTGAAGACCTACAAGGCGGAGCAATGGCCAAACCAAGAAGATCTAAATAGATGACAACAGTGGGGTGAAGAGTAAATGATTATAAAAGGAAAACTGAAACAATAACAATGGCATTCATAAGGAAACTTTTTATAAACACTGTAAACACAAACCCATCTAAAAAAACACCGCAAGCATCCCATTATGAAGGATGCCATAGTGTTTTAACTTTGCTTTTTAATTAGATTCCATTCATTTAGATTTTTTCACGATGCAAAATATGACTGCATTTGTTTGTAATTTGAGTTTGAAATCGAATAGTTTCACCTAACATCTAACATCTTAGCAGTTTAGTGAGTTATTCAGAGAAAGAGCAAAACAAATGGCGATGACCCAATCCCGATGATCAAACTTGCCCCTGTGACTCTCCATCCTACCTTCACTACTTTAATCTTAATAGAATCAGCCTTTCCCAGCTCTGTTGACACAGAGAGATTGCGCAGCCCTGGGAGGCCAGACAGGCCAGAGGTGCCACGGTAAAAAACGTCCTTCTCCAATTGCTCATTACGGGGTTCCCTACTTTCCTGTGCTGTGCATCCCTCACCGTCAGGAGGAGATAATGTCCCGGCCTGCACATTTGATCTCTCACTGTGGTCTAATCTAAAGTGGCCCGATGGACTAGCGATTTTTCGTTCAGAGAACTCCGTGTACAGTTCTCGAGATAGGGAGAACTAAAAGGTCTCTCTTACATTCATACCCCATTAAACTGTCTTGTTATTCCAGCAAACGTTAAAAACTGCAATGTTACTTTGCAGTAATTTTAAGGGGCAGCAGCTCTAAATGTCACAGAGATGATTTTGGATTTGCTTCGATGGGCCAGCGTCTATATATATCCAAAGTTGTAGACAGACAAAGCAGGATACATCAGATTTGTACTTTTCATTCTTTGTTTTGACAGCAAATTTAAATTTACAGTAGATTAGTTTTAGTTCCTTTTAATGGATATATATATATATATA
>MU551534.1:3088398-3120898 GCA_024362625.1 Silurus asotus
TATATATATATATATATATAAACAGAACTGCTGTCATAAAAAATTTACCAACACAACAATTAACCCATTCAGAATCTATCAATTAATATGAAATTCGAACAATCAGTAAAAGCAGAAATACTTTTTTTTTACATTCAATACAATTCAATACAATTGAGTTTATGCACAAAAATGTTGCACTCTGTTGACACCTAAATAAATAAATAAATAAATACAAATAATCCCATAAATAAGAAGAGAAAAAAAATCGGGTTAGTACATGCAATCTGGCTGAAAGATTTATAAATAAACAAGTAAAAATAAAGTTTTACATTTGTCACCATTGGTAGACTCACTAATTCAGCTAATAGTGTACCCGCTTAAATTCAGAATGAGTCTCAACTATAATTAGATAAGAATGATGCATCAGGCATGTTTGCTATCTGTAAATAAATTGCACAGGGCTTTGGTAGCACTCAGGTGCCAGGTTTAGACATTAATCTAGCTAAAGCGCCATGGCTCAGACCTGCTCTCCGATTAATGTCTCAAAAACACAGAGAGCAACAAGAATGTTAATTCCTGCCACCATGACACCATCCCCAGCCCGAGTGCTCCCTGCTAACAATGCTAAAACATGGCACGGGTATACCAGCGGGCTCCAATCCACCACACCACTGGATGAAAGGAGGGCAGATGCTGGGGTAGCACAGCACGAGTAGCGTTTTGATCCTTGTCTCTGTGTTCAGGACATGAGCAGCCACAGCAGATTCTGCCCTCAGGCAAAAACCCATTCATTATGCATGTACATTATTCATAATTATTGATAATTCTTTTCCACATTGGTGATCATTCATACATTAATTATTGCAAACACTAATGTGTAAGCATTAAAGATAGTGTTATTAATGTTGAACCATTTGAAGAGCGCCTGGAGGTCCCACAGAGAGCCAGTTCCAAAAATGTTGTCTCTCTCTCCCGCCCCCCCCCCTCTCTCTCTCTCTCATTCTATCTCTTTCCCTCCTCTCTCAGTCTTTCCCACTCTCTTTAAGCCTCTCTCGTCTTTTGATTGATCATATCCAAGATTTTCCCTTGGGAGGTCAATACATCAATGCTGAAGTAAATAATTGATATTGCATGTGTACATATTCTTAATTATCGTTAAATATTAATAGAGCTTTATGCTAGAGGTCGACTTTATTTATCTCCATAATTAGTAGCTGCTATAGCATTACTGAAAAGGAAGATTTTTTTTTTTTCCTCTCTGCATTTGCTTTACTCCAGTCGCTATCGAAATGATTTCATTTTTATTTTTGGACGTCAAATGGCTATGAAAATGATGCAACGAAGATACCGCAGTAATACACTGTACCACCATTTTTTTCCCATTTTTGGGAAAATCTTGACACAATGTGCATTCGTACTGCATATTTATGCATGTTAATACATTCCCCCTCCTTCAATTTTATAGCACCTGGATGATTTATTTTGAGTTTCTGGCATAGCAACACTCCTGTCGACAGCGCTCATATTCTTAGTATAAAGCGCATGTGTGTCAGGTCGAGTGCGCTAATGGTTGCCGCTATGGCATGCATGTGCCACGCTTGACATAAGACGACATTCCAGCCGGAATGCCTACGTGATGCCCTTATCTCCCATCAGGATTTCTGAAAGTGGGCCGTACCATCCGGGACACTCAATGACTGACCTTTGAGGTAGCTATTTAGTGAAACAACATTATCATTCCATTATCGTGCCCTTTCTACTGAGGGGGAAACATATACACACATGCCAGACAGCCACACACTCACACACATACATGCACGCATGCACATTTGGACGCTGAAACCTTAGACTTCGTCTTGTTCGGGAAGCTAAGATGGTTTCGACAGTCCCGCCAGCGAGGATTATGGGATATAAGAGTGGGCAGCGTGTGCGATCCGGTTACCCGTTTTTCACGTCGCATTACGAAAAGAGCACCTTTCGCCCGTGCTAATCGGCAGCGCTAACGCTAATGCTATTGTTATTGACTGCGAGCAACACTGGTTGGTAAAAAAAAAAGAAAAAAGCAGGCACGAATTGTCTCCTAAAGCTGTCCCAAGCACTGAGTGATATCGCCAACCAGGTGGAGGGAGTACATTTCCCAGAGTAAATTTAGGCACTTTTTGTGACTCTCACACTGCTTGGCTGGTTGGTCAGTGTGTTTTCAAATGTGTGTGTGTGTGTGTGTGTGTGTGTGTGTGTGTGTGTGTGTGTGTGTGTGTGTGTGTGTGTGTGTGCGCATGTGTGTGAGTGTGTGTGTGTGTCACTGTGTTTGTGTCGGCGTGTGGGTGAAAGCAGGCAGTAATGAGTCCTGGAGACAGACAGTTTCCAGAACCCCAGAATAGGAGCGGTATGTGCGCAAGCGCATTCCTTTTACACACACACACACACACACACACACACACACACACACACACACACACACACACCACACACACGCACACACACACACACACACACCCTCTCTCTCTCTCTTTCTCTCTCTCTCTCTCTCTTTCACATACACACAAGCAGGCCATTCTCAGATAATGAGGAGCCACCATATTGATTCAGTCTTAGATTAGGTTTCCTGGATCTCATTTACCTTTCCTGTCAACGTTTTCTGCAAGTCTGCCTGCCCGAGCAACATCTCTACTTCCACACACATGACCTGATTTGTTCCTTGTTAATGGTGGGCAAATAATCTGGAGTGGTTTCGACATGAGCAGCCTCTTTTTTCCCCTATTCAAACACTCAGCTTTCTAATACTAATACTAATACCAAACGCTACACATTTCCCTCTTTCTTTTGCCTGCTCTCTGTTGTGAGTCATTACGTGTGTGTGTGTGTGTGTGTGTGTATATGTGTGTGTGAGAGAGAGAGAGAGAGAGAGAGAGAGAAAGCGAGCAAGACAGATTGAGTTGCTGCTGACTAACCATTGTGGCGTCCCAATAAATGCTCATGGTTATAGACCCGGCCCTGTCTAATGTTGCACTCTTAATAAAGACCTAGGCTCCTTTTTTGCTTTTGGTTTCAGTGCCATCTTGGCATTCGGGTGCATGCTCTTTAGTGTAACATGGTACTGTCCTCTCTGCATTCTCCACACGCCGCTGGAGACCCGAGTGTGCGTGCAGATCCACCGATAGCTCCCGTTTTCTTCCCCTATTAAGTTTCAAGCAGCCGTACCATTCTGTGAACAGCTGTTTGTGAACGCACACAGAAGCTGTTTACAATAACATGATACCTTTTTTTTTGTAGGTTTTTTTTTATTAATGGCAAATCGCTCAATTCCAGCAGACTGACTCATATCGCTTCAGAAATGACATGCATTCATGCGTTATTGTTTTGCCAGTCACACATTAGCATCTATTATTACTGGGTTAAGAGTTCAGAAGAATTCTATGACATTATAAATGGATACTTGCTTGCTTTTTTTTTTTGTTGTTAAAAAAAATCCTCACCCATCAGCCCCGTATCTATCTCTGTGGGCGCTCTCTATATTTTTTTCATTGTTGTTTTTCATTAAACACAGAGAAATTATGCACAAAAGAGAGCCTGTGTGTAATTAAACTAATTAAAACTACATCATTAATAAAATATCAGCCAAAGCAGCTGTTGACTGAGTTTTTGGGCCTCAGGAAGAGCGAGAGAGTGCTTTAATATGTGATGTTAAAAAAGAACTCCCTGTGCTCTTTCTCTTTTTCACTGGTACAAACACATGCACACACACACACACACACACACACACACACACACACACACACACACACACACACACCTACCTCTAGGGATAGCCCTGTGTGCTCCCTTTGGAACACACACATACTCACACATACTCACACACACATACTCACACACACACACACACACACACACACACACACACACACACACACACACACACACACACACACACACACAAAATGAAACGTAAAACAAAAATACAATAATAAGGAACTGTAATCAAAGCTGTTCTCCCCCCCTGCTGAATTGCCATGGACTACCACAGGCTCTCACGGTTATTTCTGTTTGTTTATTTATTTATTTATTATTTATATTTTTATTTAATTATTTACTCCTCAAAATGTCTGCCTTTATTTAACCCTTAAAAGTATGGTGTCCAGACTCCACTTGAGTATTATTTAGTTCAGGTACAATATATATATATATATACACACACACACACACACACACACACATATACATACATATGCTATGTAAAACCGTTTAAACCATTCTGGTTTTATATGCAATTATAATCATTTTTACATTTTAAACATTAAAACAATGCTTTTTGTAAAATTTGAGCAGTAAAATTGCCATATGTTAATTGTTACCATGTTAATGACTGCCAGAAATAAGTCACTATTTCTCCTTGCCTTTCCTTTTCAGTGACGCATTTTATTGGCCAAATAAAGCTGTTGAAATTTTAGTTCGGTCCAGTATGTGTTGCACTCGATGTCATGAGGGTAAATTTTTTTTTTAACTACTCCTCAACTTGTGCTTTACCACTTAGCCATGAGCGCTTACAAAGATACACAACATATCTTAAACTTTCATAATTAAAAGCAAGAAATAAAATAAATAAATAAATAACCTCCTTTTAAGTTTCAATAGATTTCCTATTGAGCTTCCGGGTGTTTCCTGTTTAAGTTGTGTGACCCTCCAGTCTTCATTTTTCTGATCAATCTTCCCAGGTCTGTCGGTGATGTGTCACCCGGCCGTGTGTTTAAAGACAGTCAATAGCTATTTCAGAGACCAAAAACAAACAGGCAGTCTGTTAAACTCACTGATAAACACACACACCATGAGGGAAGACCTTAATGAATAATGGGTCTGTGTTGAACCAATTGTGTGGTCAGTGGGCCACTGCTGTGAGCTGGGGGGGGAGCTGTGTGTGTGTGTGTGTGTGTGTGTGTGTGTGTGTGTGTGTGTGTGTGTGTGTGTGTGTGTATCTGCATGATTAGGGTCAAGTGAACCCTCCTGAGTGGACAATATGCCACCCACATCCTCTCACTGTCCCCACACATTCATCATGCCATTGTAATCTGTGTTTGTGAATCAGTGTATCTCTTCATGAGATTACGTGTTTTGTGTATACGAGAAGCTCAGGATATGCGACCTTTGTGATTTCGAACATGTCTGCAGTTGTATAGACGCTTTAAAATAGGATCACAGCCTGTTTCTCATACTCTATATTTAAAAGTGTAACACTTTTTTTCTATAAAGCTCATATTTATCCTGAATCCCTTCATGACATGTTAATTTATGTTCATCATGCATAATAAATTATTAAGTAGTGTTTATAACACATTTATTGAATGAAAGGTAAAAAATGAATATTTTTGCCACATCAATGAAAAATCAGTGTGAGTATGAAAGAGCACTTGGATTTTCTTTGGTTTGGTGATATAACACTACTTATAATGTTATAAACCGTGTATAATGTATTGTATAATTATATCACTTTACAGTAACATTAGATGAATAGTCATGCACTAATATCTGATAATTTACATAATAATATAATAAATTAATATACTAATAAAGACTTAACATTACAACAGAGTAACTTACAACATAAAGCATATAAATTATATATTTAAAATTATAGTCACAGTTAGTTTTTTATATGTTTGTGATAAATACATGCGTTAACTTAGTTCATAGTGTATGCACTAAAGATGCATAAGCAATATTAGGCCATAATAAGTATATATAAAACATAATAAGTAATAATATACATATGCACTAAGTATTAGTATGCACTAATTCTCAGGTATTAGTAATTTTTTCACACTATTCCACATTTAGTCTACTTTTGGTGTTATGATAACCTCCATCCTTCTGGGAAGATGTTCAGCTTCATTTAGGAGTGTTCTTGTGGAGATTTGTGCTCATTCAGCCACACAGATGTTGGTAAAGTCAGGTACTGATGTAGAATAAGAAGGCCTGGTGCAGTCAGTGTTCCAATTCCAAAGGTGTTCACTAAGGCTAAGGTCAGAGCTCTATAGCAGGCAAGTCAAAAACTTTTACTCCAACTCCAAAGATTTGATAATATTGGGTCTCCTAGTTCAAGTAAAGCAAATAAGTGTATGCAACTTCATTAGAAGACAGTTGTAGGCATCCTATTATGTGCCTAGAACGTTGTGGTAACATTCCGGGGATGAACCACATATATAGCTGGAAAGGTCAGGTTTCCTAGATGTGCTTTTGTCGATGTAGTGGAGTTGTACATCTTGTAACATAGTTAAGTTAATACTAAAATGTACAAAAAAATGCATACTACTTATGTTACTACTATAAAGTAAGTATACAAAAATTTTTTTAATACAAATGTTGAAATAATCAGAATTTCCAGTGTTTTTATTATTATTATTATTATTATTATTATTATTATTATTATTATTATTATTATTATTATTATTATTATGTTACACTATTAATATATTTTACTTCCAGACTTTTTCCCCCAGAATATTATAATTTGTTAATAGTGTAAAGTGCTTTGCTACTGATGACACTAAAATGTGTAATGAACACTATGTTTAATGTTAACACCTAATAATGAAGACAATAATGACTGTAATAAATAATTACAACAATGTATAATTGATTCTGAATAAATGTCGAAAGTATTTATAGCTTTTTTTTACATTAAAAGAAAGTCCACCACTGCTTAATATGCCAAATAGTAGTGTCTAGAACACAGAACTTTTATAACACATTTATAAGGATTGTGTAAGTGGGTTAGCACACAGGGTTATGCTTTCCTCCAGCATAAAGCAATGCTGGATAACACAGTTATGAGCTGGGAGACTGAAATACTGAGTTACTGATTTTTTATATCCATATCTTGCAAGTGATTGACTTGTTTCTACGAAGAGCATTTCAATAACACTGTGAGAAAGTTGGACATTGTGCTTCTTAAATGTACCTCGAAATGTACATTTGATCCACATTTTAGTTTCACACCGTAAAATAATTGACCTACATCAGACATAGGCTTCAGCATTTCATTTCATATTCTTATAAAAAGTCAATATTGCTGTATGTAACAGTAATACAATGCTTATGAATTTGTTATAACCTTTTTAATAAAGTGCCCCTGTTTGTAATGAGTTTTCTTTTGTTGTGTTAGAAATCTGAATGAATCTCCATATCTGTTTTATTCTCTAACCATAATTGTTCATTTGAATAGTTGCATTTATTATAATAATTATTATTAATATTTTTTTTTCGGATGCTTAACATTTGTTGAAAGATTAAAAAAATCTGCCCATTTGTTTCTCAATAATGTACCTAAAGGTTATATATATAAATATTCAAGTTTTGAAGTATACCTTTTTGTATAGATTGAAGTGTCTAAACACTGAACTAATCACCTGTAAACAACCTCATTTCCCTTTTGAGTAACTGATCCTGGAGCGGTTTGTCTTGAGATTTGCGTGTGTACATGAATGTGTGTGTGTGTGCGTGTGTGTGTGAGACGAATGACCATCATGTAACCTCTCTTAAGAGCGGTCAGCGGAGCAGACCGGTTTCTGACCCCTGGACACTTATTCACATTAATCACTGGTGCTCGTCTTGGCTTTTAACGGTGCTGCTGAAAGCTACCATCCATCCTCTCCTTTTCCTCTTCTCTCCTCCCCGCTAGCCATCCCCTTGCTCTTTCTTTTTGCTTCTTCCCCCCGCGGCCTTTCGTTCAGCTGCGATCTGGCCATCAGGGTTCTCTCATCAGCCTCCACTTTATCTCTCCCCAGGCTTGAATATGGAAATGCGATCCTTCATTGATAAGGCGCCGCTGTCTTCGTATCTGTTCTCCCCCATTCAGCCCTAATCAGATAGCGTCCAAGTGTTGCCTGCAGCCACGGACATTCCGCTATTGTCTTATTCTGTGTGTGTCTCTCTGTGTGTGTGTGTGTGTGTGTGTGTGTGTGCCCAGCAGCAGCTGCTAAGAAAAAGAGGGATGAGAATAATAATAATGATGATGAAGGTTAAGGGTTTCTATTAGAATGGAGGTACGTCTTTGGTGCCCTCGTCTTTCCTCGCCTGTTGTGTGTGCAGGTGAATGTCCATCCTGTGCTGACTGGTTGACCTTCAGTTCTGACTTAATAACCTCACACACTCAAACCAAGCCTCATAAAAACATTGTATGGCTGGTTGGGTTTCTCTTATCATAGTCATTGACAAAGTTGTAATGCAGTATTCATTATGATAAATCTCACCTTGATAGGTCAGTTTAAATAATAATAATAATAATAATTACAAT
This sequence comes from Silurus asotus, assembly GCA_024362625.1. Classification (NCBI taxonomy): domain Eukaryota; kingdom Metazoa; phylum Chordata; class Actinopteri; order Siluriformes; family Siluridae; genus Silurus; species Silurus asotus. The sequence continues at coordinate 3,096,668 of MU551534.1, forward strand.
GAATCTATAAATAATAAAGCTTTGGAGAGAAAGGACATAAAACACCAAAGATATGAAACTATGTCAAATATCTCAAACAAATGTCAAATATGTGCAAATTCTTTACTGTATAAAAACATTAAATCAGAATGAGACAAAGCTAGACTTATAGAAAAACCTGACTCAAATATCAAACCACAATTGTCACAAACACTTACCCACTTACCCACTGCACAAGCCAGAGATGCCACACCTCAGGTCAAAGCCTGAACAGGAAATTGGTAAGAGCAGGGGCTGCGAGGTGTTGCACTGTCACTATTCACGATAAACTTTTTTAAAGAATCATGTAACTGAATCAAGTGTTGTTGCACAGTGATATATATCTAGAGAGAGCCTAGTGTGGTATAAACTCTCCTTTTACCTCTCCACAAGTATCTGGTTGAACAGAACAGGCTTTTTTCTTCCAAAACCCAAGTCCAGCACTTAGTGCACAGCAGTGGTCTTGAGCTAAGGCTCATACTTCATACAAACATAGGGGTTTAACCCAACTGAGATGTTATCTTTTATTGTACATCTCTACCAGCAATGAGGCAAATTACTGGTAAAGAAACAGTTACCACAGAATTCCCATCATCTAAACCAGGACCTGAACCATGATTACAGCCCTGGAGAGGCACTGGCCTTAACCTGCTGAACCTCTAGCTACAACAAGAAACCTTCTTTTTAAGGGGGTTTATCGTTTGTTTTACACCACCTGCTGCTGGATTTAAAATAAAGCATGTACAGCGAAGAGACTCGAACCTGAACAGAGCAGCAGAACAGATGTGCACAAGCAACCCACTGAGCCACCAAGGCTTTTCGATGTAGTTCATTTTTTAAGGGTTTTATCCTACATTTGGGAGTTGTCGCTTCTTAGAGCAAGGAAAAAATAAAAAGTGTGAGCTCAAGCCAGAGAGATCACACACCTGAAGACACAGCTGCACGTGCAGTCAATAACACATTCAAGGTATGGCCCAAAAGAGTTTTGTGCTGCTATGTAGATACGATTTTAAAATATGTCTTTACGTCCTGTTTTTTTTTTTTTATATTTGCCAGCATCGTACTAGGAAACAGTTTTATATGCCACAATTGCAATGATTTTGTTCAGACAGATCTCAAGATAATGTGACTCATAAAGATTGGATAAAAATTTGAGATGGAGTAGCAAAAATGCTAATCTTTGTAAGTGCTTGTGACTAAGTGGTAAAGCACAAAAAGTGTATTTCTTGGGGGCTTGGTTCTTAGCTGGTGCTAACATGGTAGCGTAAGACAGTAAATTTTTACAAGCCAAAGAGTAACATTTGACTACTAAATGACACTGTCACAAAGATCATGGTCCTGTTGTCTCAGATTATGGTCCTGCAGACCAAGATATATGCCAAGATTTGTGTCAATGTGCAAAGTTACTGAGATACAGCCTCACTTTGTTTGGTGGTTTTGCAGATTTATTCACAGGCCACAAGTTTGGACTATCCATGGAATCCAAGGTTAAAAAGATATTATATAAACATACTTTCAAATTAGTTTCAAATTTGACCCGAAAGTGGTGCTAAAGCTTTGGCAGCACTTGGCATAAACTGGGTCAGAATGTTTCTTAGACCCTCCCCAAACAGTGTGACAAATTTCACAACCTTTTGCCGGACAGTTATATAAGCTGCCCGATAATAATAATTTACACTCTACAACTAGTTTACATTTCAACACTTGTACACTTGTTTTGTTATGTTGTGTTTAGCTAGCTAAGACAAAATTAAACGAATCCCTGGCATAACCTACCACATCATAAAAAACATAAAACAAAAAATTATTTAGCTTACGATTTTTGCTGTTAGCATTTTTTACTTCATGCTGAAGGTATATTGTTGAGTTAGCAAACATAAGTACATGTTAGCAAGCTAGTTATTTTACAGTTTGCAATCCAGGGCAGGTATGATATGTGTAATTTTTAAACTTCTATAAAGAAATATATAAAATAGTTATGTAATATGATGTAATGTTTCAGCTAATTCTGTATGTAATATGTTATGTAATATAGTAAAATTTTCTTTGTTTTTTAGATGTATTTGAAAATAGTTTATTAGAGAATTTTAAGAATATAGAGTTAGAGAGCTTGAAGATTGTAGCTAACATCATTTTATTTGATTTGATTTTACTTTGTCTGTGAAGAATTAGCTTTTTTAGGCCTCACAATATTTACTTTGTTATTTAAATGATTGCAGCTGCAATAAATAAAGAACAAACAAAACAAATGTTACATTCAAATTATCTTGTCAACAAATGTAATAGACTTTTTTTGTCAAGAAATAGAAAAGCTAAAAAGCTTAAAGTGCTATAACAAATGACATTCTATCAAGAAATAATTGTTACAGCTTTTTACATTTTTATCATCTCAAGCAAATGTTATCTTTGCAACAGTGATGCATTGTTGCCTTTAAAGCCTGTCCCAAAGCTTTTTAAGACACAAAAGTGGAACAAAAGAACTTGTGTTTAGAAACACAAAGAGAAATTATACAAATGTTATGTTCTTAATTTCTTTATCTAGATAACACTAACCACACCCTCGTTTCAGAATCCAAAGCTCAACCTATGGATTTTCAGTGTTATATTAGTAGTGTGTTGTGTATTTGTGTGTGCATGGGCTTTTAAGTTCGAGAAGTTCCTCTCCCTTCTAACTGTTCAGGTGTGTTAACCTGGGCCATTTACACACAAAGGTGTGTGTTGACATGCGTCACTTGAGGAAAGGCCCCAGTTGATTGCAGAGACTTCAGAGTGGCAGCGAGCTCTACCTAGCTTATCTTATCAGCTTTGTTATTAAGCGCCATCAAACGGCCCATCAAAAACGCATTAGGCTACAATAGAGAAGCTGTCAGAGTGCCACATTAAAGTACATTAAAGCACACCGGCTACAGAATTACCGCTGATTGAGATGTGTGCACATGCCAATATTGGGAAACCTTTTGCAGCCAATTCAAAATAGTTCTCTCAAGTCTAATTATACAACAAAAAAATATTTTGTTGCCTAATCATCACCCACTGGAAACATACCATCAAAAATAGAGATCCTCAACTCATTGTGAATTTCCAATGCTCAGAAATGGGCATTTTTTTGCTGACAGATAAACTAATCATCACCTCTATGGATTTGATATATGACCTATAGTCATAAATGATTATAACTGTGCTATAGTGTAAGTCGGGAGCAAAAATAAATTGCAATTGTTTCTCATAAGAACATTTATGATATTTAATAGTGTCTCAATAACTTCTGATTATGAGAACTTTTACATTTCTACAAAGGCCAGATGTAAAATGACCTTATGACTTATGTTCATGTTATAATGGATCAATATAATCACAAGGCATTATACACATTATCAAGGTGTTATACATTAGATCACAAGGCATTATACATGCTGTTATAATTTCCTCAGAAAGACATCACAGTTTGTTTAATGCAATCAAACAGTATCTTACATATTATATGTGTATGCTATACAATATTACCATAATACAGTAAGCTAAGTAGAGCGTTGTGAATCTGATTATGCGGCATAATAACCATTCATAAATCCATTGCATTATAACATGTTAATAAAGGGATTACTGATTTTTTGTGCATTGTGACCTTTATAAGGGACTATTCTAGTTTATAAGACTTCTTATTGTTAATGATTTCTTCATTAGCAACTTATAGGGATGGGGGTTTATTAATTTAGGCTTTATACAAAGTGTTAACGACATGTTATGTAAGTGTTATTAATGGTCTATGCTTACATGTTTGGTGTGTTATATTTAAATATGATTATGTTACATTTCGATCATCTTAGCAGGACAAGAACGCGGAAAAAAAACCCCAAAACGATTATTTTAAAATGGCACAGCGTATGGCTGGCTTTCAGTGTTTCTCTGCTTGTGTCAGTGTTTCACACATTCACTTGGCCCATATGCCACTGTTCTCTCGATCAGTACGAGTCCATTTGATGTGAACCAGCGTCAAAAATCTGCGTTTAATCTCCTGCACTTGAGTTACAACACACTCCATAAACACTCCAGTCTCAGGTATGTCATGTTCCGGCTGGTACGCTAACAGATGTGTATATAAATATATTTTTATTATATATACCATTCTTTCAGTTTGCAAAGATGATAAAAGAATTTTTAGGTGATTTTTAAAGAAATGATCAAATTTATGAACCATAATTAAGAACAATTAAGAACTTATGATGCAGTTTCTGTTTTACAGCTAATAACAGTTACAAATTCATCCAAAAATGAAATATAAGACATTTTTTCTTTTCTCTTCTAGGTTGAGCAGCCATATGTGTACATTATTTTCATGGAAATGTTAATGTATTCCTTGCAGTCTCACACACACACACACACACACACACACACACACACACACACACACACACACACACATAACACATAAACCTGTTTACCGCAAAACACAAAAAAACTATTGAAATTTATTGGCACTGTCAGGTACACACATAAACACACACACATTAAACTGGTCTTAATATTTGTTTACAGTGCCCTCTTTTATTGACATTTACACCATCACACACCTACACACACAAAGGTTGGCGAAGGCTTGCATGCTAAATGGCCCAAGTGGAGTGTCATCTGCTCTGTAGCTCAGCACGGTTGGGCGCACGCTGTCTTGGACGTCCAGCTCACCTTGCCTGCCAAGAACTATGACTCATGGGCAGTCGAGAAGATCTCCCTGTTAACCTTTTTGTTGGAAATCTAATCCGGGATATATAATACACATGTTCAGACCTGATATCTAATGAAAATGTCAGTGATAAGAAAACAAAGAAAAACATCAACAACAAAAAGGCAGAAAAGCCATGCAAGAAAGAGTACAAAAAGTCAAATACGGGGTTGTTGGGTGAAATTTGTCCTGAACTGGCATCACAAAGGGCTGCAGATGGAATATTGAAAGGTTACTTGGGTTACTCAGGCTCGCCTGTCTGTCACCTCTCCGCCTTCAGGGGGAACTAATCACTTCAGCCCATAATTACAGCCACAATGGAGCCCGTTAAAGAACCTGTAAGGGAAACCTGCGGCCGTTCAGACGCGGACAAGTCCTTCTTTTAATTAGACCCATCCATCTTAACCTTGTCTTCTAGAGGTGAGCTTGTGGTAACCAGGTCAAACTATGAAAATGGCACACACACACACACACACACACACACACACACACACACACACACACATACACTGCACTTTGTATGAGTGTGCTACAGTGCAGACAGTAGCTGGCGGAACAGCCATGGCTCTGGCTCCAGCAGGGATTTGTAGGTGAATAGATGACTTTTTTTTAAGTAACAGAATACTTGAAAGTCACAATGGGAACCCAATGCTGCACATATCACTGGTATGTGAAACAAAATGTAAAGGAAAAAAAATGTAAACATGATCGCTATCCAGCTGCTGGAGTGTGTTTTGTCGCAAACTTTGCATTGGAATGACATATAAGTACTGAATATCTGAATAGATCAGTAGATTTTCTTTTAAAGATGTGTCTATCCAGATTACATTTATCATGAAATCATAAACATATCCATATCATGTTAGAATGCAATATATTGTTTAGAGTAATAATGTCCAATCATTTTATTTTTAAACAATATTAACAACAATTATAAATTAAATATATAAATATATAATGCTAATTATATTTTTATTATTATAATTATATACATTATAATTAAAATAATTATCAAAGATAATATTTATTATAATTATTATATCACCAAGAACAAATAAAATTAAGCTCACCTATACAGTACAGTATTATGCCTTATAAAAACAGCCTTGATTTTTCATTTCATAAAATTATTTCCCATTTATATATTTTTCCTGTTTTCCCCTTCTTAAAAAGCGAAATAGATGTATAATAGTGTATATATACAATATATACAATGTTAACTTATCGAAACTTATTTGTGAAGCATAGGTTATTTTAATCTATATTAAACAGAGAAAAATAAAGGGAAACAATATATTTCCACATGAACGTTTTAATTGAGGGATGTGTGCTTGATTTAAGACTTGGCGCATCAGTAAAACAGATGTTTAGTGATTAAAAATCATTTTCCGGTGGAGTTTATTATCTTTTTTCTATATGTGAATAAATAAAGGATGCCTTGAATAAATATGCGTTGCATTGAAGCTGTAACATTTCACCTTTTAATAATTATATATATATATATATATTACCATCTCTTTTTCTATCACATGACAGTTACACAACCTGGGAGAGTTTAAGCTAGCATGTGCTTCCACTAAAACACATAAAAGCACAATTTCATCTTTTTGAACTGCTACTCCTTCTACATCCCAATGCAGCGTAACCCAGCCAGAGGAAACCACTAACTTCCTTCTTCTAAACTTAAATACACATGATTAATACGTGCTACTCTGATAAACAGTAATGCCATTCCTTCCATCCAGTGAGACTGGATTAGACTGTTCACCATCATAGGAAATAGGAATAGGATTCAAAAGTGTATACTTTTTCTGTTATTCCACAAAGTTTGTTTTCTGTTTTATTTATGTGGTCTTGTCTGACCTTCAGTCGATATCTTCGATTATAGAGTGTCTAGAGTGTCTGTTACAGTAAAGGTGCTCACTTCTAAAGAAATCCATGAGATCTGTAGTGACGTTCCCATAAGCAGCAAAAACACGGCTGTGTCCAGGATGGCCAGGTGGACCAGGAGGACCTGGAGGGCCCTGAATTCCCATAGAATGAGATCTCCAATAATTATCATTAATTTCCTGCAGTAGACCCTGCCCTGATGGGGGAAAATGGAAAGTTGAGTTCATTAAGAAATTAAAGCTTCTATATAAAAAACCTCTAAAACAACAAGTTGACTTTACTCACTCTGAATGTAGTCAGTGACTCTCAGTGCAACATTGGAGTAGTCTGTCTCAGCCAACCTGACTCCATTACGGTCAGTAGCATAGTAACCCCCACCCACACTGTATGTAGAATCACCACGGTCTCCTTTTTCACCACGAGGTCCTGGAGGGCCAGGGGGTCCAGGGAGGCCTGAGGTGTACCTTCGCATAGTGTCACCTGTAAATAATTTAGTCAATATTATTGCACTGATTTAACCATGAACATAAATAAACCTGACAGGATTGAACTGATAAAACCCTTGACAACGTGTCTTCAAGATTATACCACTAAAATCTTTATACCACTAGGATCCAATTGTGTTGCACTGTGAGCATCAAGGTTTTATCCAGTAAGGAAGAATTAACTTGCTTGTTAAGTTGAATCATGTGAATTATATTTATTTTACAGTGTAGCTTGAATAAATAATGCTAGCTAACTACAGACAGTTGACAAATTAAATGACAAACCAGTGGCTCTACTGTGCTGTGGCATGCTTTGGTTCTAAAGTCTAAATCCAGTTAGAGGCAAGCATTGCTGTAAATCAATACAAAGTTAGATCTGACAGAGTGGTCTCTTCCAGGATGTGACTGTCCCAATCCAAAGAATACAAAAGTTTATTGAATTGTTTGATGAGGCTGAAATTTAAGAACCTTATATGTTATAGCCTTTGCTTCTAATTGTTTGTAAAGAAAACCAGAACCTGTACAGTTTATTTTAATTTGGCTAAACAAAGACACATTTAGCCACATGTGTAACTGCAAGTGTAACGTTCAAATGTAAATGGAGTCTTATTGATGTATTGTTTACTGATCATTATCTATTTCTTTTATGCACGACCCAAGAACAAAGGTAATACACATACAATATGGCAGAATGATGAACTCACTATTAAGATACTCCTGAAGCTCAGCACGAATGTGTGCTCTCTGATTGGCTCTGTCATAGGACGCAAGTGCCCGAGAGTCTCCTGCAGGCCCCTGAGGTCCTGGAGGGCCAGGGGGTCCTGGGGCTCCCTGTAAGCCAGAATCTGTGGTTTAAAAAGAAACAAACAGGTTTATTTTCATGATTATTACATTGCATTATTTTACAAGATCAAATAATGTGTAAAAGGAGGAACTTGCTTTGTATGTAGGACTGGATGTCTTCAAGTCTGTATCCTGAGCTTGAAAAGCCTGGGGTTCCGGCGGGACCAACTGGACCTGGTGGGCCTGGTCTTCCTGGAGGACCGGGAGGTCCTTGAAGACCTGTTCTAAGCCCTGACCCTTCATCAGAACATGTGTTATGTCAACAAATATAAAAAAAAAAAATTATTATTATTATTATTTGTATATACTAAAACCAGTGAAACACACACTAACATGTAAGTCTACCTTATTATGTTATGAAGTTACTGAGTTTTAAGCCCTAGTGGTTATTTTTTCATAGAGTGGCTACATAATTATATATTCAAGCCATGAGTTAATATTTCAAGGCCACAAAGTTGTGGTTACGAATTCTGTAACTTGACTCTATTATTATTTGTATATACTAAAACCAGTGAAACACACACTAACATGTAAGTCTACCCTATTATGTTATGAAGTTACTGAGTTTTAAGCCCTAGTGGTTATTTTTTCATAGAGTGGCTACATAATTATATATTCAAGCCATGAGTTAATATTTCAAGGCCACAAAGTTGTGGTTACGAATTCTGTAACTTGACTCTGTGATTTATAATATTGTGGAATGTCCCACTTAATGCATGGCCTTTAGTTTAAGTATTTTGAGGACATGAATGAAAAATCCACTTGCATGGGGAGTTTCGGTAATGCAGAGTTACCTACAATGTACTTCATGTTGTTGTACATGAGATGATAAAAATGGTTAACAAATGCAGGTAAGAAATTATAATTTATAGGTATATTCTATATATTATATTCTAACATATATATAAAAGATGACCAACCTATTAAACTTTTAATGTAATTGTTTATTTTTATTTTTTATATACATTGGATTATATATTATATTCACTTGTATTTCAAAGTGAATCGATTTTCCAGGTATATGAATTAAAGTAAAAAAAAACAGACAATTAAACTAAATAAAAACATAAACTATAATAATTTATATAAAAAAAAAAGACACAACCACAATATGAAAAAAATGTTTCCAATTAAAACACACCTGAATATTTTGTTAAATGAAAATAATTTTAAATAATACATTTATTTAAATATATTTTAAAATCAATAAAAATGATTTGTATGTATAGAAAAAAGACACTTATAATCGAAAGTTACAACTAGTATTACTGTATATTAAATAGATCATATTTTCTAAAATGCTTGAACAGTATGCAGTGTAAGTAAGTAATTCATTATTTGAACCAGGGTGTCCAGTTGAGGAGGTTAAAGAGTGGTGAGACTGGATTTAATCTCCCAGAAGGCCCTGCTGAGGATCAGAGAGGATGGTGAGTGGTGGGGAGGTCACTAAGCCTGAACACAGTGTGTGTGTGTGTGTGTGTGTGTGTGTGTGTGTGTGTTTGTGTGTGTGTGTGTGTGTGTATACCACCTGTCTAATCAGTTTGACCCAGTGACGAGAGAGTAAGAAAGAGAGAGAGAAAGAGAGAGAGAGAGAGAGAGAGAGAGAGAGAGAGAGAGAGAAAGCAGAAGCATAAACTAAACAAGCGTTAACCCATCAATAAAACCTTCTCACCACCGCTTAACATGAGCTATTGATCCAACATCCAGCACACACACACAGGTAGAGCCACTCGAGTATGTGTCCATTTCCTATCGATTATCTCCAGTCTATTTTTATTGATCCTCGCAGCCTCTTGAGCCTCACCGGGGGAACGCTTGAAACACTCATTTGAAATTATAATCCAGCAGAGTAAATGTCATAATTGCCCCCACGGCCTGCCGTACACTTCCACAAGCATTAGTCAGTTCTGACCCCTCACTGTTCGCCATTTCTGATTCACTAATTGTAGGAAATCAACCCCGGTTCTGTAGGTGATGGCATTAACCATCATGAAAAGTGAGGTACACATGCTTTTAATTGAGGGTGAAATGCACAATGAAGACAGATAGAAAAACAGGTTTGGGATGCATGTGAAGATTAGTGCTGTGGTGATAATATGTAGAGGGATTAGGATTGGCATATCTCTATTGATCAGCTGCTCTCTGAGGACAATGCTGTCCATGAGGTGATTTTTGCTGAAGTGCAGTAAAACAAATCTGTATATTTTAGTCTTATGTAGAGATCAGTCTCCATATAAAAACCAAATGTAACACTTAAAGACTAACTGGTCTTATTGCACCAGTAGATGATCTTAAACTACACTTCTACTACAGTTAATACAAATACAAATGTAACTAGAAGTGTATCAAATGAGAATTATAAAATATTAATTAAGGAAACTATAGTCAATTGCTGTTGTATTAAATGGATTAAACATTTCAGAATATGAAGTCAGTTGAAAATAATCAACTTTATAGTGTGGTGACAGTAACACCACCTCATCACCACATCCTTTAATGGATTATATTCAATTATTTTTCTTATATATTAATGTTATTATCATTCTTCTATAACAGCACTTCCTGTCATGCTTTATTCTTTTTTTGAAGAAAAAATAAGCAATTATACTGTATACAGTAAATACTGTATGTATTAAACATTACATATTAGGAAATGATATACTATATCTGTTTATATGGTCATGCTTAATGTTATGGTATTTTGATGGAAAATGTTCAACTCATTGGATTTACTTGGATCCATGTGACTGAACATTAACATGATTTGGTTTTAGACCTTTAGCATAATTTAATCACGCGATTACAACACTGTAAATGAAACTAAACCGTATGAGTTTTAACATAAATTCAACTTGGACGGTGTGATAACATTGTTATAATGCTGCTTTTTGGCAATTATTGAATGGTATCAGAACTGGAAGAAGCAGATTTATAATGTTGGAAAAAGTTTGTATTTATTTAGATTGTGTCATTTGTCTTGTCTTGTGTCTAGAGGTAATCTAGTGCTAGTATCAAGTGTACGTTTTAAGTTGTAGAGTTTGTGTGTGTGCATGTGTGTGACTGTGTTGTGTGTGTGTGTGTGTGTTGTTCAGTAAACTCCATAATATCTGTTTTTCCTGTATGTACTTTTGCCTGCTGTCTGCACTTTGCTCGCGTACGTGTTTGCACATTTCTAACAACATTGATGCGCTCAGGCAACAACACGGGTTTGTCGTGAAGGCGTGCTGAGGTTTTGATAATCGACCGTATTAGAGAATAAGCGTCTTTCATACAGATGCCGTTTTGGTACGAGACCTGCACTGGAGGCAACAAAACATGATTATTATGGGTTATATTCCTACCAAATTGCAGTACAGAACATGCTGACATCACCCACACATTGCCGTGACAACAGAGAGAAAACTCCCAGAGGTGACAAAGATAGAGCAGGAGGAGAAAAAAAAACAAAAAAGAACACAGCGTTCTTACCAACTCTACACATACGTATACACACACACACACACACACACACACACACACACACACACACACACACACACACACACACACAAAAAACATAGATCTAAGAGCACACACACACACACACACACACACACACACACACACACACACACACACACACACACAAAAGACCTGGAGTTCAGAGTGTGCTCACCATTTTGTTTTGAATTTGACAGAATCTCTTTAACGTCCTGTTCTAAATCACAGATCAGCAATAAGAACACACTCAACCCAGAGGATAAGCAGATGGGGGAAAAACATAAATAAATAAATCAGCAGTGGCAGTTGTCAGGGAAAAGGAGGAAGACGCTGTGAAAATTGCAATGGGAAAATCTAAAATGCACTTTCTATTAATAATTAAGAGTTCTGAGATGTAGGTTTTTCTGCTAAGCACAAGGTTTCTGACAAAATGCAATTGGAGAGATTTGAGGAGAGTTTTGCTTTATTTATGTCTGAATGAAATTAGCATTTGCTTATTACACGGTTGGTGTTTGGAGTTTCGTTTGCACATGAGTTCAAGTCAGAAATCACAGTTACATCATGCATGCTTGTGAAACTTGAACAGTAGTTCCTGTGTGCATACAGGCAGTATTTATAGATCAAACCGTTGACCTATAAAACCTCCTTTAGTACTTACTGGACTGGAGTTTGCTTCCTTAATGATTTCGTCTTTAACATTTAAACATACAGCGGTATGTATTCATGTGAGTGTGTTTGCAGATTGGATTTTACACTTGCAGTTTATAAAAAAATAAAAAATGTTTTTTGATATATTTCTTGTAAAAATGTATAGAGGATAGGGTCTGTGTCAAATAATCAATTGTAAAAGTTGTATTATTGCTGCTACTACTACTCTGATGATGATTACAACTACTGCTAATAATAATAGAAGTAATAGTATGAATAATAATTATTTTAATAATAATGATAAAAGAGCTACAAATAAAAATAATACTACAATTACTACTAGAGTAAATAAGTTACAATTTTGAAGCCCTTAACCCTCTGTGCTCCAGAGGCGCTGTATCATTGCTGACCCTACACTCTGACCCCAGTTTCCTAACATCGCTGGGATGTAACAAGAAAGTATTTCACTGTGATGTACTGTTCATGTGACACCCTTACCTTAAATAAACACTACTCCCAGTACTATTACTACTGCTAATACTTAAAAATAAAAGCTATACAACTAATAATATAATAGTTCTGCTACAACTAATACTACCATTGCTATTACTACTATTTTACTACTACTAGTAGTAGTACCAGTGTTCTTGCTACTACTACTACCACTACTACCACCACTACTACTACTACTACTACTATTAACACCAGTGATACTGTAAATACTACTACTACTATTACTATTACTATTACTACAACTACTACAACTATTATTACCACTACTACTACTACTACCACTACTACTACTACTACTACTATTAACACCAGTGATACTGTTAATACTACTACTACTACTACTACTATTACTACTACTACAACTACTACAACTATTATTACCACTACTACTACTACTACCACCACTACTACTGCTACTATTAACACCAGTGATACTGTAAATACTACTACTACTATTACTATTACTACTACTACAACTACTACAACTACTATTACCACTACTACTACTACTACCACCACTACTACTACTACTATTTACACCAGTGATACTGTAAATACTACTACTACTATTACTATTACTACTACTACAACTACTACAACTACTATTACCACTACTACTACTACTACCACCACTACTACTGCTACTATTAACACCAGTGATACTGTAAATACTACTACTACTATTACTATTACTACTACTACAACTACTACAACTATTATTACCACTACTACTACTACTACTACCACCACTACTACTGCTACTATTAACACCAGTGATACTGTTAATACTACTACTACTACTACTACTACTACCACTACTACTACTACTACTACTACTACTACTACTATTACTACTAATACAACTACTACAACTACTACTACCACTACTACTATTAACACCAATGCTACTTCTACTACTACTACTATTTAAACCAGTGCTACTGCTACTATTACTACTACTACCACTACTACTACTACTACTACTACTACTACTATGACTATTACTACCACAACTACCATTTGTACTACTACTAGAATAGAATAGAATAGAATAGAATAGAATAGAATAGAATACAATACAATACAATACAATACAATACAATAGAACAGCCTTTATTTGTCACATATACATTACAGCACAGTGAAATTCGTTTTTCGGATATCCCAGCTTGCTCAGAAGCTGGGTTCAGAGCTGGGGTCAGCCATGATACGGCACCCCTGGAGCACTTAACTTTAACTGCTACTTCAATTCAATTCAATTCAATTCAATTCAATTCAATTCAATTCAATTCAATTCAATTCAATTCGTCTTAAAGCAGCTTTACACAGATGATGTGCTGATAAAAATGAATAAGATGTTCTACATAAGTGTAAGTTTGTCCCTGGTGAGCGAGCCAGTGGGGACTGTGGCAAGGCAAAAACTCCCCGAGATGGCATAAGGAAGAAACCTTGAGAGCAACCAGACTCAAGAGAAAACCCATCCCCATCTGGAAAGCACCGAATGTCCATTTATTACAGATAAATGATGTTCAAGGGTAGCTTCCGCTAGTACTGTTACTGCTACTAATATGACTATCACCACCAGTTTTCTTGCTATTACTACAATTTTACTTCTACTAATAATATCACTACCCACTGCTATTGCCACTATTTTACTGCTACTACTACTACTACTGCCACTGCTACTTCTATGACGTTTACTATCACTACTATTACTATTACACCCGGTGCTCTTGCTACTACTACTGCTATTTCTACTCTTTTACTGATACTACTACTACTACTACTACTGCTACTACTACTGCTGCAACTGCTACTAAAATTACTGTTATTATTACTTCTACTGATATTTTTACTACTACTACTACTACTACTACTCTATTTCTACTATTATTATCACTGCAAAAACTACTATTGCTCATATTAAAACCAACATTAGTACTACTACAACACTACCTCTACTACTACCACCGCTGCTACTACTACTAATGTTATTACTTCTAGTACTCCTACAGTATTATTATAGTATACTAGTAATACCACTACTATTTACAAGCAATTTCAAAATATTACTTTTGTAGCTCAGCTTCCCCAAACAATGAATTAAAATGTGGTGATAAAAAACAAGAGTTTACCAGAGTGTCTATATTGATAATCAGTCTTGTTTAACTTAAACTGTTTTCCATGCGCTGTGTGAAAATCTCCTCTGAAGCCCCTGCCACAATCATTTAAACACCAGAAACCTTCACAGCACATCCATCCATCTTGACATACACGTGCAAAAGTAATATAAGCATGTTGGCACGTCTCGTTTTCTTTTCCTGACTCAGGGCGGATTTTAACACGGGGGATTCTGTATTTAGCTCAACAGGTGAGGGAATTCCGGAACAGGCAGGAGAACCCAATAAAATTCCCGTCTGTTCTTCCCACCCTATTCCCTAATCACCACCAGACCTCAGCGTGCTTCAGACCCTGCCCTCGTAATACCTCTTCAAATAATATGTATTTAGCTTGGATTTACGCAAAGCTGCTGAAGCCATAAACCTCTTCAAAGTGCGGTGTAGCCTTTCATTAGGGATCCCCGTGATGCCGGGGCCTGCTATCTGGTCTTCATTAAAGATAATCACTGCATGTTTTACCTGTTGGCTTTATTGTATCAGGGGCTGTTAAAACAGATCCACGTCTCAGGTTTTCTTGTTAACATGAGCAAACAAACCGGGAGCGTGTTCTGTTTTTAGATCTTTTAACAGGGCTACTTTGTGATGTGTGTGTGCATGTGTGCTTACGGATTTAGATGTGGGCGTATCTGTTTATTACTCAAGAGTTTGAGGTTTAAGTAAAAGATAAAAAAGTTCAAGTTAAGAATGAAACAAATAAATAAAACCTGTAGGTGTGTGTTTTGCAAGCAAAACAGTGAGAGTCAGGATGCAGATTGTGACACTGACCACAGCCCATCACCCTGACAGAGGGGTCAGGTATTTGACCTTGCTGCCCTTTGACCTCTAGCTGATTGAAGTGAAGCCTATCTTAGTTGCTGGCATGGTTGAAACGACGTTGACGTGTGTGTTTGTGTGTGTGTATGTGTGTGTGTGCGCTTGGCTTGTGGTTAGAGCAGCCCTCTGCTTTTTGGCTGCAGGTCCTGTAAGTAGTAGACGCCAGGCAGTGAACTTGAGCTCTGTGCTACTATGGTGAGTGAGAGGGGTCATATATCCTGGAATTATTTTCATTTTTCATTTCTCAATCATGCTGCAATTATTATGCAACATGATACAATAATGGAAAAAAAAAGTTTCTAAACACAAGCGTGCTTTCGTTACATTTTTACACATTTTCCATGTATGTGTAACATGAGTTGAAAAAAATTGTTTAAAAGCTTGATGTGGCTGTGAATTGTTTTTATGGCTGTCTGCTAAAGTTTGCATGTGTGTCTTTGATTCTACACCACATTTCTTAATAGTCATTAAGCAAAGGTTTGTTTGGCCCCTCCACCATGGATTAATGTAATGGCCTGTCTACATTTCCACCTTGTCCGCTGTCCAAGGTCAAGCATTCTCTCTCTCTCTTTTTCTTACTCTCTCAGCATTCTCAAATGTTGAGTGTCGCTCAGCGTGGCCTCCTCGCTAATCCCCTTGCAGACGAGCCCCACATATTGAGTCCCCTTGAGGCAGAGGGACTTGAAACTGGACACTCAGCCAGATCCAGATAGGCGCTCCGATAACGGACCAGGGCCGAGCTTTAGCGTATGGGACCGAATCCTGGAATTCCACATATACATCATCATAAAGCTATTAGAAGCCAAAGTTTGTGGTTTGATATTTTCTGGAGCAAAAAAAAAAACACATTTTAGGTAGATATATACTGTATATATGCATATATATGCATGCATATAAATGAATAGGAAGTCAAAGCAAAGAATTTAAGCCAAAAATGCATCTATTAAACAATTAACAGTCAATATTTAGTTATATATCTAAAGAACCAGAATTTAAAGTAGTATCAACTTAAAAATGATAAATTTTTAATGGCCCACAAATGCAAAACCATAAAACAATTTTGAAACTAAGAAACTAAGAAAATTAAGAAATCAGAAACAAAACGAAACCAAATTTGGGAACAAAACAGAATATTTGCAAAATGGCAACAGCAAATTCAGTAACATGACAGTACATATAAAAAGTACAATGAACAAATCTGGAAATAAAACAGCAAATTCTGCAGCCCATAATAGCATATTTGGAAGCACAACAACATATAAGACACAGCAGCATTAACACAAAACGGAAATGTCTTTAAGAAACAACATTAATTAGATTTTATTTTATTTGTTACAGATTTGCTGTTATATTTTTTGGATTCTTTACTGATAATTGAAAATGTTACACATGCATGTCTGCAAATTCTGTGCAAAGCAACTGAAATTTCAAAATGATAGCAGTCCAAGCTAACAACTTCCAAGTGCGTGTTTTAAACATTACACCTCTAGGAATATGTATGAATTTATTTGGTGATGCAACCTTACGAACCTTATATACAAAACATTTATATTCCATTATAACCTTTAAACAAACCTAATGTACTCGTACATAAAATATAATTTTATATCATTAGGTTTATTGTTCTTCTGATTCAAAGTTTTGTGAACAAATGCCTTTACATTTGCACTGCAGAGCCAATGTTTTTATAAAAGTACAGTTTAACCTTCCTAACAGAGGTGAAGTTGTAATAATGGGTGGAGAACAGATCATATCCTTACCCACCCTCTGCTTATCAGCAATAAGGTGTTTAAATATGTGTAACTGGGTCTCACATGGTATGTTCACTACCGTAGTCAAAACAAGAAAGAAAACGGTTGGGAAATGTTAAGTGCTCCATACAAGGGTGTGGTTTCCTTGAATCTACAAAGAAGCCCAAAGGGACATTCACCTGTCAGAAACCCCCATACCAGAGCAATGCTCAAGCAAAAAGAGATCACAAACACTGACACTGCTTAATGACACAGAGAAAGAGAGAGAGAGAGGGAGAGAGAGAGAGGGAGAGGGAGAGAGAGAGAGAGAGAGANNNAGAGGGAGAGGGAGAGGGAGAGGGAGAGAGAGAGAGAGAGAGAGGGGGAGGGGGAGAGGGAGAGAGAGAGAGAAAGATTGTCTGTTTCTTAACTTCAGAGAAATGTCAATTGCTCATTAGCACCTCAGGGCAAATGAGACAAGAGAAAATGATTGATTTTGCTGTTAGGCAATGTAAGACAAGGCAACAAATAGTCCTCCTGTCAAACAACTTAATAAATGGGGCTCAGCTAAATGTGGCAAAACAGAATGCAAATGTGAAATCTCCAGCCGTCAATAAACGGCCCAAAATGACACCTGACTCCCATTCGATCAGATTCACATTGCTCTTGCACTTGGTTTGACTGTTGTTTGATGATTACATGTAACTACAGCTTTTGCATTGATAAACAATGCAGCTTTAGTATCTAAGAACAAGTGCTGTATAATTTAACATCATACTAACACACCATATTTAAGTATTTCGTATTAACACGATTCCAGTAAATAGAAAAGTGTGTTCATTATTTTTTCCTTTAAGACTTTGAGATGTTACACATAAATACTAGTGTGTACATGTTTTAGTACATTTTAAAGGTAAAATGTACAGGTAGTAAATATTTCTATATGTGGAGTCCAATGTGTAGGTGTAGATAAAATAGAACTTTTGGGTCATAATTCCACTAAACGTGTTTGGAGGAAAAAGAATGATGAGTACCATCCCAAGAACACCAACCCTACTGTGAAGCATGGGGGTGGTAGCATCATGCTTTGAGGGTGTTTTTCTGCACATGGGACAGGGCGACTGCACTGTATTAAGGAGAGGATGACCGGGGCCATGTATTGTAAGATTTTGGGGAACAACCTCCTTCCCTCAGTTAGAGCATTTAATGACCCGAAGCACACAGCCAGGATAACCAAGGAGTGGCTTGTGAAAGAAGCACATCAAGGTTCTGGTGTGGCCTAGCCAGTCTCCAGACCTAAACCCAATAGAGAATCTTTAGAGGGAGCTTAAACTCCATGTTCCTCAGCGACAGGCCAGAAACCTGACTGATCTAGAGAAGATCTGTGTGCAAACCTGGTGAAAAACTACAGGAAACATTTGACCTCTGTAATTGCAAACAAAGGTGACTGCACCAAATATTAACATTGACTTTCTCAGGTGTTTAAATACTTATTTGCAGCTGTATCATACAAATAAATTGTTAAAAAATCATACATCGTAATTTCTGGATTATTATTATTTTTTTTAGATTATGTCTCTCACAGTGGACATGCATCTACGATGACAATTTAAGACCCCTCCATGATTTCTAAGTGGGAGAACTTGCAAAGTAGCAGGGTGTTCAAATACTTATTTTCCTCAATGTTTATATATATATATATATATAGACAAACATGTATGAGGTATGAGTAGCTCAGCTTTATCTTCTAGTTGTTGTTTATAATCTAACACTAAATTATCAACAGTCTTAAGTACTTGCTTATGTTTCTTAAACTCTTTCCAAAATACATTCCAAAATCTCAGATAGATGTTCGGTTCTAGATCTAAATTGTTTGAAGGCTTTTGCTTGATCATCATTTTTACCCTCAACAAATCTTTCATCAAAACCTCATGAGTGAGGGTGGAGTCATCCTGAAAGATGACACTCCAATGAGAATAGGGTATATGATGAAAGTGATCGGTTTGCATTTAGTCCAGTAGACTGTTTAAGAGATGAGATACAGGAGAACAGTGTATTATGAGGTAAGGTAGCTTCAGTATATTAGAGATCCTTCTACATTTTTCTTGCTCATGACAGGAAGACAAATAGTGTCTGATGTTTTTAGTCAATTTGCTCTGGTCCACTTCAGTGGCACCTCTGGCCAGGCAGCCATCTTAATAGCTAGCTTTAGGCCCATAATTTCACTTTCACTGACCAGGATAATTCAGTTGTGGCAGCCATCTCTACAGCCATTACATTACATTACATTATATTTATTCATTTGGCAGACGCTTTTATCGAAAGTACAATCCAAGCATGCAGTTATGACAAGAGCTGACTTTGTTGCAAGAGCTAAGACTATGCTTCCATTTCAGGGATAATGAGGTGTAGAAGCTTTATGAAAGGATCGCCATAGTCTGCAAATGGAGACAGTACAATTCAAGGTCTGATCTCAAACTTACTGTATACCTTTGGGATGAATTGGAACACTGACTGCACCTCAGGCCTCCTCACCCTACATCAGTACCTGACTTTACTAACACCCTTGTGGCTGATGAACATAAGTGTCCACAAGCACACTTCAAAATCTAGTGGAACATCTTCCAAGTAGAACAGAGGAAATTATATGAGCAAATTGGGACAAAAATTTCAAAAAGCTCATACCATACATGTGGTGTTTTTGGCAAACTTGGAAATATAGTGTATGTAGCTCATTTCATTAAAATAATTCGTGGATGAAAAGTAGACAAAGTGTGTTATAGGGTTAAATGAGTGATATTTCTTAGTACTGTTCCAGCCGTAAAACTGTCTATTATTTACTGTGAGTGATTTAGGGTCACCAGATTACAGTACAATACCTGCCGCTTTTTTTTTTAGAAGCAAACACCCCAATGGTAAGCCACATTTAGCAATCCTTTTGTCCTGCATATTTTAGTGTTTTTCTACTGTAACACAACCAAAGTCAAATCACTGTTAACTGATTAGTTTATTAGATTATTAGAATATCTGAAGCTGGTGTTCTGGGAGCATGAAAAATCATCACATACTGTATAAGGACTAATTAATAACACTAACATTTATATTTATTTGTTTTGGGAAAAGCGCCATACAAATAAACATCAATTAAATAAATGGCTCATTCTTTCTGGTTGACAACCAAGATTGCTTTTAAGACCTTTTATGTCCAGAAAACAACAGCACAGGCGCCTGAGTGAACATTTAAATAACTTCCATGGAGACTTCTGGTGAACCACAGTGACAATTGTAATACAATTAAAGTAACGTCAGAGCATCTTTTGGACAATTGACCCTTCGTATTTCTACAGTGTTTATAGCCTCATCATAGTTGTAAAATAAAATGTGGGATTTCTCTTTAGTTTTCTGGCTGTACATATATTTGTGTGCGGTTTCCATTATGTTCACATTAAATCGGATGATTGGCCAATTCTTTTACTTTATTCTTTATTGCGGTTTGAACTTTGTGTTGAAACAACAAATGACATCAACTTTAAAGAATCAGACTACTATAATTACTGTACATGCATCATGCTGGCATACTGGTGCAGTGTTGCTTTTTCACACTTTCCTACTCAGGCTACTGTGGAGTTCCACATCTACTCCCTGTCTATGTGTAGGAGTTCTCTAGTTTCCTCTGACCTCCAAAAACATGCCAGTAGGATGACTAGCTAAGATAAATTGTGTTTGGTGTCCTGTGATGGACTGGCATCATATCTGGGAAGTATTCTCTCCTCCCACACAGGGGTTTCTATGACATGCTTTGGATCCACCGCAGCCCCTACCAGGATAAAGTGCTTAGTGAAGATGTCACAACAATTACATGCATTACATTCACAAAAACTGCAGCCGTTTTTTTTCCCAGCGAACAATATTATTGGCACAAGGCTTCACTAAGACAAAACTGTTTAAACGCACACACCCATAATGATTTACCACATCCTTGCTCGATCAGTTTGCGAAATACGTAATTAGCTTGTAGGCCAAAAGCAAATGCAGTAGATGCAAAGTCAATACACTCTTTACGCAGTGAAAACATATTTATATAAGAACACAGGCCTGTGCTTCTTAAATGGATTACTGGTCTTAGATTTGTCCACTTTTTAAAGCTGTTGTCTGACTTTGTATGAAGCCAAGAAGTCTGTGAGCTTAAACCTGCTCAGGACAAGACTTATGTAATGAAAACACGAGTCGAAGTGTTTTAAAAATGCAGCATGTCATGCAAATGCATTTATGAAAATTATAATAAAAAACAGGGGTTAAATATCTTATTGTGCACATCATTAATCAAAATTTGGGAAAACTGTATTTAGTTAAAAATAACTCAAAGTAATGAACTGAATGTGAATTCATAAGCTTTATTTTGCACTACCTTTATGATCCCTTGACTCTTATTTTGTAAGACATATTAATCTAAGCAATGGATATCTTACTAGTTTGAAAACAAAAGAAATTTGTAATGGTCTTTCCAGGCTTCTGTATCGTTCACATTAGCTAATTGCTGATCCTTGGTTCTTGATATTAATCTTACATTAACAGGCCAAACAGGAAGTGAACTCCGAGTGGCTTCCTAATTCAGTTCCAAGGTGCACATTATCCCAATCAGGAGGATTAAGATTAGTAAAACTGACATGCTTCACTTTTATTTTCGATTTGTTAAGCGATGTATGAAAAACATCATGATTAGCCTTGGTGTTGTAACATTAATTTGTAAATGAGGTGAATGGTGTGTTTATGAAACACAGATCATTTTATGCAAAATTGTGTGGTAATGTAAAAAAATGACAATAATTATCCAAGGTTAGAAAATCTGGAATATTGCCAAGCATTTTCCCCATCCAAATTCAAGTCAAATGTTTGTGTAGTTGAAATGTTACCCATAAATTAATGATTGTTTATTTTTTCGATTATTATTTAGACCAATGCCCTGTTGGCACAGTTGGCCCCTGACTACAGGACATATTCACATGACACTCCTTTTACTGAACAAACCTTAACGAGCTCACTAAAACAACATGTACTCGTGTATTTCACTCTGAGGCAATCCAAATGCTTGCCAGTTTTACACTGGGTGATTTGTAGGCCACAAGTTTTGTTAAACAGGACATGATATCACCGGAAAAAGGAAGTCTAAAGGAATACTCAAACAGTCAATACACATTAGTTTGAAGTGGATGCAAATAAAATAATAATCTGCCTAATTACATAATAAAAATACAATTATAACATATTTAACATTGTAAGACCTTTTAAACTGGTCACTAAATCACTACCTTTTAAATTTCTTCTAAACTGGTCACCAAATTCCATGTCCTGGGCAATAAAACCTGGATCCTGGGGTTTGAAAATGTCTTCACTTACACAGTAATCATGGGATCATGCTTTATTAAATTATTATTATTTTATGGCCTGTATGGTTGGTATTACTCAAACAGGTGACTGTTCCGTGTCTCTGTCTTCCACAAACTGATCTCTTCCAGTCTTCTTTTTTTAAGCATGGCTTAGCTTTAAAAGTAATAAAAAAGGACGGGTCTAGCAGCATGGTAAAAAACACGTGATTGGGTTCCTTGAATTCCCCCACCTCTCTTTTTTTTTGTGTGCGTAGTACATTCACCCAACCATTTAATTCAACAAATCCACACTCATGATCCGTCAGGAATGGAGCTCGGGTTAGTTCAATTTGTAGCGAGCGATCCTCGTGTGATCAAAGCCCGGGGACCTCTGCTCAACATGCGGCTTAAATTAGACTAACACCAAAGTCTCGGGCGCTCGGAGTCGCTATTTGGAATGCCTTTGCAAAGAGAGAATTCCTTCACGCATATGGTTTCAATAAGAGCAGATGCCAGGCTTACGGTTTTAATGGGCTGACACTGTTGACTCCCTGAACATTCTCGTGCTGTCACCCGCAAAACTTTTTTTTTTTTTCTCTCTCTTCACTTAATGCCCTCGTTAGGTGGTGTGGCCAAGAGGTCATGTGGCTAGGGGAATGCCTGGTGCTGTGTTGTACTGTTTAGCTGAGTGCGTGTAGAACTAGTACACTGTGGTCTGCCAGAGTCACTGATACTCCTGAAATGACTCCATGCTTAGAGCTAAGCTCATTTTATGGTTTAGATTCTGTTATGGTAGCCAGACACGTTCTTGTTTGTTTGCGAAGACCGGCTCTGGAGTGATGATGTGTGCAAAGGTTGCTTAAGTTCAAAGTGTGTGACTATGTGTGTGTGTGTGTGTGTGTGTGTGTGTGTGTGTGTGTGTGTGTGTGTATGTTTACCTTGCCGTCCCCACATCTGTCAAGCATGTGCATCCCTGCAAATACGCAAACACCATATTATGCCACTCACATCCAAGCTCAAGCTCCAGCATCCCCGAAACACATGGCTGCAGTCTCCAGTAACAGTCACCCACTGACACTGTCCAGCTGAAAAGACTTACACTAAATACAGCTTTGGCCCAGAGCTGGAATGTTGGGATAAAATAAAAAGAAATCAAATGGGAAAGGGCTTGGTTTTCCATATCTGTATCCTATCATAACATTATCATCTGATAAACCATGTGTTACATGAATGTGAGGAGATTTCACTCCTCTCCACTCCAACCCTCTTCTCTCTACTCCTCTCGTCTCGTCTCACACCACACAAATAAAGCTAATAGCACTCACACTCACACACCAAATCCCCAGATCCTGCCATGCCTCTGATTTCACAGCTGGATTGACTTTAGGAGTCTCTGGAGAGTGGAAAATGTGACATTTTTTACACTGGGTTTGCACTTTTGTCACAACAGGCGTAAAAATCAGAAAAGTAGGAGCAGCAGTAGGGCAAAGCCGGGAGCTGCTGCACTCTCCCACCACTATTTCTGATACACTGCAATTAGCTCGG
>MU551534.1:3125528-3154865 GCA_024362625.1 Silurus asotus
TTTTTTAGCTTTTCTCAAAAAAAAAAACCTTTTGTAAGTGTTTAAAATAATAAAATATTTTTTTTGGTTTGTTTTTGTTTTTCATTACCCCTTTTCATTACCCTATAAATACATTGTGTAGGCAGACACACACATACGTACATGTATACAGTAGTAAGCACCTAAACATTGAGGCTTCTTCTCTCAGGATGCACCATTGTTGAATGTCCTGATCCATCATGTGTGTAGGTTAAAGAACAATCCTTTTTCCTGAACTCCACACTTCACACTTGCTTGAGCAGGACACAAAACAAAGGCATCCTTTAAACTGGCAACACTATCATCTTCTCACTTATACACACACACACACGCACACACACACACACACACACACACACACACACACACACACACACACACACACACACACACACACACATACTCATACAACCTTTAGCACTACCAGCAATATCTCTGACTCACAACAAACCCCCCCTGAAATGAACCAATAACACACACGCCAGCCGTCCAGAGGAGGTGTGACTCCTGGGCCTTGAGAGAGGAAATGTGTTTACATCACAGGCTCATGGTGTTATTTTTCCGCGTCGCTACGTGCTGTTTTTGGGCCTCGCCGAGGTGAGAGAGGAGGACAGAAGGATATCCAGGCTAAACGGTGGTGCGGGTTTGAAGTGTGCCAGGATCCTGCTGAGCTTGCTGACCTGTGCTCAGCATTGGGGTGGGAAAAGAGCTGCGCTGACGTCACACACCCAGCCAAGCGGTGTCATTGTGCGAGCACAACACAATGCCGGGCCAGTCGAGGGTGGACGTGTTTTTGCTAAGGTCAGGTGTTATTTGTCATGTCGGGTTCCTCTTTTTGAGCAGGACCTAAATATAGATGGTGCCTTTAGTTCCTTGAGGAGGATGGAATACTGAAAAACAAGAGCGTGTTATTCGTACGGAAACGCACTCAAGCTTGATTGTATTCGAAAAGACAGCCCATGAGACAGGTATTATAGGAAACATGTGCCATATGTAAAGGATTTTCATAAATCTGATCCAGGGCGTGGAAGTCATGCACATTTGATTTCTCTCTGATATACGTGCCATAGTCTGACTGCTCCATATTTTGGATATTTGTCATGAAATCTTCTCCAGTCATGCACGTTTTTTTTAATTTTTTTTTTTAGCTTTGCTATTTCCTATTTCCTTTCATAGATCTGTGATCATAAAAAAAATAAAGAGAAACAGCTTCGAAACTTTTTTTTTTTTTGTTTGAGCTGAAAGCAAAAAAGAAGGAAAAAATTAACCGCTTTAGCACTTGCATGTTCTTCGGTTATTAATTTGATTTAATTTGGAAAACATCTCTGGCGAGTTTTCTTTGAAGTGACAACGCTAAATAATAAAAAGCAATTAAATATAAATCACAGGAGCGATGTCGGCATTCGTGTTATTCCTGTTTGATTTCCAGAGCATATTTGATCAATCTCTTTGCCTCATTTTTTCCTCTATAGGCCTCATCTGCTTCAGCTAAACTGTCTCTTTCTCTCATTCTCCATCTCTCATTCTCTCTTTCTCTCTCTCTCTCTCTCTCTCTCTCTCTCTCTCTCTCTCTCTCTCTCTCTCTCTCTCTCTTTCTCTCTATCTCTTACTTTCTTTCTCTTTTGCTCTTTTGCTCTTGCTCTTTTCTCCCTCTCATTGTTGTTATTCCCCACCAATCCACTTCCTTGAGCACGTAATGCATGCAGTAAATTATTCAAACCAAATTAATTTTACAGCACCTTGTTTCCACTAAGCATTGCCAACATCTGTTGTCAAGTCACAAGTTTACCTTGTTGGTCATTACTTTCCACAATGAGCGAAATGTTTTATTAACCTCCCGAGAGACGGCCTTTGCAGATCAGGCAGAATCATCACTACTTAGCAAACCTCCACTGAACTTTAGTAATCAAAGCTTGGCTGGCGTTTCAGCTCCAGTGTTCCACTAATGCGATTGAGCTATTGGACAAAATGGACGTGTCAGGAAATCGCTGACTTGGATGAATCAGGAAAGTGACGTAGTGCTTTGCTGTTTTCTACTTAAGGTAATCCAAGTCTTTGGGCTATTGTTTCTTTAATAATAGTAATTGCTTTTGATGGAACTTCTTGCTGAGCTTTTACCAGATAGCATGTGCAAATGAACGAAACTACAGAGAAACTGTTTTTTGCAGATTTTCTTTTTTTTACAGATTTTCTACACATTTCTGCTAGGGTTTACAAATACTATTCTGATACTATTGTGTCAATACTATTGGGTCAATATTCATGAGGCTGCATAACATCTACATAAACCCTTACAGGCACCTAACTTCAAAAACAATCATTTGTGAAAATGTAATTATTTGTTTGTTAGTTTGTTTATTCTGAATCCTATGATTTGCTACAATATTAAAGGCTCTTAAAGTCATACAGATAGTTTTAAAGTTCTTTGAATTAAAATAGTTGATATATATTTTTTTATTGTTTTACAAATTGAATTGTATTTGTACTTGTTAAGTCTATAAAAGTTCTTTTGTGTTTCATGTAATCAAAATTTCAAACAATAAAAAAACTTTTATTACATTTAATAATCATTTTTTACTCATATTGATTCCTTTTTTTTACCATTTGTTACAATATTTGTTTCTTCAATTCGTTAGAAATTTTTACTGAACTTTCGAGCATCCAGTTCCACATGTAATCCCCATTTGCTGTTATAATAACCTTCACTCTTCTGGGAACATGTTCCCCTATATTTTGGAATGTGCTTGTGAAGATTTGTGCTTATACAGCTACTAAGATGTAAGTAAAGTCAGGTACTGATGTAGACTGAGGAGGCCTGGGGGTGCAGTCAGCGTTCCAATTTATCCCATAGATGTTCACTGTGGTTGATGTCCAAATTATATAGCAGCGCACTCCAAATCTTCAACTTTAACCCATGTAAAGCATATTTTTATGAAGCTGCCTTTGTGCACAGTGCCATTGTCATGCTGGAACAGGTCTGGGTCTCCTAGTTCAAATGAAGGGAAAATGTAATGCTACCACATCCAAAGACAAATGTGTGTCTCCATTTTTGTGATAACATTTCGGGAAAAAAGACATATAGATGAGAAAGTCAGGTGTCCCAATACTTTTATCCATATAATGCATGTTTTTATACCTTATGATATCAGTATTTAAAGTCTTTACCTTAAGAGAACTTTATAATACAAATGCCACAAAGTCAGTGTCTATCTAGTTAGTTGTTATGAAGGAATTATATGAGTGGATATAACATTAGATATAAGCATTAGATAGTTTATTAATCATAAACTCATAAAATAATTCTACAAATAAATATTCAAGAACAGTGTGGTTGAATAGCAATAAAAGATTATAAGAATGTTGCCTAATCTCATCCATTTAAAGTATTTCTAAGTATAAAAAAACTGGTAAGTCTGAGAGCGGATTCTGTCATGTATGTGACCTGTCTATACATGTTCAGCTGCAAACATACACCACGACTGTAATACGCTAACCATGTTCGGGTCCATGCATGGCTGATTATTTAGAGGACTAGGAACAGGAAGACATTTTATGAACCTATTGCTGTTCAGTGTCTAGACATTGTATATTTCCTGCTTATTAATGTTGAGAATGTATTCTAGGCAGAACATGTTGCGCAAAGCAGCTAGAATGTAAAGTAAATATACGAGTGTAATATATAAAAAATATTATGAACCAAATTAAATTAAGAAAGAAATGAAAGCACTGGCAACATCCTGTCTGGTGCATTGTAGAGGAGAAGAGGAGGTAAACAGTATGGTATGTCGAGCTCAAGCATGCATGTGGACACATTTAAACAAAAGTTTTTTTGGGGGAAAAATAGTTCCTATTAAGTTAATAAAAAAATAAAAGTAATGGGTAAGAAGTAAAATGGGGGATTCATGTATGAATTGTTTTCTGCAGTGGAAATGCTGACCACTTATTACAATTTAGACACATCTATCATTCATTTAATCGTCAACTCACCCAATCATGTAGCAGCAGTGCTTCATTATTACATTCAAGAATCAAGAGAATAAGTCAGGAACTTGTTATTGCCCGACATACCAGGTTTGAGGGCTGATCTCCTGGGATTTTCACACCCACCACACTCTCTAGAGTGTAGACAGAATGGCACAAAAAAAGAAAATTCGTGGCAGATCTGTGTGATGAAAGGTTTTCCTGGCGATGAATGTAGTCTGAGAAGAACGGCCTGACTAGTTTGAACACGCATGAGGGCAACGGTAACTCAAATAAGCACTATTTACAACCATGATGAGCAGAAAAGTATAATATGAGAATACATAACGTTATCTGTCTCTTCGCCAGGCAGTCTCTCTCTCCCTCTCTCTGCCCTCCCTCTCTTTCTCCTTCTATCTTTCTAACATTCTCCATTTTTGTTAGTGAGTCATGTGACCTGGTCTGTCCCGAATCTGGGCGTATGCCAGGGACAGATGTGCTCAGTCAAATGACTAATTGAAAAGCTAAAAGAATATCAGCAGCTTGGCTATTCAGCGTGCATAATGAAAGAGTCGGA
Source organism: Silurus asotus (assembly GCA_024362625.1). Classification (NCBI taxonomy): domain Eukaryota; kingdom Metazoa; phylum Chordata; class Actinopteri; order Siluriformes; family Siluridae; genus Silurus; species Silurus asotus. The sequence goes on from MU551534.1 coordinate 3,130,084, forward strand.
CTGATAGAAAGTGAATGACAACACAAACACACACAAACACACACACACACAAACACACACACACGGTCCCTCCCCTCTCATCAGCCGCACCATTAACAATCCTGTGTGAAGATGAAAACAACGCTTGGTTTATTCAGTAAATGAAAGCATATAACTAGATGCTGTCCCAGGAGTGCATTTCCAATTTTAATAATACATCAAGGAGCCATAGCCTCGGCACACACATGAGCCAAACACATGCATATTCACACACACACACACACACACACACACACACACACACACACACACACACACACACACACACACACACACACATGCGTACACAGCTTAGCTGTTTTCGTAGACAACTCCCAGTGCTATCGCTTTAGCAGATGCAAAAAGGTACACAACACAACGGCTATTAGCTAAATTAAGAGTCGTTAGCTGCAGCGTGAGCTCCATCATTTGCCGCTTAACGACTACAAACTGACATTTTTACATTTCTATACGTGACTCCTGTCTTTCCTCTTCGTGTCTCGTGTATTCTATGATTATGGAGCATTTCTACAGCCGGCTCACACTTCAAATTATGGGTATGAATAATAAAATACCATCTAATTAAAAACTGTTGTTAAATATGCAAAATTGTAATGATAATGAGATTGCGCAATACCTTGGAGTAAAGCGCATTATGAATTAGTCAGAGGAAAGAGAGAGAGAGAGAGAAACGGCTTGACCCAAGAAGAGAGCATCATTAGCTTCCACACATTACATGCGTGTGCGTTTTGTGTGTGTGTGTCTGTGCATGTAGGTGTGTGTGTGTGTGTGTGTGTGTGTGTGTGTGTTTGTGTGTGTGTAAACAATAACCGCCCACATGTGTCATTACTGCTAATAACACAATCAGTTAGATGTAGCTTCGAAATCTGAACCAGAACATAATACTTCAACATTGTGCTCAGTGGACAGAATGTACGCAGTGCGGAAGGTCATAGCCAGTGATAGATGGTTAAAAGATCTTGACTATGATGTCCCTCCCCTTCTTTCCTTATTGGAAAAAAAAGCACTGTCCCACTCTTGAAATATTTCCCCACCCCTCAATCATCACTCTTCATCCAGTTGTTTTGATCGAAACACAGCTCTCTGTGTTTATGCTTCATGGATCCTAGTAATGAACACGTCCTGAAAGCTACATTTATTACAAAAGTAGGACAAAGTAGGATATTAAACACAGTCTCACATGTCCTTTCTTAAAATACATGACCGATGGCATTTATATCTCAGGTGCAGAAATGATGGTCAGCAGGGTGAAAAATAATTACATAAAAAGGAATTTTTTTTACGTTCCAACATACAAAATCATAAGCATTATATACATTTTATAAAACAGTCACAAAGAATAAGGTATAAAGATTATTCATACCTTTATCATGGCATTCACATCTTTGAATGTTATTGATTTGAATTTTATTATAATAATTATTATAAATGGAGTATTTTATCTACATTTTTGTCATAAAGACAACTGAGAAATAAGTAAAATTTTAATATATTATATTTATTCTTTTTTTCTGTATAAATACGTATAAAATAAAAATATATATCACATATAATAAGTAAAAAAATGGTGTAATCCCAAGAAAATCGGGAAGGCAGTCCTAGATTAGGACCTGGAAGTCATGTTTTCAACAATTATGTATGTAAGTATGAAGCACTTGACTAACAGTTTTTCAACACACACTGGATTCTACACCAGAACACTGTATATTAAAAAACTACAGTTATTGCTTGGAGTTGACTTAATCCTAACCCACGTTCTCTCTGTGCCTCAGTATGAGGTGTATCTGAAGTGTCAGATGATCCATCCCATCCCTGCTCTCTAAAGCTTTGGAGGACACGTGAATGAGCGACACCACCATCAGTATAACACTGTCGTGTTTATGAGATGGAGCTGAGGGTTAGCTATTAAACTGGATCCAATAATACACTCCGTTTAATAAATCCAAGCTGGCACAAGTGGGATGAAGGCGGTAGTTAACGCAGATGGAAATAATACTTTACTCACGCTGAAAGCTTTGCACTGTGCACCGTCAAACATGATTGCGCCATTGCGCCGCTCGATCAGCATAACTCAATCCGAGTCGATGGGCCCTCAAGGCGTTTATTAAAATTTTAACAAGACTCCGGGCGTGACAGGTTCATCAGCTATTCAAAGTGTTCGTACTGACGGCGAGATGTCAGGATGCGGAGCGTTAATAACCTCGACTGATGCGAGATCAGTAGCGTATGTTTTTCCCGGTGTTAGCTGACGACCTTCCGGATCTCAGGGCCGCCTACGACGCCTGATGACTTTCCTTCGAGTTTTTTTATTTTATGGGTGAATAAATATCAGTGTGCAGCGCTATCTATCACACATTATTATCATGATTGTTTTTTATGTCTAAACTATAAACAAATACTTGATTATGAAGTATGGAGGATAAATCTGGGACAAGCATTTCAAGGAGGCGGCCATGCCAGGGAAACAGTCATCTAGATTAACGAGGCGGGTGCAGACTAAATCTCTCTGCCTGTCTTTACTGCTTGTTTTCCGAGTTTGATGAGGAAGATGACCTTATTGCACCGTTGTGAACTTTTAAACTTTAGCACCTTCAGATACCTGACCTTGGACAAGACTTTGAGCTCATCTACTAAAGATTTTGCCCATATATCACAGCTTATGTTGTTGATGAATCTACAGCAACGTAAATATGGCTATTTGAGTAATAATTCTGTATATGTATTACATTAAATATATTATATCACCACTATTTATTTCTCAAATATGATTGGGCAAAAATGTGTTGATTTATGGTCCATGAAAGCAACTCTGGCTGCTAAAGTATAAACTATATGGATGAAAATATTGGGACACCTAATGTTTCCAGCTATAAGTAGATCTTTGCCAAGCTGTTACCACAAAGTAGGAGGCAGACAATTGTATAGGACGTCTTTGAATACAGTAGAATAACATTTTCTGACCCAAACCTGTTCCTACATGACAGTGCCCTGTGCACAAAACCAGCTCCATGAAAATATGGTTTACATGGGTGGGAGTGAAAGATCTTGAGTTGCTTTCTAGACAGCTCTGACCTCAACCCTATCAAACACCTTTGGGATGAATTGAAACGCTGACTGCACCGCAGGTCTCCTCACCCTACATCAATACCTGCCTTTACCAACACGCTTCTGGCCAAATGAACACAGATTTTGACAAGCACACTCCAAAATCAAGCAGAACATCTAACCAGAAGAGTGGAGATTAATAGAAGAGTGTTTGGGGACTAAATGTGCAATGGGATATAATCAGAAAGCACATAAGTATCTTTATAACTTCCTTTCGGCTCCTCCCATTAGGGATCGCCACAGCCGATCCTCCGCATGTTTGATTTGGCACATGTTATTACACTGGATGCCCTTCCTAATGCAACCCTCCCCATTTATCCAGGCCTGGGACCGGCACTAAGAGTGGATTGGGTTGGTTCCCTGACCGGGGATCGAACCCGAGCCGCATCCTAACCACTAGCCCATCAGGGACCTTAACATAAGAATCTTTATACAGTATATACATTTCTGTACAGTTTATACAGTAATTTCTCTGTAGGCAGAGTTTTAGAATGGGTTTATATATAAACTTTATAATAGACAAATATAAAGCTAAAGGGGGTTTATTTATTTATTTGTTTGCTTGTTTGTTAGTGTTTATCTTTTCTACCTTTAAGACTAGTGAGTGAACAGCTATTTTAACATAGATGATAACAGTACCTGTCTCAAAGATATTCTACAATATCATGCTGTAACAATGTAACAATAAATTGATAAAAAAGTATGACCACTGTTTAATTAATAAAACATTAAATTACTCACTGTTGTGGTACAAGTGGAACCCAACACTCCAAGATGTGTTTTTATAGAAAAATAATCAACTCTAGCGCTCACATAAACTCCACCTCACTTTGTTGTTGATTACTTTCCTTTAAATGGACAAACTGAAGTGTTGTATGGCTTAAGTTTTACAGTGTGAATACAGGGTTGCAAGCTGAAATGAAGTAGATCAGTTCTGTGGATATTAAATACGAACATTTCTGTATGTTTTAACATTATGTCTCTATGTATACATTAGTTATTCTATTAATTGCTATTTGACTTGATGTCCCTAAACATTGCATTTATTTATTTTTTTTTTACATTTTCTTGCAAATTTACTACAAGCACATTGATTTAGAGTTTCTCTGGCTAATCTAATGGCTGAATGACTCAAGTAAGCTTGTCAAAAAATGTTATATGAAATGTGAGCTATACAGCTCAAAGTGCATAAAGTTATCCAGCTCTGTCAAAACACACAGAAAAAAATGAAAGCAGATATTTTAAGTATAAAATGCAGCCACCTTCAAAATATTAAGCCCTGAATGATAACCAGGAAGGATATATGTAGTACCACTCCTGCTTCCCTTTGCTGGATTTTTCCTTTTGCGTGAACAGAACAAACTGTGAACTGTGAGTGTATGTGATGATTAAGAACAGTTTCTATTAGACAAATAAAAGACTGGAGGAATGCTAAGCCCGCTGTAATTTGTTTTCCTTGTCAAAATGAAATGCTTTTTTGTTTTGCAGAAAATTGCCCATAGCGGTAATGAAAAAACATCTCTCTCTCTCTCTCTCTCTCTCTCTCTCTCTCTCTCTCTCTCTCTCTCTCTCACTCTCACTCTCTCTGTCTCTCTTGTGTGGCACAGCATTTTACAAGCAGATAAATCTCTCAGGAAGTACGGTGCATATATTCTAATAACGACCTAATGAATAGTAAACAGCAAGGTTTAAAAGAGGGCAATATTTCTCGCTTTTCTCAGTAACAGCAGTTCAGTGGTTCCTAACGACAGATATCAGGACTTGTGTATATTTTATGATGATTATTTCCTACAGTGTGCATCTGTGTGTGTGAGTGTGAGTGTGAGTGTGTGTGTGTGTGTGTGTGTGTGTGTGTGTGTGTGAGAGAGACTAAAGTTTAACTAGTAATCCTTTATGATGCTTACTTATCTTATTGGGGATATGGATAAAACAGGAGCTGACATTGTTTCATTGTTTATAAATAATTTTTTTGTTTTCATCACCTTTAAGGATCACTATCCTAAAATAAAGAAATAACTGTCAGCTATTCTTCATCATACAACAATTCCTAATAAGCCTAATGTCAGTTTTAATACTGTTTCTCCAAAATAAACTTTCCTCCATTTTGTATTTGCTGATGGGATACAGTTTTATTAGATTAGCTGAGAAGTTACATGGAAATACAAGTTACATGGAAAAATGTTATTTAATAATAAATCATTTGTTAAAAAAAATATATTCTTTTGCTTTATTTTTTATTTTCTTAGTTGTTAGTATTTCTGGTTATTTATTTTTCATCCACAGGTTTTTTTTTCGAAATGATGATGATTAATGCAATGATGCTCTTATTTATTCATTAAATTTTATTTATTAGCCACTTAGTTTTGTGAGAAGTAGAACATGAGCCATCCTGTTACAAGAAATGAATCGACAATCTTTTCGTGAAATGAAACTAAAGACAAAGTAAAGACAAAGTATTTTATTTTTAATAGTTACATTTAATGAATGTCAAATGCCCCACTGTCTTATGTTACAAAGAAAGACACAAAGTCCTAAACCAAGAATATCTTCCAGAATTAGAATATACAACATTAACATTGGAGACTTTTTCCAAAAATAAATGTTAAAATATTGTATAATGTGCTAAATGTTCATCCACTCACAGAAAAATTACCCATAGTAACAGTTCCACCCACTTTCTTAATCCATAAACAATAAAGTTTGCTAGAAAACTCTAAGGTGCCATAAAAAAAACCAATAAAATATACTGAATCACAGCATCAATAAAAGTGATTCGGAGTATTTAAATATAAACATTAATCATGGTGCATTTCCAGATGTGTAAGCTGCCCATACCACACGCACTCATGCAACCCCATACCATCAGAGATGCAGGCTTCTGAACTGAGTGCTGATAAGAACTTGGGTTGTCCTTGTCCTCTTCAGTCTGGATGACATGGTTTTCCCAGTTTTGCAAAAACAACTTAACATTTTGATTCGTCTGACCACAGAACAGTTTTCCACAGTTTCCACAGTCCATTTTAAATGAGCCTTGGCCCAGAGAAAATGCCTGCACTTCTGGATCATGTTTAGATATGGCTTCTTTTTTGACCTATAGAGTTTTAGCCGACAACGGCGAACGGCACGGTGGATTGTGTTTACCGACAATGTTTTCTGGAAGTATTCCTGAACCCATGTTGTGATTTCCATTACAGTAGCATTCCTGTATGTGATGCAGTGACGTCTAAGGGCCCGAAGATCACAGGCATTCAGTATGGTTTTCCGGCCTTGACCCTTACGCACAGAGATTGTTCCAGATTCTCTGCATCTTTGGATGATATTATACATTGTAGATGATGATAACTTTAAACTCTTTGCAATTTTTCTCTGAGAAACTCCTTTCCGATTTTGCTCCACTATTTTTCGCCGCAGCATTGGGGGAATTGGTGATCCTCTGCCCATCTTGAATGCTGAGAGACACTACCACTCTGAGAGGCTTTTTTTATACCCAATCATGTTGCCAATTGACCTAATAAGTTGCAAATTGGTCCTCCAGCTGTTCCTTATATGTACATTTAACTTTTCCGGCCTCTTATTGCTACCTGTCCCAACTTTTTCAGAATGTGTAGCTCTCATGAAATCCAAAATGAGCCAATATTTGGCATGACATTTCAAAATGTCTCACTTTGAACATTTGATATGTTATCTATATTCTATTGTGAAAAAATATGTTTGTGAGATTTATAAATCATTGCATTCCTTTTTTATTCACAATTTTAACTGTGTCCCAACTTTTTTGTAATCGGGTTTGTATTTAGACATTTTACAACAATTACAAGCATTAAACTGCCTAAATGACAACTTAATAGCCTGTAAGATTGAATCTGAATAAACATATAAAAAAAAAAAAAACAGCCAGACTGACAATGAAAATGTTTTGCAAACCGAATCAGGTTACTTTACTTGATTTTAATAGGTAAACTTATTTGGATACCAAAAATAGTGTATGGGGGTTATAATTTACAACATAAAAAGTTAAATATTAAACTATCATAAAATTAAGTAAAGAATGACTATTCACTTGCCAGGAATGAATAAATGGAGGGAAAATATATTGTGATGTCTTTTTAATACAGCCACTTACAAAGAGATATTGTGTTGTGGTGTGATGATGATGCCAAGATCCAAGATAGCTTTGGAACATGCAAATCTCTCTCTCTCTCTCTCTCTCTCTCTCTCTCTCTCTCTCTCTCTCTCTCTCTCTCTCTTTCTCTCTCTCTTTCTGACAGACGAGCCAAAAGCTCCTCTTGAAAAGGTCAGTGGTCTGATCTTTCATCCTAAACATGTTTCAGATTTCTTAATTAGGGCCAAGAGGTGTGTGAAGACCTTAGATTTGATATGAAAGGTACAAGAGAACTCAGGCATGTATATGTACTCCTTTTTTTCTCTTTCAATCTCTCTCCCTCTCTCTCTTTTTTCATCATGAGTCTAAGGCACCATCAAGCTCAACAACATCATGATGAGAAATTAGAGAAGACAAAGCCAGTTTCTGAACATACGCTTCCCTTATTTTGCCAAACACTAATTACCAATCTAACTAGTGAAATGACTCCATTTATCATTTTCTCCCTGCTATTTTTTCACTAATTCCTCACAAGGCCTATTAGAAACTGTTTGGTTTCTTTATTGGAATCGACATCACATCACCTTGTGCCAAATGTGTGGGAGTTCTAACAAGAACGTTTGATTTTAACCAAAAAAAATAATAATTTTGCAAGTAAAGCTATGTCCTATGAACTCTAAATTTGTCCTTGGCTATTCCTAGTTTTGAATTATTGTGGGTTTGCAGTTATATAACGCTAGTTTTTACTCCAGTACACGACTTCAGGTGCAAAATAGCTGGTACAAATTTGCACAAGGTCAACATCAGAAAAAACAAAAACACTTTACTCGAGCGCGTTTAAGATTTTACTCACACATCCATTACCAAACCACTGAATAATTTGGGCAATTCATTGTCTTTGTTTTAAGCTCTCAGGCTATTGTCTAGCAAGCTTTAGGTCATGTAATTCTATGATATAAAAAGCCGCTTCTTCAGAAGGCTCCAGGAGCGCCAGTGAGGAACAATGTCTTTAAAGCCACAACAACAGTGTGTTTATCCAAACTCTGTGTACTGTAGCTCTGAGATGCCACAGTCTGTAGATGTTATAGCTCGAGACACAAACACAGGCGTAGTGTCTCCCACAACCACAGAGAAAAATCTACAATTTGTCCACAGTTTTTGAACCAACTGTGTCCTTTGTGTAACCTTTTCAATCCGTATTATTGTGTCTGGAATCCTGCAACCATACATGGGAATTCTATCTATATATCTATGAATGTTTTTATTTACTTTTTATACTTACTTTGGTCATTTGCATGAAAGTCATGGTTTATAAGGAGATAGTTTAAATAAACACAGTAGTGAACAGAGTCTTTTTAAAACCTTGCAAACTAAAAGAGTTTTAAGCCTTGGTTTGAAAATATACAGTATGCACTCAGGACTGAATTGTAGGCAGGGCTTATTTTATATATATATCACTTGAAAAATTCCTTAAAATGAGTTGCATATTCCACATTATTCAAATAAAGAGGCACTCTTTCCTTAGATCTGCTGTTTTTGTTTTTTATAATTGTGTCCCTGCATGATCAAAGTAGCTTTCTTTTATAGTTATATATATCTATGAATGTTTTTAATTACTTTTTATCCTTACTTTGGTCGTTTGCATGAAAGTCATGGTTTATAAGGAGATAGTTTAAATAAACACAGTAGTGAACAGAGTCTTTTTAAAACCTTGCAAACTAAAAGAGTTTTAAGCCTTGGTTTGAAAATATACAGTATGCACTCAGGACTGAATTGTAGGCAGGGCTTATTTTATATATATATCACTTGAAAAATTCCTTAAAATGAGTTGCATATTCCACATTATTCAAATAAAGAGGCACTCTTTCCTTAGATCTGCTGTTTTTGTTTTTTATAATTGTGTCCCTGCATGATCAAAGTAGCTTTCTTTTATAGTATTTTGCCTAGAAAATGACAAAAGGGCAAATATATTTAAAAAAAATGTAACACTTTACGTAAGTTTGGTCTTCACAGGGCTACATGACAACTGCAAGATTATCGTTCACGTTTGTGTAGAAAGGCATGATATTTCCCTCTTTCTTTTCCTCCTCTCTAACTCTTTTTTAAAATGTAAAACTCAATACCTGTTTTAGATCAGATAAAAGCCACTCTTGCATGCATTCTTGCATTTGTGTGAAGTCAAGAGTAGAAAAGCTCATAAGTGGGCTGATTTTGTATCCACCGGTTTTTGATAAAAATCCATTTTATCTACAGAAATTTGCTGCCGTAATGCAAGACAAAGCCTTGGCTCCTGGCCGTGGAGGTTATTGCATCAGATCTGGCCACGTCTGCATGTTAGGTGAACTGTGCGAATCTACAGAATGAACCGAATTAGCGATAACATGCTAAATTAAACCGCACAACCTCACGGCTCATGTATCACAGCACCAGAGAAAAGACTGTAACAGAGCAGGTATTTTAGAGGCCAGACCTTTGTATTGTTTATTATCATTTTCATCACTGTGTGAAATTCAGCCACCTGCGCACTATAGATCTGAGCCAATGTACAGCATTAGATCACCGTGATTGGTCAAAACCACTACTGTTACCGGCTCGAGTGTTGTGTTGTGTTGTGAGTGCGTGATAGGGGAAACACCTAGGGTACGACTCGGTAGTATAACAATGAGGAGAAGCACAAAAAGTGAGACCACTGTGTGCTGAGTGACAGCATCAACACAGTCTTACATACATTTTATGCGAATATTCCATTACAATAAGGCTCATTTTCTGCTTTACTGACAAATACTTTTCTAAAAATACTACACAAATTTTAAATTTTCACCAAGATTTTCTACATTTCACAAAAGAATTACAATAGGGGAGCATGTATGTCATTAAGCAGAAACTCTGTTCTTGACATTTTTGACATATTACTGCTTACTAGTTTCTATTCAAATTTTCTTATTTTAAAGCTCCTTTAGTATGGTTTTTTCATAATTCCAATGTTTTACTCTGCCAGTTTATGATGTAATGACTATATGGAGATTGGCCAGTGGGAGTGAAATGGAAGAAATACCTGTGAGAATTATTAAAAGCTGTTACCACAAGGACAGTAGACATAAGACAGCCGTGTGTGTCAGAAATGCATATAGACATCCACAAACCCCCAGTTCAGAGTGACCTAGTTTGCCTAAGCATTCAGAGAGAGAGAGGAAAAAAGAGAGAGAGAGAGAGAGAGGGAGAGAGATTGAGAGAGAGAGAGAGAGAGAGAGAGAGCGATTGAGAGATTCAGAGAGAGAGAGAGAGAGAGAGAGAGAAAGAGAGAGATGCATGTCCTCTATACAGACATTCTTCACTATATCAGATTTTTTGTTATTAACAGGTCTTTTCTTTTCATAACTGTTTATGGTCATGCCAGTCAAGCTTATTGAATTGAACTGAATTGAGAGAAAGACAGAATAAGATTAAAAAATGGATAGATGTGGTGTCAGAAATATTGAGAGAGGAAGGGAGAAAGGAAATGGCTTGTTAAAGGTCATCAGGCCGAGTGAGTGCACTGTCTGGGCACAATCCAAGCAAGGCAGGTGGAGCTTTTCTTTTATAAATGTATATTGTGCATTCAAGCTCTCACCTCTTTCTTTTCCCCCTCTCTCTCTCCATTCTCCCCCCTCCAGTTTCAATTTGAATAAACTATTCCTGCTTGTCAAGGGAAGAAACCTTCAGTTTGACTGACGTTTATTTTCCTGAAGTGCAGTTAACCCTAAAGCCAAGAGGTAAAAACAATAGACGACTGTAAATACAGCATTCGCTATGCAGGGAATAATCTGTTGCATACTGATGAAAAACCTTAATTCAGTTTTGCAGAATGTGTCAACATGGTGTCATGATTGCAAAGTTATTAAATATTTTACACAAGCCAATTTGAAATATTGCAGAAAACCAAGATATAATTGGATGTAAAAAAAAACAAACAAAAAAAACCCATAAGGCAGTGATAAAAGGTATTTAATATTATAACATTTTGCATAATTTTGCACATAATTTTAAGACTCTTAATTATACACACAGTAATGTTTATTATACATGTGAATATACACTAGTCTCACATCAAATTCAATATCTTACCTTCTTAAATGTACAAGAAATGTTGAAATTAATGTTTAATGCTGTCTTGATCTTTTTCTTCTGTACCATAATCTGTATAAATTGTACATTTATTTAGTACATTTATTGGCCAGGATTCTTCAATTACAGTAGTTCTATTACCTAGGTTCAAGTAGTAAATGTTCTTCTGATGGTTGTGAATCACCTTTTGTTTTGATAACAGTGAACTTCAGGGCAACATTTGGCACTGATACTATAATAGTTAGGCTTGGAAAGATGGCAGGGGGACCTGAAATAAATTTAATTTGTCCTACCAAAATGTTTAAAAAAAAATTTAAGAGGTTATAAAATTCATAAAGAGCTTTAAAGACCTACTTTATATGGTGTCCCACAGGTATCTCTATTAGCCCAGCTATTGTTTTCCCCTTATATCCTTATTTATAGGACTTACAGTTTCAATAGTAAACCCACTGTTTTTTGACTATACCTCTAATATGTGTGGCCTTTGATATTTCACTATTTGTGTACAATATATGATATCATATTCAATGCATTAAATTTTGGCTGTTTTGTCTAACTTACTTGGAACAGTCTCCAAGATTGAACACATTTAAGTTTGAGTAAGTAAAAAGAAATACTTTTTGTAAAAAAAATAGTTTAAGGATTGGATTAGGAATACCCTTTAACCAAATGACCCTTTCATTTCTATAAAATTTATTTGAATAGCTTCACATTTTAAATGGGATTACAAGTAGTTATGTTTAGGCTAAGCAGAAATAACATTGAACGTTCTCCTAGAGAATTTATTCCAGTGATGTTGCCTGTTGTTTGTTATTTTTCCAGCAAATTTTGAGCAAAGTTATGCTGAATATGTCAGAAATTGCAACATTAACACTGACACAACACCTCACACCAGCAAACCTAAACTGGCAGTGACAAGTCAGCAATGACCTTGACTCTTTCTCGATGTGAGCATAGAGGTGTGCTTGTGTGTCCTCAGATGTGAGTGAGCTAGCACGGGTCTGGGTGTGCATACATTTCTGCTAATATGATTTATGATGTTTGATGTGTGTAGTGTTCTATTAGCGTGTTGCCTTTGTGATGACGGAAACATGCTAGTCTTGTTTTTGGCTCAAAATTATTGCAAAGTTGCTCTGCTAGCAGTTTTTTTTTCTACAGTGTGAGTTAAGCCCACAGTGTCATTACTGCTTGATTCTGAGTTGAAACAGACACAAAACCTATGCTATCATTGTTTAGCAAACATTTAATCATTATCTTTCTGATCTTTGATATGAAAACAGAGGCTCTGAGCTAATTTAAATAAATAAATGTTTTTTTTAGTGCTTTCAAAATATGTGTATGTGTGTGTGAGTGTGATCAGAATAGGTGTCTGTGTTTTGTTTTTAGTTTTGCTAAGTTTAGGCAGTGTGTGTGTGTGTGTGTGTCTGTGTGTGTGTGTGTGTGTGTGTGTGTGTGTGTGTGTGTGTGTGTGTGTGTGTGTTTGTGTGTGTGTGTGCGTGCGCATAGATGTACCTGATTGTTACGGTAATGCTGGAAATTAAACGGAAAAGGAAATTAGTTTGTTCCCCTCCCTAAAACCCCCTGCAGAGTTCTGACCTTATTTACCCTCAGTGGAAGAAAAACAATCCACAGCATATAGAATAAAATGCCTGAGAGTAAACCACCACATTCAATACACGGATGGGCCTCATTATAACATCATAATAACATTTTCTTTCCTGCCAGATATGTCATATGACTTTATATGTATTTAGTAGCAGTGAGGACTTAATATATCTGTGGCGATCACATCCATATTTTCCTCATCGAAACGAATCGAAGTGATTATCACCTTAATAGAGAGCTGAATAAATTGAAATGAAATCCTGAAATCCCTGTGCTGCTTATTGTAAAACCTTGCATGTGAAGCTCTGTTCCTGTGGAATTGCATTGTAATGAGACTGGGGAAGAGGGTAAAAGACATTGATTGAGCAACCAAATTGGGTTATATTTTCACGAGTTCATGCATACATGTGACAGAGGTTCATAGGATTGGAAATGTAGAAGATCTCCCAACTTATTAAAGTATGTTGATATTCCAGTTAACTTTTTATAGATATTAAAAATCTAGAAAGATGATTACACCATTCACATCTACAGGCAACTTTTGGAGAGACATCTCAAAGTAAAGTTCTGTTTTCTTTGAATACTTGAGAATAACATTCTTCTTTAGTAACTACTTCATAACTACTGGTCAGGGTTTGGATTGTTTCCAGAATCAAGAGGAATACACCCTGGATGGAATGTCAGTCCACACAACACCATTCACACACATTAACACCTTCGACAATTTAGACTATACAATCCACTTTTCACTATGCATTTGGAAGGTTCTCATCCAGAGGAAAGTAAATAAAACAGTGTGTACATGTGGAGAAGCTGTGAAGATTTAAATTGAGAGTAATCTGAGCTGTGAATTGGGGATCCTCAAATTAGCAAGCAGCGCTAACCACGGTACAAACATAATGCTGCTTAAAGTTAAAATGAGCTGCTGTCTGTGGATTGTGAAAATGCTTCTGTTTTGTTTAGTAGATCTTGGACAGGATATGCTATGGGGCCCCTATTGTTATTTTTTCTGTCTTTCTACAATAGTAAAATAATATACCTCCTGTCCTAATCAAAATTCTGCACCATCAGAGTACTAACATGGAATGCTCATCAGATGATTGTTACATACTGTATGAACACTCGCTTTATCTGCTTTTTCAAATGCTACAAACTGCAGACTTTACAAAATTCACAAATTCCAACACCCTATAACAGTAGACAAACTAAATACCAGTGATTGAAACTACTGAGGCTAACTCGACTCTACCGTTTCTCTATGAAAAAAATCCCCACACGGTCTGTCATTTCAGAATCATAAAGCTCTCCTTTAATTTTTTGTTTCATTTTCAGACAGTGTGAGAGAAAGAACTAGTCAGCAGAGAGAGAGAGAGAGAGAGAGAGAGAGAGAGAGAGAGAGAGAGAGAGAGAGAGAGGGTTTGTGGGATAGTATATACAACAGACTATATATGACATGTCTTATTATGGTGATGATGGCAGGGATTGGCTTCATTGTCAGGAGCAGGTAACAAGGCCTGCTCCTGAGGTCATGGCTACATTTGACCTCTGTCTCATCATCGGCCTTAATGCGACACCTTTTAGCCCTGTCGGGCTCTGTGCACCAATCGCGCTCTCTCGTGTCAGGAACGGCTGATTTTGATTGGATGCTCTGGGGTCGGACTGTCAGAGAAGGGGGAAATCAAGGTGGGCAATGAATTCTAATGAGACAGACGTAACATGGTCCGCTAATGTCACACACACACATAGGCACATTGTCGTTAAGCAGGACCCAGCTGTGGGCTGTCAGGTTGCTTGTTAGGCCCAAGAGGACAGAAGGCACAGTGGGCCACCAACCCCTGTCAGTCTATCTCTCTTTCTCTCTCTCTCTCTCTCTCTCTCTCTCTCTCTGCCTCTCTTTGTTTGTCCTTCCAGATATATCTTATAACTTGTGGTCATTTTATATGACAGGTTGAGTTCTCTTCGCAATTTTTTTGGAATAACTTGAATGCCTCAGACTGAGCGAGACATAGCAAATGAACATGTTTTCATTGTATTATTTGCTCATAAAAGCACACATGTGGGATATTTTGTGTGTATTGTGTGTGCTCTTTAAGCACATGTGTATTCCTTCTTTCTTGTCTTCCCGGAGAGGTGTGCTGTTAATGATGCCCCTGCCGGGATGAGGGAGGCCTCGCTGCATTTTGTCTCCTGATTAGGATGCAGCAACGGCTTTTGTCACCAGCTCTGTCAGCCTCTGCAGGGACAAAGCATTGTTACCGGAGCATAATTAGATCTGCTTCCTCCTGAAGCTGCCACCTGCACTGACCAAGCAGTCAGGGACCATCTCCCCCCGTTACTGACGAAAACACTTGTTTCTCAATATGAACTACGATAAATTGGAACAGGGTGATGAAAAAATTCATAATACTGATGTATTTTTAATGATCTGGAGACCCTACAAAGACACACAGACACTTGATCGCTGGTTTTCGAGCACAGTAGATTGGAGAGGGTGACATATTGCTCATTTTATGGCATCCAACTCGGCAATAATTACACTGGAGCGAACCCACCAACTCAGACTTCATTTCACATTTCAGATGACAGTAGTGCCACGGCTAAATATACACAATTATATTCTGTCTCTCCATTTCCTTTTTCATCTTCGTCTCCTCCATGCTGAAGATGTAATTGGCTGTCTATGGCTGTAGCACTTCTCCCTAAGACAAGGACATCTCAATGCATCACACACACACACACACACACACACACACACACACACACACACGCACACGCACACACGCACACACACCATGCAGAAAGTTACTGTTTCGTACAGCCGCACAGTAGTTTGCATTGGCAGCCATGTCCCCACATCCTCATCATGCTTGTGCTGACAGAGGAGGCTGAGAACAGCATATTGCAGTCGAGCTCAACTCTTCTCCAACTTTAGAACTCCAGGCCTGCCTCTAGCCCATACCAGAACAGCTGAAACTCGGCCATTCGAAATGGGCTTCCAGTCTATTCCAATCATCGTAATTGGGTTTAAAAATACTCGATGTACTGAATCATCTTTTAAATACAAATTTAAGAAAAAAATTTTTTTTGGTTTAATCTAAAAATAAATATGCTATAGCACAGGATTTTAACTCCTGCCTTGAAGTATTTAAGTGTCAATTTTTGAAAGCAGAATTTGTGACACTTTTCTAGCAATCTAGCAAACAATATGTCTCTTTGGAAAACGTAGATTTCTGCTCTTCTGTTGTCTAACCATTGATTATAGTGGAATCGCAGGCAAAGTGCCTCGATCCCCAAATGTATTAAAGGTTCCCAGACAAAGTCTCACCCTGCATATTTCTACAATGAAAAGGGAAGGAATAATAATTATAATATATAAAAAAAAAAACATTAACCACCGAGAAAGATTAAGGTCCAAAATCTGATCCAGCATGACGATCTTTATCCAAAGTGAGGTTCATAAAGACATGGTGTTCAAAGATCAATGTTGAAAAAACTAAATGGCCTGCAAAGAGCTCTGATCACATCCATATGGAACGCCTTTGGGATAAACTGGAACTGACCAGGATATAAAGTAAACTCATTAATGCTCTTGTGACTAAATGCCAAATCCTCACAGCTAAGTTGCTAATTTTGCTAATTTTAGTAGAAATGCTACTCAGAAGAATGATGGTTATATCAACATCAGAAACAAAAGCTTTAATCTTAGGTTTAACCAGCACATATGGGTTTATCCTATATAGTTTACAGTAAGTCAAGTAAATGATTTTATTAATTTTTTTAAATTATCAGCATTTGAAGGCAGTGCTGCTGCTCAATCATCAGTTTGATCCTGAACTGTTAACTGCTGTGTTGAGTTTTGCAAAGTTTTCTCCATTTTCAATGGGAGAATTCTTGAGTTAACTTATGCAATAGGTGAATTTGGAAGTATAAAATGCAATCTAGTTATGGTGCCCTGTGATGAAAATACATTCAGGGAGTATGCAATCATGGGCAGAGTTGCTGATCAGTAATTACTTAAATGAAGTTTATATGTATACTAAATCCTTTATCATCGGGAAATGCTTACCAAATAGAAGCATTAAATGATTTCTCTCTTCTCTGCCATCTCTATTTCATTTTTCTCAATACTCATCAACTTGGACTTTCTATCCAATTAAAGGCTTTATCAGATCAAGTAAGATTGTGGCCATACAGAGATTTATCTGCTAACGTTAATCAGCTGTTACATGAGCTTTAATTCTGGACTCTGTACTGACCAAAGCCTGACATGTTCCCGACTTATTAATTTTTCTTCTTATTTCCATTATTTTCCCACTGACTACAGCACCCGTCACGCTGCTCTGCCAAGAACTCATTCCCTTCATCCTTATGGAACAATTAGCAATGCTGAGCAGCTTAGCAATTAACAGTCCCATAATTGTCACATGCCTCATTTTCTAACTCAACCGAAGCAATATCTGTTTTAGAGCAAAGTTTAATTACAAACCGGGAGCATTAGCATTTTCCATCATTACCATTTTAAATGACAGTTTGAACTGTAAAATGCGGACAGAGAACAAAGAGGGTCTGGATTAGTATTCCAAAAACCCAAAAAGCATCATAAAGTTTGTCATTTGGATCACACTATTTTAATACATTTGTATAATATGAGGCTGTATTAGTACATGTTGTTGGAATTGTCTTAAAAATTAAATGTGAAACCTATTTACCATTACTTCAGACCATTTGTTGCTCAAATGTTATTATGGCAACATAGAAACTCATTGAAGTTTTACAACATGCAATTATTTTATGATAAAAAAAGTGACATTGTTCATTCATAAATATAGATTGTGTTCCATAGCAAATTGTGGTTTAAAAGGAATAAAACACTTTGCGGTATGCTGATACGGCTACTGTAACATAACTATTGTAGCTCTGCTACACATTAAGGGGCATCTCATTATCTCATTGATTATTGAACTACTTATGAAACAGAATTGTGAGAAAAAAAGTAAATCTGCAAATTGTTTTATTGGGCTGGTCAGAAAAATATACTGTGGTCTATTAAAAGCAAGCAATTGGAATTACATTGTAAAAGTGGCAAAGAAAGGGAAAGTGTAATCGCAGACGTTGTGTCTATGATGAATAGAATTGCATAGATTGAGAGAGGAAAATGATTAAAGCGACTATTGTATATTGTATAGTGTATAATGGTTATACTAGGTGGTGATATTCAGGTGTACTGAAATTATGTATGTCGAGTATGAAAAAAATGTGAAAATGTGTATGATTTACAAATGAGCTTTTGGGACTGTTGGACGTACTATTGTGCTGAGACTATGTACGCCTCTACCAATTGAATTGAATTGCAGCTCTACCAACATACAATTGTGCACATGGCATGTCAGATATTTACACCAATCAGAGCCTGAAAGGAAAGCACTGAACACAAGGACTTTGAATTGATCTAATCTGGCACACACACATGCACTTTCTCTTTCTTTGTTCATTTGCTCTCATCCCTTCTTGTTTTCAGTCTACTCTGTCCTCCCCTGTCTCTCTTAGAGGGTTTAGTGTACTCTGGGGCTCCCAAAGGGGCCACGCTCTATCAGAATGTGTTTGTCTCAGGGTCCCATCCATTCACTTTCAAAGGGTTAAACAACCTTTTCACTGGCCTGTCAACATCCCCTGGCCTGGCCAGCGAAAAAAGTCTGCTTGAGTTTTGCTTTTTTTTCTTCGATCGACACTTGTCTACCCAGTCTGCTGTTGCCTGCGTGGTGTAATATCCATGACAATCGTGTTGGGCTTTTGAGCTGAGGGGAGGAGGGGGGGGCAGTAGGGGCCACTTTCAGACCCTAAAGAGCTTTATTTGGGTGGATTTGAAAGAAGGAGTGTGAAGGGCCCTCCACTCCAAATCCTCTTCAAGCAGGTCATCCTGCATCAATGGGCCTTTAATTCACAAACAGGCATCAGTACGGCACTCACGTTCCTGCAGACTGACAACAATGCTGCTGCTCTGCAAAAAAAAAAAAAAAAAAAAGAAGCCGGGGCAGTAAGAAAGGAAAGCAAGAAAGAGACAGAGAGAGAATGTTAAAGGTTAAAGTTGAAGATGCCTCAATAAAAGGGTTCATACATTTGTATTAATATTAATTTTTATATCTATTATCTTACACTGCCAACCAATTAACATGAATAGTTGCAATAGTTGAGGTTACATT
Source organism: Silurus asotus (assembly GCA_024362625.1). Classification (NCBI taxonomy): domain Eukaryota; kingdom Metazoa; phylum Chordata; class Actinopteri; order Siluriformes; family Siluridae; genus Silurus; species Silurus asotus. The sequence continues at coordinate 3,149,239 of MU551534.1, forward strand.
TTGAGCATGTTTATTGCTTGTATTATTCCTTATTATATTTTTTTTCTTTTAGAATTAAAAATTAAATACATTATCATTGTTTTTCTCAAAAAAAAAAAAAAAAGAAAAATTGATACATTTTGCACATTCGCATGAAAATGTACAAAGGTTAAGCTTATGATTAGGAATGTGGTTTGTGTTGGAAAATTTTGTTGTAACCTTTTGTTTGTATGAAATAAAATAAAAAGAATTCTGGCCACTTGTTCTAATGTGTAGAATGTTTTTTGGGGAAACAACTTACATCCAAACACATTATCCTTGTTTGTTTTTTCCACTGATGCCAAAATGTAACACATCATTCACGCAAGCAGAAGTACAGATACAATTTTTTTTACCTCTGATAAAAATTTAAATACTACACTTTTCCCCTCATGTTAAAGTAAAGACGTTTGGGCACTAAAATGTACTAAAGTAAAAAGTAGCCTTTCCTACTACCTGTTTTAGTGTCACACTGGTAACTGGACCTCACATCATATTAATATATTAATACAAATGAATTTCAAATGTTATCTAATAAATGTATCCAGGCTGAAAATCCACCATATACAACACAAGCAGGGAAAAGTTGATGATGATCAGATGATCAGGAATGTATCTGTCCTCCATTATGTTTACATCACTGACTCCCTCTGTCTCATCCACGTTAGCCACATACTACTTGTTGCTTTCTGCCTTGTTTGTTGTGGTAGATTGTGGTAGAAGCCGTGCAATGACAGGAAATAGGTTGATGGGCTAAAAATGGCACGCAATGAAAAGAAAAAATATTGATCAGGCCACCAAGTCCATTAAAACTAAAGTAATGAACCTGGTTTTAAAATGTAAGAAGTAGAAAGTACAGGTATTTGTGTAGAAATTTAAAGAGTGAAAGTAAAAAGGCACCCGAAAAATAGAGAGTGAAGAAAAGTACTGATACCTGAAAAATCTACTCATGTACAATAACAAAGTGTTTGTACTTCACTACTTCCCAACTCTGGTTTGTTCTAATGTGTAGGAATTTCTCATGAGACCAAATAAAAATAATCTGAATTATTTAGAAAAAAAAAGAAATTAAGGTTATGGACCAGGTTTATTTTCACACCTTTTTATTTGTATGTAAATTGTATGACTGTATAAATCATTTGTATGATAACATTACCTAGATTTATGTAAGTTTTCAGACATTACTTAAAAGACTAGATGTTTTAAGAGTCACATAAAAAGAAGTTACGGTAAATTTATAACAAATGATCATGTGATCAGATAAAAATGCAAAAAATTTTCATTCACACAATATCGTCCGACTGAAAGCCCCACCCAATTGTTTACAATGACTAAGCAACACAATGATGCTGTCCGTGTGAGCGCATACATGTTTGTGTTTGTGTGTGAAAGAGTGTGTGTGAAATGCCAGGCCGTGGGAAGTAAAAGAAGAGTGCAGCGTATCTATTTTCATGGACCATATGGAAATTCTGTTGTGTGTGTGTAAGTCGACAGATAACGGGCGACCCCAACGGTTGTGTGTTTGCTCACTGAATGGTGTGTATGTGTGTATGCATTGGGCGGGATGGCACTCTGACCCCAGGCATATGGAGCACCATTAAGGAGGAGGTTTTCCTCAAACACACACATACACCCCATGGGACTTTGATTTGTTAATGAATTGCTCTATTGACTCGCATCCTCGCTTGCTTCATTAGCAAAAAAAGGCCAACACTGGCACTTTTCTCTACTCATCCGAAGGATCTGTTTTAACAAAAAAAAAAGAACATAAGTAGGAAGAAGTAAGAAATAAAGGAGGAGGGATCGAAGAAACTATTGTAGGCCGAGACCAAAAATCTAATCCGTTTCGATCAGGATTTGTCGCCGTTTCTCTGTTTTGAGCCGCGGATAATTTGTATTGTGACAGTTTAAGACAACTCTCCAGAACGCAGTGATGCGAGAAGCTGTACGCCTTTCAACCCCTCCTTTTTGTCTTCTCTCTCTCTCTCTCTCTCTCTCTCTCTCTCTCTCTCTCTCTCTAAATCTATTCCTAGCCCCTCCCCATCTTCATTAGCATGTTGGACACTGCCGTTTTTGTGTAGGCACTACCTGCTTTACAAGGGCCAGATTATTGTGTGGGGTTAGTGTTAACACAACAAGTACAAGACCCTCTGTCTGAAAGACACACACAATCTGTCAAGCACCAGCAACAGCTGCTCTACACACACACACACAAACGCACACACAAAAAGAGTGACACGTTAACCACATGTCTGAGTAGCATAAATAGTAGCTTGATGTCAATCAAAGTCTGCTGAAAGAAATAAATGCAAGAAAGAATAATTACAGAGAAAACTAACTTCTTTCTTTCTTTCTTTCTTTCTTTCTTTCTTTCTTTCTTTCTTTCTTTCTTTCTTTCTTTCTTTTAATGTTCTTCCTTTCTTGCTCTCAATGTACAATAACTCACTTAAGTACACCATTTAAACATGCTTTAACATGATACAGTCACTCAGTTGAGTCTGACTGTCTTAGACACATCCTTGAAGTGTTTACAGCGTAAAATCTGGCTCGTCACCGAGACCCAGACAGCAAACAGAGCTGAAAAAAACAACAACAAAAAAAAAAACAACTCACAGAAGAAACACTCTGCTATCTAATCGTGTTGAACTCACGTCGACATCTCCAGACATGGTGAATTTCAAGAGCTCTTTTCTCTCTATCTCTGTGCCACAGTGGACAATATCAGAGTTTGTCTCCGTCTGTGTGTGTGTGTGTGTGTGTGTGTGTGTGTGTGTGTGTGTGTGTCTGTGTGTCTGTGTGTCTGTGTGTCTGTGTGTCTGTGTGTGCGCACGTATATATGTGTGTATGTGTGTAAGAGCGAGAGAAAGAGCGAGAAAAAGAGGGATAGAAAGAGAGAGAGTGAGTGAGTGTGTAAATCTGTCTGGGAGCTCTTATCAAATCCCCTTGCAAACGCCACAGAGGGCTCTGTCAATAGCAGAAAACATGCTACACTAACACAAAAGCAGACACAGCAGACCCTTTTCAAAACGTTTCACATCCTGCTGCACACCAACTTCCAATTTTTTCATCTCCTGCGAGTGTGAATGCTCGCCTTCTCCGACGTGGATTAGGACCTGACTAGAAAGAAACAACTCCATACAGGAATTTCCTTACAGAAAATCACACACATTTCACAGATCTACATTTTGTATGTATGAATGGAATGGACACAGTATTGAGGCAACATTTTGACAAATTATTCAAATGCAATATTCATATTACATTGTGGAAAGATGTTCAATGTTACTTTCGAAGATAAAAATAATTAATACAGCAATATTATCAGAAAACACCACTGTATTAAACTTGTTGGTGCTTTCAATGAAATGTCTATGGTTGTTAAACTTTTGTGGTATTATTGTGGTATTATTGTTTATGTCCATGTTTCATTCAGAAACAAAGATCATGGAGCTCTTATGGAGGAGAGTGTGAGGGAGAGAGAGAGAGAGAGAGAGAGAGAGAGAGAGAGAAAGAAAGTGAGAGAGAGAGAGAGGGAGAGAGAGAGAGAGGGAGAGAGAGAGAGAGAGTATAATGACCGTTCACACACTGTGCTCGCTTGGCAGGCAGTGTATCCTGTCACTGCTGGCGGGTAGTGGAGTTGACTGGTGGGGTTTCCTGCCTACTGTGGAGGAATAGTCCTGCTGAGAACATAAGTACACACACACACACACACATGCATACGCACACATATATTTTAGAGCTAATCCTGCTGTGAATAGTCCTGAACATGTTCCAGTTCCATTGTCTGCAATTGAAAATATGTGTGCGTATATGTGTGTATGTGTATGTGTATGTGTATGTGTATGTGTATGTGTATGTGTATGTGTGTGTGTGTGCCCTGAGCTCGACACAGGGCATGATGCAGGTCCTATTCCTCCAGACGCCCGATCAGGGTGGAGTTGACTTTACTAGCCCAGGAGCGTCCCAGTGGACAGATAAATATGAGGAAGACATGCTGCAGTTCACTTCGATCGAACTTAAAATAGAACAATTGTTCAATTTACAGTAGCTGTGGAAATACTGGTCACGTTTTGGCTCCGATTAAAGGCTATAAATGAACTGATTGTAAAGAAGTCTGAATTTCTAGTTTTTTTTAATGAGAGGAGGTTTGGCGTGCCAAAGCGTGATGTGGATAAACATTCCTCTTCTATAGTCTTTATCGTGTTTTCAATCTTTTTTTATCTCTTTATCCTCATGAAGATTTCGAACCTGATGAAGAAGCTGATCCTGAGAGGATCCCAAAGCCGTTTACCAGTGCCTTTTTGATCCCACTTCATAAAGATTTCAGATATTGGACTGAAGATAAACAAACCTCTTAATCATTAATCAAAAACATTCTACTTATGCTGTTTCTCCATTAAATGTTTCCAGGCTCTGGAATGCAGGAGTTGATGTTGAATCTTCTAATGACTTCAGATGTTGAGCTAATTTAGGAGTTGTTTAGGTGCACCTGGTTCAACAACTCCAACTTCCTGTGTAAGACTGTAAAAAGGACACAACTCATAATCACACACTCTGGTGCTTAATAATATTTCTGACTTGTTTGTAATGGTTTGTCTGGTTCTTCTCAAAGTTTGTTCTTCATACTAACTTACATATGTAAGGGAGTTTTTCTTCGCCAGAGTCGTCCCAGGTTTGTTCATCAGCGATAAATACACATAATTCATGTTCTTTGTCAAAAGCTCTATAGAAATACACTTGAATTGAATTTACAAATACATTTAATCTCAGAATGAAAGAGCACCATGCTTAACATTTTATAGTATTCATTTTGGACAATTAATGTCTTATTAATATATACTATATACTAAGTACGAATTTTACTTGAATCTATATACTCTATATGTTCATCACTGCAAAAAAGTACTATGCTCGACCTTCGACCTTAATCTTCATTAGCCTGTATCATGCCTTCAATCTGTGCTTGCGTTTTTAATGGATGCTTTTCACGTTTCTGCGTTTTTGATGCTGCCATATGTGAAGGTGACAGCCCTGAGGATGACCCCTAGGGGTAGGTCAGTGTCTGATTGGCTTTTATGATTTACGCACAAAAACAGGGGCTTTAGGTCAAAGTGAGCATGTGCAAACATAAATCCACACACACACATACACACACACACACACACATACACACTCACATATACACAGTAATTTATTTTATTACACATGTAAAAGGTGATAATTTGTGCGATTTTTTTTTTTATTATTTAAAGCATTTTTTTATGCGCCCCCCCACCCCTTTTTTTTTTTTTTATTATTATTTAAAGCATTTTTTTATGCGCCCCCCCCCCCCTTTTTTTTTTTTTTGCATTTTAACTCACATTAACACATTAACCCTTCGCTCATGTTCCATGAGACCACTGTGACATTTGTTATGACAGCATGTCATCTACATTGTGTCAAGACAAGAATGCAGAATGCAGGCCAATTACAACATCTGATGACCTCTGACCCTTTGGTTTGCAGGGTGTAGTGTGTGTGTCTGGGTGTGTTATGTGTCATAGTTTGAGAGAGTGTGTGTGTATATGTGTGTGTGTGTGTGTGTGTGTGTGTGTGTGTGTGTGTGTGTG
>MU551534.1:3154892-3169892 GCA_024362625.1 Silurus asotus
GGGGGGGGGGGGGGGGGGGTATGATGTAGATTTTGCCATTTGAGTAAATTAGGCATAAGGTTTAATTAGATGTACAGCTTGACCTATGATATTTAATTAAAGTATATATTTAAATAAACGAATTAAGGAAACAGCAATAATCATCACCCCGATTTAAATATTTTGAAATTCTATGTGTGTACAGCTATAACTTCCATACATGACTATTAACTTTCCTAATGCTGTATGTTACAGCTAATATTTTGTTAGATAGTTAATGTGTCTTAAGCTCACTAAGACAGGGCACAGAAATAAAATAAGTCTAATGTTAGCTGCTGTGGTGGGACATGCATTTGTTTCCTGGGCCTTTAGTGGGGACTTATCCAACTCAATTCACCTCGTAATACCACCACTATCATGTCGCAATTATAGAAACCATCAATACAATACAAAACGCAATATAACAACGTGTGGCTTTACAGAGAGACATTTCACATAATACTATTTTACTAAAGTAAGAAACCCAGTTAAAAAATGTAAAAAATATACAACCTACTCACCAGAGATGCATACTCATAATTTGCACCACTCCTCAGAGGCTGTAATCCAGTGGTATCGCTTGTATTCACTGGTCTGGAAGTGGAGAACAAACCCTTTCCTGGGCTGATACAAGCTAGCTAGCTTCAAAGTTGGCCAACCTCCTCACAATGTCTAGCTTTTCTTGAAAATGGATTTTTAAGAATGTCCGACACCAAATCAATTTCTCTTTCTCTGTAGGTGTAAAAAAGTCTAAATCAGATGTATTCATTTGTGCAGAGCTACACACATGTTTTGCCAGTCGAACTTGGCTGTAACAGTTTCCCTCTGACCAACCAATCAGAGGACGGAAAAATGTTATTCTGGGGCAGCTAGCTGCCCTGTGAGGCGAATATGAAATCTGATTGGTTGAAGAAACAGACTCATTGATAATATTCTCTGTGGTAAAAACGCCAGCAGAACAGACTTTGCAGGTCCTGGGCAGATTAGATTTACATGGCAACACATAAAGGCTGAAATCTGATTGGACAAAAAAATCCAACATCCACATACATGTACTGGAAGCAGTGCAGCCAAGAGAAACGCTACGAAATAATAGAATAAACTGTTGGGAATAAATGAATACAATTTCATGGAACAAATATTAGAATTTAGTTTGTAGAGCAGAGAAGGCTTTGCTGGCTCTGAAAGCCTGCCATTGGTTAGCTGTAGGTAGCTGTAAACAAAGCAAGGCACTCTATAGTCTTTTTCATCGCTCACATTCAAGAAATACCTGAAAACTACAAGACTAGCCAGTTCAGAATCAACAAAGTGACAAAGTGCACAGATTTTGATTTGTTTTCAGAATTTTACTCAGCCACAGCGTTGAACCCTGAATCATGGAAGGTATAATTTTTACACAGTATGATCTAATTAAGGTAATGTAACTTAGCTATTATGCTAAACGAGTAAAAAATGTACAAATGGTACTTTCTTCCTTCATCTATTCAAACAGTGATCTATACAAACGTGGAGTAAAACCGCATAAAGATGGATAAGTCAGGTGTATACACACACACACACACACACACACACACACACACACACACACACACACACACACACATATATGTGTGTACACCCGACATCCATCTTTTGCATAGAATTTATATTTTCTAAACCAATCAGATTCAAGAATTCAACATCACTGTTGAGTTCTTGAATTCTCTTTCTCTCTCTCTCTCTCTCTCTCTCTCTCTCTCTCTCTCTCTCACTCTCTCTCTCAGATAGGTCAATTAGCTTGAACACGGGAATAATTCCTTGTAGGTTGCTCTCTTTTTGGGTGCATTTAAAGCAGTTGGGATTCATTTAGCATGCCGCTGTGCACACTATTTACAGTTTATGCCTGAATGAGGCACCTGCAGAGAAAGATATTAGTCATGTGTATGCATTAACCAGCCATTTCACCCTCTTCTTTTCCTTCTTCCTTTTTTATACTTTCCCTTTGCTTTCTCTTTCACACTATTTAAATGAATTCTTTACACTCATTCAGTTATCTTTTTAAATGCCATCACTAAAAGTTGGCCAGAAAAAAATGAAGAATTGATGGAGAGATGGATGAACAGATTCGACCATATTATTATGTTTTTGGTTATAAAAATGTTTATTATATTCCTAAATACTGAGATGATTTTGAATTCATCTTGAATTAAAATAGGATTTTTCTGTAATTTTCCTGTAAGCTTCCATAAGATACACCATAAAAAACTCTGGTCTCTGTGGAACCCTGAGTTCTGTCATCAGGACAAATTTAAACGATGTGGAGCATCCAATTAGGACGAAAAAATGTCTATAATCATCTGTCAGTCACGTTGCATGTCAATTCCTTAAGCTCCTCCCTTTTTTATGTGTCAATCCTTCATACATGTTTTGTGGGCATGATTTTGGAGGAAACATTTATGGGAATGGCAGTATTATATTATAATAATATAATGGTGGCACAAAAATTATAATATTAACATTAGTAAATTTGTACAAATTATAAATTACTAATAGAAAAAGTGGCTACTAATACCACTACCAGTAGTAATACTAATAATATTAATACCTGCATCTACTAACACTGATTAACAAAGCTAAACCTAAAAAATATAACATTTATGTCATCTTGTACAGTATTCTACTATTTTTTTTAAACCCGATCCCTGGGCAACCATTTTAAAGGTATTTCTGATGTATGATGTATGTAAGAAGTACAACTCTTAGATAACCCTGCAAAGCATCTAAAAGACTAGTGAAGTTAAAAAGGCAGCTGTAGACATACTAGAGATATGCAAACAGATAAAGAAAGCTTTTTTCTTTTAGATTCATTCCAAAGAACAGACACACAGAGTTTTCCTCCAAGTCGCTTGACCCACTCAATCTTATCATCCAAAACTCTCTGTATGGACCTGAACACTTTTGAAAGCATCAGGCGCTCGCCACATGACAGCAAGTGTTTTCTTCCCAGTAAACAAACTTTAAACGTCCATATAGTACAGCGATACCAAGAATGCGCCCCCTTTTTCTATGCAAAAAAAAGCGGGTCGACTTCAAGGCAATATGACCTCATCTAAAATCATTCAGATGAATTTTAAATGAAAGGAAAATGCGGGATGAGAAACGATCCGTCGTGCTTAGTGGTGTCATGTTGATGATTTACGATGTATAAGGCTTTATCCACTGGACACTCACCAAACAGGTACAGGAGCGCTGACATTTTCATCGAAAGGTCAACGTCTCTATATCTCTCGCTCTCACTGAGACTGGAGCGGAGTATTTGATTCCCAAAGTAGATGATTTTTAACCTCACACGTCAGACTATCCGGATAATTCTGCAGCTAAGCTTAAGGTATAGACTAAACTAGAAAATAGGAGTTACAATTTACACACCTGAGGTTGAATATTTTCAATATTTTCATTGCAGTTCCCCACCAGTTAAATTCTTATCTAGTACTGAATCAACATATACTTTTTATTTAGTTATATACAAATGTTTTCTCAACTGCATTATTTTCTTTTACTCCTGAAGGATAAAAATGTGCAGAACTCAGAAAGTGCAAACTCATCTGGGCTGAAGAAGTTTCTAATAACATAAACCTTATTAGTTAAACTGCTCTGACTTTGGAAACTCTTTCCAAAATTGTGTTCTGACGAGAAACTTTTACAAGTTTACAACAAAATATTTAATCAAATCCAATTATATAGAGCAATCGCTATACAAGAAATAGAATTACTTGATGGTGATATTCCAACAAGTGCATTGATTAAAACCTTACATTCAAGAACTTCTCTCCAGGCAGTGTCATTCTACAAACTGAACGAACACCTGACCAATCAGACCAATCAGCAGGGCTGTGCTGTAAGTAGGGTTTAAATATCCATGGATATTAATTAATATGCATCTGATAAAAACAAAAAAAATAACAAATTGGGAACACACTGTGCCAGTCTAATCAGAGTGAAAATTAAATGTTTCACCGTCAGTAGATTTTAAAAGAGACAAATTCGACACCCCCAGCAGTACAGAAGCTTAAAATGAAATGGAGCAGAAAAGCAAGTGCGGATTTGAAAGGGAAGGCAGAAGCGTTCCCTCTGTCTGAGTCAACTTTAAAGCTGTGCTCAATTAGCTGCGCAAATGAGGAGCTGGAAAATTTCTTCTGAAAACGGATTAGTATAATTTGGTAATCATTTAAATGCCAATAAGGGCCCACAGTGTATCTGCTGAGCATAAAATAATTTTAAGAGTATAAATTAAATAGGTTATTATTCTCTTTCCAATCTCCCCTGGGATTTTTTTTTTTTTTTACTTTCCCTTTCTCTCTCTCTCTCCCTCACTCTCTGGTATCTCTAGTAATTTCTTTAGAGGATATGAGGATTTAAGATTTAAACAGAACAGACTGCTGTAAAGAGGGAGAAGAACATGAAAGTGTTCTGTTTAACAGTGAGAATTTCACTCCACATCCTTCCCATCTGTCTGCTCAGAGACTTACAGATCAACACTGCATGCTTCACAGAAATTAAGACAAGAGAGGATTTTGTGCGTATTCAGAAGATTAAGGTAATCTTTCGCAGTACGTTCTTCTCGTTACGAACGTCTTTACGAAGTCCTAATAATAGGCATGAAATGAAATGCTGAGGAAAATGAGTTTTGAATGTCACATTAAGTTCAGGATAGGCACAACATTCACATGTCGCTGTATTCAGAGTTGACTTACACACTCAGTGAAGATTTAATACAAGAAAATTCATACATCAGTGTTCCGAATTCAGAATTAACTATGGACATGCTATGCTCTATTAAACTAGCTGAGAGTTGCATATACTAGGTAAAGTGTGACAAAAATAAACCTTGATTTTTCAAAGTACTTTACCTAAATCACAATGTAACATTTGAACCTGGAGCTTTACCATTAGCCTTATTGTAGTTGGAATTTTTCCAACATAAATTATGATGTAATATTTGAAAGCAAATTTACCATTTAGTACAAGGAACTTATGCTATGATGTCAGTTTTGAGCTTAAGTTTTAATAAAAATGAAAAATTTGCTATGTATGTTATATGTGTATATGTATATAAGGAATTATTTTTATGTAAACATTTATTTAATTACGTTTGTTACATTATTCTAACATAGATTTAATGGTTACTTTCCTTATGTAAATGTTTCTATAGCTTTAAAAAAAAAGTTTTTAAACCTGTTCCTACATCGATTTTTTTTAGAATTCTGATGCACCGTTAAAAGTCGCTTACTGTTAAATCTCATTGTTAATAGCACATTACTGTTAATGTTTTGAAATTGAGATGAATTCCTGTGATAGAATGTTGTTTGGGGTACTCTGTGTCTGCAGCAGGGACAAACTGTGTCTGGCCTTTGTCCTGAGAATACTGTCCTGCACATGTGCACGGTGTAGAATGTCAGGAAGAAGAGAAAAAAGAACCTTCAGATATTTCGTGACGCAAGTGAAGTGGCACGGCACAAAAACGGAGGTGTGTGTGACAGCTGCACAGGGCTATAGTGGTGTGTAATGGGTTCTCACAGGCTGGGCTAAGGCCTCTGGCCTGCTGTCATACAGACTTTCATGGATCATATCATACCTGCTCAATCTGGGGTCTAAAAAACATTTCCCTTTCTCTCCTTCTCTCTTGGTTCTCTCTCGGATACCCTAGCCCAGCCTTGTCACTGAGGCAAGTGTTTGTGAGTGCACGTGTGTGTGTGCGCGTGTGTGTGTGTGTGTGTGTGTGTGTGTGTGTGTGTGTGTGTGTGTGTGTTGTTTATTTGGACAGATGCGCAAGCCGGCCTGTCTCTGGCCTTACTTGTCACTGATCAAAGCGAGTGTTGAAGTGGAACAGATTCATAGGCCATGTCTTATCAACCCACACCCTGGCCCTCATTCATCAGCCCGGGTCCTGATCCTGCTCCGGCTCCGTCCCCATCCCATTAATCACACACACTCCTCTCTCCCCCTGCCCAGGTGCAGGACTCTAGGGAGGAGGGCACGTGCACACCCCCTCGGCCAAGGGTGGAGCGGATGACATGAGACTATAGATAAAGAGGGAAAGGCAGGAGGAAGTTTGGACTATAAAAGTCTCATTTAGGAAACACTGCTGACAGCTGGGCATGTTTGGTAGCTGCAATGACCATCACTGCTATTGTGCAGCATTACAAGCTGATACCCACAAAAACATGTAAGATATACAGCATGACAGGGCAATAATGAATGATGGGATGGAGTGATTCAGGGTGACACAAAGCAGAATTAGTCTATCCACCACAAATTGACAACATTTTTACTATTTTTTTTTTATATGGCTATAAATAAATCTGTGATTATATGTTTGTATGTTTGTATGTTGATGTATATGTTATATATTTCTATTTTTATCATTCCATCTTCATTTTTATTGTAAATTGAGTTTTGTTTTTTATTTCGATGCAATTACATTCAATTTCTTTAATATTTTTCGATTTTATTTCAATTCTTTACATTTTACATTTACTACATTTACGAACGTTTATTTATACATGATTATTACTAATACATTTCATTGTATGTCTTACTGTGTATGGGTATGTATGTGACTAAGTTTTAATAAAAATGTTAATTTAAAGAATAAATATTAGCTAAGTTTTCTTAATTAAATAATTAATTCTATCTTTACATAGTTTGCTTATTTTAGACTTTATGTTATAGGCATTTTGAGATTGAAAATCAGTAAATGTGTCTAGAAATAAGCTTTTTGGTCTTAAATTTTGAAAGCAATTCTATCATAATGCAAAAAATATTACATTTTCCTAAAAGTAATTCTATCTTTAAGATATATTCACTTGCTGAGGTATTATCTTCACAATGTTAAGCTCTCAATATCACTATTTAAAGCATTAATCGTTTTATTATATTTGCTCAATTTCTTCTAAATGACACCATTCCAGCCTTTGCATGTGTTTCTAATTCCTGTGATCATATGACTCAAGAAGCTCTGGCAGACGGGTCACATGACACTTATTGAACCAGACCTACAGATGGAAAAAAAATAAAGAAAGCTCATGTAGCACTGTTCTCTGTCCTTGACTCACAATGTCAGACACACATAAGTTAGTAATTAAGCACTTCAAGTGTGTGAAGGTACAAAACTTGTAACGCTGTAATAGTTTACGTGAGACAAGGTGCTTAACATCTTCGACACTCGGAAAGCACTTAAATCTTCGCTTTCTTCTTTCATCCTCATGCTTACACACACTGTATTAGAGATCGATACTGCTGGATGTTTCAGGGTAACAGACAGGAGGACCAAGAAAGATCTAACATCAAGGACATGCCTCTTTTCAAACGTGCGTGTGTGTGTGTGTGTGTGTGTGTGTGTGTGTGTGTGTGTGTGTGTGTGTGTGTGTGTGTGCGTGTGTGTGCAGAGGGGATTTGTTAGAAGGGCAAGTTAAAACCTTCATATAGATTATATCATAAGAAAATACATGTTTCCTACACCATCATGATGTTTTATTCCTCTTACACCACAGCAACAAAACGTATTTATATATAATGAAAAAAATAAAAAAAACAGAACCTGTATAGTGGATACGACACATAAATAGATGTTGATTAAAGTTGTTAAGGGAGGATTCTCTAGTCTCAGAGGTTATGCTGTTTTTGTGCTTTCTCCTTTCTTATTATCATCTCAAGTTGCATTTTTCTTTACTGGTTTTATTAATTTTAATAGAATACAAAAACAGTGGCTGGTGAAGATATTAACAGACTTTAACTACAACTATTTCACTCTTTTCCACTGTTAGCATAAGTGTGAATATAAATATTTTACGGATATTCCCCCAACGTAATGATAATCAGAAAAGTATGATTTTTCATACATTAAACACAATTTGGTTTCTGTGACAATGCAGAGGTAAATATAATATTTTAATATAAATTATAATATATTGTGTCTGAGGGGAAAAAATGTATCAATTCTTGGTCATTACTGATTTTATTTTTTTATTTTATAAAATGTGGCTCGGTTTGCTTAAATAACAGTGAGGGGTGAAATTATGACAGTAAGCATCTATACTTCCAGAGGTTTTAGGGGTTAAACTAAGTGCAGGAAAAAGAAAGAAAGAAAGAAAGAAAGAAAGAAAGAAAGAAAGAAAGAATTTGTAGTAGTTGTGAATACCAAACACTTTCTCTTTCTCTTTCTCTTTCTCTTCCTCTTTCTCCTTCTCTTTCTCTTTCTCTTTCTTCCTGTCTCTCAGAGTAAGAGGGCTATTGCTTTAAAACTGACAGCTCCTGGCGTTTCCACCCTCTGTTCAGCCTCATTCGTGAAGTGTGTTTACGGCCTCGCTGTGCTTCCTCATTATAGACAGCGGGTTACTGCTCCAGTACACACTGCTCTCAGGTTGGGAAATCGATGGCGAGAATATGTAGAAATATAATCATGCTTCAGTGACCAGGTCAGAAACCTCATTTTATTCTGACGCCATAAGGGCTAATTCGTCACCGGGGACGTTTGTCAACTATCCATTTGACTCCTGAGTGTGTGGTGTGGTGTGTGTGTTTGTGCTTGTATGTGTGTGTGAGTAAGACAGAGAAAGGTGTGGTGAGCTCGAGGTGACCAAGCTGAACCTTTGCTGTATTTATGATGCACTTTTGTGAATGCATTACACCTGTCACTATGAAATAAGCGACGCACTTACACGCTGTGACGGGCCTTGTGCTCGAAGACGAGAGCGAGTGGGGGGGGGAGAGAGATAAGAGAGCGGGTAATTAGTACATTCATCTTTTTTATGATATCATTTTTCAGACATATATGATCACAATGTAAATTAGAAATAAGGAGGAAACCATGGGGAGAAATGGAATTCATTCGGAGCGGGTCAATCGGCCTACAATGGGTGGCGAGAGAGGCCAAGGATAATTTATTGAGCTATTTGCGATCCCCGTTTACTTGTTCTTTCTTTTTCTTCCTCTCTCTCTCTCTCTCTCTCTCTCTCTCTCTCTCTCTTACTCTCCCTTTCACTTTCACACTTCTGTCTTCCTTACTTTGCTCTTACTCCTCACATTCATCTTTCTCTCTCTCTCTCTCTCTCTCTCTCTCTCTCTCTCTCTCTCTCTCTCTAGTTCTGTGGCCCTGGTTGCCTCATTGTTTCCCACTCTAGCAGCTGTAAGCGTTCTCCCTGTAGCAGATAACACCACACACTCAAGCAAGCTTCATTTAATCCAGATGGAGGAGAGAAAAGAGAGATGAACTAGAAAGAAAAGAAAACAGCAGTCTTCTGTTGCTATTCCTCCCGGACTCGTAATGGCATTGTATGGATTATTGATTTTTGATTTAGTTTTCTGTGCGTGGCACAGGCCCTGTTTTAACGGCACCATTACCTCCGTAACGATTAGAGACAAAAAGTTAATTATGTAATTATAAAGGCAATAACGGGGGGCTGATCGCTCGGCTCGGCTCGACTCGGCCCCAGCTCCGTTTAACCATTATCTCCTACACACACATCAGAGCAGACGGAACGTGAGACGGTGAGATTAACGCCTCGGAAAGCAGATGCAGAATTTAATTCCCTCACAACGGCGAAACCATTAAGCAATCCCAACATTCCAGCATTAATGTGGTCCATGGAGAGACAGAGTGTGTGTGTGTGAGAAAGAGAGAGAGAAAGAGAGAGAGAGAGAGAGAGAGAGAGAGAGAGAGAGAGAGAGAGAGAGAGATTAAAATAAGAAGAGATTGAGAGAAACACAGAAAGAAAGAAAAAACAGAGAGAGAGAGAGAGAGAGAGAGAGAGAGAGAGAGAGAGAGAGAGAGAGAGAGAGAGAGAGAGAGAGAGAGAGAAAGAACAAAAAAAAAAGGAAGAGAGAGATTAAAATAAGAAGAGATTGAAAGAGAAACACAGAAAGAAAGAAAAAACAGAGAAAGAGAGAGAGAGAGAGAGAGAGAGAGAGAGAGAGAGAGAGAGAGAGAGAGAGAGAGAGAGAGAGAAAGAGAGAGGTGCCATCGCTGAGTGTGTCCAATTTTTCTAATATTGACTGTAACGGCTGTTTGCACCCACAGGTCCAGATGAATGAAACAGTCAAATGGATCGCACAATCTGTCAGGGAATGAAAAGTTTAAGTGAATGAAATAAAGTAATAAAGGAATAGAAACGGCGGCGATGTGATGGCGATGCATCAGCCCTGATAACGCTCACCGTTCAAGAGCAAGGTCATGAATACAGAAATGGACGAGATGCACTTAGATACTCCAGTCTATTTTTTTTGCTTTTTTTTTTCCCACTGCTCTCTTTTCTGTGCTGCTCCAAAATGAGCTTTGTCCCTGCAAGGCATGTAGATAAAAGGGGAAAGTGTGTAAATTGGGCCTGCTTTCTAAAACGGAAGCACCGTGATAACGACCAGCCCGCTGTCCTGCTGCTTCGACGGACCTCCAGTGCATTGCGGCTGAAATCTAAAGAGTGTGTGTGTGTGTGTGGTTAGGACATGTGTGGCTAATTACTGTGGCATTAATACGGCTGAGAAAAATGATATTTATTTAATGTTACGGGTTGAAGATGGTGCAAATGGCCCTTGAGGGAGATTGGTCAGAGCTCACATCTCTTATATAAACAAGCACTTGAGGAGCAGGAGAGGGTCGGGCCTGATTAATTCGCTAATTCATTAGGTTAGAAGAGTAACCCAGATTAAGTGATGGTATGTATGTGTGTGTGTGTGTGTGTGTGTGTGTGTGTGTTAGATCTAGTACTCCAGCAGAAAGTCATTGGGTCATTAAAGTGTCTTTAAACATGAATGGTGTATGGACATTTTTGTAAAAACTGTAATGTAAAGTTTTTCATAAACTAGAAATTTAAAAATGAACAAATAATTATATAAACAATTTGATTTAAAGCACCATTAGACACTTGTTGCGTGTATTAGTGAGGTAGCTTCATAAAATTTTCCAGATGTGCCATTAAAAAAAAACATAACTAACTTGCCAAACGTCACTTTCACCTTTCTGGTTTGAGATTTTAAATTATTACATAAAAAAATTACAATCAAAGATGCATATAATATGAATATTGCCTTCAAAGATCACATGATGACACTTTGTCAAACGCTCTTTCAAAACCTAAAAATTATGTTCTTTTGAGGTACAGTTCCAAAAGTGGACAAACGTCTCTTAAATAAGCTTTGCTGTGCATTGGCATGGCACCAAGAGCAAACTAAAAGAACATTTGAGTGTATGTTGTTTGGTTTTACCATCACCGACTCTCAAGGGCCCTAGAACCTGCCAGCGACACATAGTCTTTCCCTCTCTCACACACACACACAGCAGTATCATGTTTATAGAAAGCAGCATTTTTTTCTCTGTGGGACAGACAGCTGGCAAATGGCTGATAGCAGCTGAATTTAAAGACAGGTCCAGAGACACCGCCAACATGGCTCCAGCTTCTCTCATGCCATTGACGAGCTTCTCAATCAGCAGGAACACAGCGGATCTACACAAACAAATGTGATGCTATAGCAATGTTGGATTTCTCTTCTCCTTATTTAAATAGAGGTTTCACATTCAAAGTGCATAATACTACATCTCAGATCCAGAATGGTGAAATTGTGGTGCCTTGAAGCTGATGACTGAGATTACAGAACAGGATTTAAAAAAAACAAAAAACAAAAATAAGAGCAAAAAGTTATAGAATGAACATAAATCATAAATAGAACCACTTCAAATCATCCCATTATATACATCCTTACTGTTAAAAGTATGGAGTATGTTTAAAGTGCACAAGATAATATTTTTTATTATTATTGCATTACAAATGGTCTAGAAGAATGTAAATGCAAACCTTGTTTAAGAGTCTGATAAAGGCTAATGTGTTGAACACCAAAGGAAACAGTGTTATCCAAAGCTTTATGATGCTTTACATTCCTGTAAGTTATTTGATAGACACATCACCAAACACCTTCCTCTCCATTTTAAGCTTCAATTCTCTATATTGAAAAGTGCAGCTTTTTTATTTAAACAAATCTTCTCTAAAAGTGACAGTGCAGCTTTAAAATGATCTTCATTAGGAAGGCATACACTTTAAATGAACTTTTAGTGTAAACCTAACTGGCGAAAGAGTAAAGATGGCTTCTTCACTTCACACACTGATCGCATACTTTAAATAGTTTAGATAGTTTGAAGGTAACTTAGTTAGCCATTTATGTTAGCTGATAAAATGTTAGATGATAACAACGGGATGAATGCTAATATGATATGTATCACAGAAAAAATTTAGGATAAAAGCAAATTGGTGATTCGTAGAGCTTTTTGTAAATAGTAATAGTGAGAGGTGGAGCTTTATGTAAGTAGGAATGGGTGGAAGGCATACATAGGAATAGATTAAGGTGGGGCTATGCGTAGAAAAACCTTTTGATGAAAGGTAAAGTTTTGTGTACATAAAAATGGATGGATGGTGGAGTTTTATTCACATGGACATAAGTAATAGGTGTGGCTTAGTGGACATGGATGAAGGTGATAGGTGCGGCTAATGAACATAGACAGGTGATGGGTGGGCTATTGTACATGAACATAGATGTTAGGTGTGGCTAATGTACATGGGCATAGATGATAGGGGCTTTGTGTACATGGACATCTATGAAAAGTATGGAGTCAAAGAATGCGTAAATAATTCGAACCCAAGAAAAATAATCAATATTTCAACACCCTAAAAGCATTTATAATTTACACGCTTTTCATGTGTGTGTGTGTGTGTGTGTGTGTGTGTGTGTGTGTGTGTGTGTGTGTGTGTGTGTGTCTGTATAACAGGTCACCATAGAATTCATGTCTCTCTGGCCTGGCTGGTCTCCTAGACAGCTTTGACATGTTGTGAACTAATTACATGACAAATAATTAAGCATGCTCACACTGCTGACATACACAACCTCTCACACAAACACACACACACACACACACACACACACACACCTGTCTTTGAGTCTGTGATGTATGACCTCTTAGAAATCTAACTGATGAGAGTGACCGCCCACTCACACAGCGTGTTCAGAAATGTGGATCCACAAGGGAATACATACTTACTCATACTCACATGATAAATGAACTAACATAAATGGGAATATATCACTAATATCGGCGTATGTTCTACGTGATTCATTTACTTCCTTTTCCTTTCTTTGGAATGTCATTTATAAACACCCATGCATGCATGCACACACAAAGCATGTGATTTAAAAAAAGAGAAAGTAGGAATGCCATTGTGCGAGTGAAAGAGACAGAGATTCCTGCTCTTGTCTGTTCTGAGGCAGGTCAAACTGCGGAGGCCTGAGAGCAGCTCTAAAGGATGGGAAAATTAATGACTACAATAGAGTCTTTGCATTTTTCTTTGCACTGGGAGGGAAAAAAGGTAGCCCGGACAAGGCGTGTGACAAGCTCTATTATTAGGTTATGGTGTGAGAGAGGAGGCTGCATACTGTGTTAGGATGAGAGGAGGTGGTGATGGGGTGTATGGGTGTTAGTGGAGGAACGAGGCGAGGGGGGTTTAGAAGTGTCAAGAGGGCCAGAGAGATGGAGGATGATGAGAACAGTTCCATCCCTCCTTCCTATTGTAGCAACGTCGCGTGGGGCTACCAGGCCGTCAACATAAAGACAAATTATCGCACTGGGAATTTCATGGACAGGGAAGACCTGTCACCCAGTGAAGCCTTCTCTCTCCCTCTTTCTCTCTTTTTCCTGCTTTCTGAGTTTCTTAACCGCTTTTATGGGCAATTATAGACTAGGAAAAACAGAGAAAGTACACAAAACGAGGGCATGGTTTCCATTATAGACTTGACAGGTAGACCAAGTACTCACACACTTTACACATAATATATGAAACAAGAACTAAGCCTTTACCAATTAAAAGAGTTACTGAAGCATCATAAAGTCATTATAAAATGATTATGAATGTAAAAGAAACTCATTAGAAATTACAAATACTTCATATAGGGAGTGTTTGAGAAGTTTTAAAGGTCAGTGTTGCTCAAAGAGTGTAACGTTTAAGCTGAAACATGTCTTAAAACAAACTTAATTAAGTTGCTTTAGAAGTTTAGAACAAGCATTTAATGTATCAGTCTATTTAATTGGACGAGAAATATGGAAACCAAGGTGGGGATATGTATGTATTTATGTTTGCATGTTTGTATGGATATATTTCTTTTTCCTGTTCTATTGAGTTCTTTTGAGGTAATATAAAGGGGTTTTTTTTATCCTTTTTTTGTTAAACTTAATTGAATTTTATTATGAAAGCACTTTTAACAGTGGAAAATGGCACAAAGCAGTTTAAAGCAGAAATAAATAAATTAAGAACATAATTTTTTATTCATAAATGTGTAAATGTGTCTTTGGAAATTTGTCTGTAGGTTAGGCGTAATGTGTAATTAAACATGATAAAATAAAATAATAATAATAATAATAATGGTAATATACCAATACCATATTGTTTTCAAGACAAATTAAAAAACAGCAAATGAATGATGAATTCAAAGAAACATTTTGGTATGCAAGAAATCATTATGAATAATAATAATAATAATATTAATAATAATAATAATAATAATAATAATAATAATAATAATAATAATAATAATAATACAATTAAATGATATGATTGTGCTGATTTTTTATTATTCATATTATTATTATTATCTGTTGTAGTAATAATATATGTATTTGTTACAAACACAGGTTTTTCTTTTGGTCATCTTCATTTTCGTCTGTTTTTCTTATAGCATTTAGGAACTATAAATTGACATCTCTTAATGGACACAATGATGCGCTCGAGTTTATGCCCTTGATTGTCGGAGCGCCACCTTCACCATATGGAATTAATCTCTACAACTAAATAATAGTGTCATAACTCTTGAGGGTACAAAGGCTTTTGATCATGTTCAATATTTTACAACACGATGTTCTACAACGGCTCATTCTGCTTTGGCTTATATGCATGCATCCAAACAGCACTC